>JAESUZ010000698.1:0-558216 GCA_017311185.1 Proteles cristata cristata | reverse complement strand
TGTGTTGTATACCTAAAACTCTTATAATGCCGCATATCAATTATAACTCAATATAAAAAAGAAAAAGAGAGACTCACAGCTACCAAGCTGTTGTTCCAGTTTTACCACTTCTTTCAGGTATCAGTTATATGTTTGCTTTTTTTAAGTAGAAGTGCCATACACACTTTACAAAAAATAGGAATGCCACAAGCTCTCAGTATGTATAGGTAGCTGGAGAGAATGTTCAGAAAAGACAAGTTGGAATATTTGACTATTTTCTTTTGACAGTGAAAGTGATTTGTCTTTGACTTGTGACCTTATGTCGGCATCCTGGTAACTTCTTACTCAAGAAAGTCCAATGTTTCTGAAAATGCCATCAATAAGGAGCACAGGGAACACTTGGGAGCGTCTAGAAATATAGAATCTTGACTCAACCTTAAAGTGCTGAATTAGAAGAAGACTTTAAGATCCTCAGGTGATTTATAGATAATTAGAGTTTATACAAACTATTGCCTTAGAACACAATGATTTCTAGAAAAGATTGAGATCAACATTTTTTGGAACAAATGATAATCTTGGTTTTAATAAATTGTTTGCTCTTGCCTATTGTACAAAATGATTTCAAATCATAATCATTTTTAATGCAATTACACATAAAATTTGAATTTTTTTGTCCCAGAGCATAACATCTAATGAAAAGGCCATTTCTGGTTTAAAAACAGAGATTAGTAGCTCTTTATTTCAGCTAATGAAAATCGTAGTCATGGACATAAGCCATGGAGGTTCAGTTGGACATAATATGTTTAATAATTTTCCAGATAATTCTGGAAATGTGTAAGGGTAAATATTTGGTGAAATTAAGTAACTTTTAATAATAAGTATTTGGATAGAAGTCCAATGCGCCATGCATTGCCCAACGGAGCCACCTTAAGTATTTGGATATATTGTAGCATTTATATTTCAGTTTAGCAAGTTGACAAATCTATGCCCTGAGCTTTATAATATCTAGGATTCAAGTATTTAAGTAGAGCAAGAAAGAATAGAAAAAGAGAAAAAAATCCCACAAGAAATGAGCACATTTAGACTAGTTTTTGCTCTTGGAAGCTGTGAAAATCTCTCCTGAGAATGCCATAGTTTCTTGCATATTGTCATTTTCTTTGGTTATTATTACTTGCAGTAGTTAACAGGAACAAACATATTTCCAGGAGATGCAAAGAAGATGGAGAAGCATAAATCTCTTTATCAAAGTGATGCACCTATGGTGTAAAGTGTAGGGAACAGAACAGTCTGATTAGTAGGAGCTGGTTATCGCTGAAGCTGCTCTATGTTCAGCCTTGCCAACACAGAGCCGAATAGGAAGGGCTGCCAGTGGAAATCAGCCAAAAAATTGTCATCACATTCGGTCCATTGTTTCCTACTGGAAATATCTCCTTCCTCACTGCATGAACTTCGAGTACCCATGACGACAAGTAGCCTGCCCTGCAGAAAAACTGAAAAAACACCAAAATGTGACATACCACACAGGCACATGATACATGATACATGTGGGCCTGAGCATAAAGCTGCCTCTTATTAACCAGATGTATGTTCTTCACATTACACTTCTTTGGGCTTAAATTATCCTATGAAGAGCTTGGAGTCTTCACTGGTTCTCAGCTGTGGATGCACATTAGATTTATCTGAATAACTTTAAAAAATACCCATATTTTACTTCAAATAAATCAGAGACTCTGGCAGTATAACCCAGCCATACATTTTTATTTATTAAGCTCCCTGGGCACTTCTATATATACAAAGCATTAGAAACACTGAACTATGCAATCACTTAGGTCTCTTACATATTTAATTTTCCATGCTTTCTAGGCAAGCTCCAGGTCCTCCAATTTTCCCCATCCACTTTGTTTTTCTGTATAAGTACTCCTTACAGATTGAAGAATAAAAAATGTAAGATAGATACTATTTTAGCTACATGTTTTATAAATATCTTCATATACATAGGACTCCATGGCTAAAAACTCAGGTGAACCATGTCAGGAAAAGCTATTGAATATAGGAAATGAAATAACTGGGAAGATAAGGTACAGCTAAGATATTCTGGATAATACTCCATCTATCCTGGAATCCTAGTCTTTTTAACCCATGGTGTTCCAACAAGCAGAGGTTTAGTAAAATCCCCAGTGAAAGCATTCTGCTTGACAAGATCCAGGCTCTGATTCAACTATTAAAATTTACTAGAATTTGTCATAAGCACTAGTAGGCATACCACGGGGAATTTGCCAACTATCCCCTAATGAGAAATGAGCACAAGAAATTTTGTGGCATTTCTTACAGTACATTCAGTGGTAGGAAGAATTTAACTTCAATATAGATTCCAGTTCTGAGTTCTAAGGTGAAGGCAGAATACTGAGTAGGTAAACACTGAGCAGGTTAGAAAATAGTCAAAGAGATGTTTAAATGGTTGAAAACCATTATATTGAATATAACTATAACTATATATATGTATTTCTGTGACATATATATCCATTAAGTAAAAATCTTGAAGTCTTGTTTTGAAATTGGAATGATTATTTGTTAACTCAAACTGTATTTTAATGAAAGCACATAGTTCCTCACTTTTGTTATTGAAAACCCTGGAGACAGTGAACAACTCAGTAGCAATGAGCACTTATGGCAAATAAATTATAGTCCTTAAATACTATTTTTCACTAAAAGGGAATAGGGCACTTTGAAGAAATGGCTGAATGTCTGAGGTGAGAAATGTTTAGGAAGAACTTAGACTAGCTTGACATACAACAAAACAAGAAAGCTTGTAAAGACTACTAAATTATGACAAAGGAACTCAGGTGCCAATGAGGATATAAACTATGATAGCAAAACGTGTGAACTGAACAGAATAATTACTGCAAGAACTAAAATGAATAAGGTACATCTAAGCCATAAGTTCATAATTATAACAAAAAGCAAATGCACACATATACACATATGCACCCCAAACCTCAGTTTTACCTTTGGAGGTTGTTAGGATGCAACTCATTTTAAAACTGATGAATTAACAGGACTCTCAATTCCCCACTGGTCCAACTGCCCTAACTCCCAGAGGGTCTTTAAACCTCCACTCAGGATGCACTAGGTACCTGGACAGGAAAACTGATGAATTAACAGAAGAAATCAGGCATTCACCTACCTTTCCCACACTGGGAGAATAGAATCATTGATGAAATGAAGCTTAAGAATGTATTCTAGGGGCGCCTGGGTGGCTCAGTCGGTTAAGCATACAGCATACGACGACTTCGGCTCAGGTCATGATCTCACGGTTTGTGGGTTCGAGTCTCGCATCGGGCTCTGTGCTGACAGCTAGCTCAGAGCCTGGAGCCTGTTTCAGATTCTGTGTCTCCCTCTCTCTCTGACCCTCCCCTGCTCACACTGTGTCTCTCTCAGAAATAAATAAAATATTAAAAATTTTTTTTAAAAAAGAATGTATTCTAGAGAGTAAATGAAGAAATAATGATCCATTCAGATTATCAACATTTTTCAACCTCTAATAATTCATGTATTTAAGTACTGCTAACCTATGGACACTAACAAGAAGAAAGGTAGACTAGCATCAAACATAGTCTCACTAAAATGATTAAACCTGAATCTTACCAAGCATCTTGTTTTAACTAATAAGAAAGAAATACAGGACATAGATACTGAAGGATACCATAAGGCTTAAATAAGTGAAATTCAGCAATGGCAGAAAGAAAGTTAATTCCTTCAACAGAATCTTGAAGGAAAGTAAAAAAAATAATTGCTATTAATAGTAAAAAAAATTAGTCTTTGGACCTATAGCCAGAAGCAACATATCAAAAAATTACAATGTATGCACCTTATATATAACCCATAGAAATAAGAATTTATACAATGTGTGTTTTACATAATGTGTTTTATAATACAATCAGAAAAAAGGTGAATACTTATTTAAGATTTGATGGTATGTCTGGGATATGCTTCAATAAAATTGGTAGGGCTTAGAATATAATATGACAAAGTTTGGCCATAATTTAATGAGTGTTGAATTAAACTGATGGGTACATGGAGATTTCTTAAACTCTGCTTTTGTATAAGTGTGAAGTTTTCTATAAAACTTGAAATAACCATTTTGTCAAGTCTCAATATATTCATCAATTAATGTTAATAATATGTAATTGTTTTCATATAATCAAATATTTTACATAATTCCTACAGATGTTATACATTTATAGAAAAATCAGAAAATTTTTGAAAGCCAAATTGCTATATAATTTCAACTTAAGAATTAACTATAAAGTACTATTAATATTAAAAAGAGGACTCTTGGGGCACCTGAGTGGCTCAGTCAATTGAGTGTCCCACTCTTAATTTTGGCTCAGGTCATGATCTCAGAGCCTGCATCAAGCTCTGCGCAGAGCATGGAGTCTCCTTAAGATTCTTTCTCTTGCCCTCTCTCTCTCTTCCCTGCTCTAAATGAATAAATAAATAAAGTAACATAAAATAAAATAAAAATAGTAAAAAGAGGATTCTTGTTTTATTGTCAGTCATTAATAAGGTAATTTTTGAAAATAGTATAGAAAAGAAATAAAATAATAGAAAGATATTTTCCTATAATGTACTTTCTATGCTACTATTCTTAGTATATTCTTGATGGATTAATAGGGGCCATCATCAATTTCATTTGATTGATTTGGAGAAGGCAAATTGGGCTATGGATTGCCATCATTGCACTAGGCCTATGACCTTGGTCTGGTCATTGAATTCTTCTCGTTTGTGAAATAAAAGATCTAATTTAGATTTTCTTGATCATTATCAGTATTGAACATTTACATATAATCAAATATAGATAGATGATTAGAGAGATAAAAGTGGCAAAGTTTGAAATTGAACTTTGATTTGTTTGCCTAATCCATTGTGCTGAAACTAGTAGAGTGCCTTTTAATGCTTTTCATAAATTTTAGTTAGTTGTGGTCAAAGACAGAAAAAACGATTTGTTGTTTACAGCCTGTATTTTAAAATATTCCAGCTGCCACCACCATTCACAAACTCTTTACCCCATGACATAGTGTTTGGTATAGATTTAAACATTTCTCTCAGGGATCTTTTAAAGACAATATTGGAGTATCTGGTTCATTGGTACAAATGTACAATAGCTTCAAGGTAGTAAGTCAGAGTTGAATGATGATGACCAATGTTTTATCACTACAAACTTAAGTCGTTTCTCTTACTTTTGTGGTTTCTCAGACCAAGGAAAGCAGAGGATCTCTCTGCTTTGTCCTTAGTCATGTGTATCCTCAGTTATTCAACATTTAATGTGAAATTGTTGAGATGAAGTCTATTCTGATACTTCAGATAGTTGTGCACCTTTTCCTGCAAAGAAAAGTGATTGTAGAGTAAAAAGAAAACTTAAAAGGCAACAATACAGCAATACACTTTTTTCGGGGACCTTTACAAGTCTGAATATAATCTGGAGAACATAATTAATTATTCTGATCAAGTCTGTAAACTTCTATATTTCTTTGCTCCTGTTAGAAGAAAGAATATTTAGTATTATTAATAATATTTCATATTAATATAATCTTATGCATTTTTCCAGAGTTGTGCTGTAGAAGAATCTATATTAATATCAGTCTCCTCTTTTTAAAATATAACTTTTCTCACATTATAGGTGAGAAAGTGTTGCATTTGCTGTTCACTTTCTTAGAGCATTCTTCCTAGATTGTACTGGAGCCAGTGACTTCTGATCATTCAGGCCTTTATTGATTGCTAATATTTAGTAGTTGCTCTCATATTTCTGTAATTTATTACTTGACAATAATAAAAATTACTCAAAAATTTTTATGTATATTTTTTTCTTCAGAATCTTTTTAAACTTGAAGGCTTTTTTTTTTCTTTTTGCAGTTTCAAGTTTTTATCTAAATTCTAGTTAGTTAACATATAATGTAATAATGGTTTCAGGAGTAGAATTTAGTGATTTATCACTTATATATAACACCCACTGCTCATCACAGTGCTGTCCTTAATTCCCATCACCTACTTAACGCTTCCTTTCTGCACACCTTCCCTGCAGTAACCCTCAATTTGTTCTCTATAGTTAAGAATCTGTTGGGGCACCTGGATGCCTCGGTCAGTTAAACATCTGACTTCAGCTCAGGTCATGATCTCACGGTTTGTGGGTTCGAGCCCCGCATCAGGCTCTGTGCTGATGGCCAGCTCAGAGCCTGGAAACTGTCTTTGGATTCTGTGTCTCCCTCTCTCTCTGACCCTCACTCACACTGTCTCTCTTTCAGAAATAAAAACATTAAAAAATTAAAAAAAAAAAAGAATCTGTTTAATGGTTTCCTTCTCTCTCTTTTTTTGCCTGTGTTCGTTTCTTAAATGTCACATGTTAATTTATCCTGATGGTATATTGTGCATATTACTCTACAAAGTCCCCTAAAAGCAGGGAATTGTCATATCCCTTGTTGCACTCATTAAATGATGATACATGATGATACTCATTAAATATTTCTGAGTAAATGTTGGATGAAACCCATACCTTAATATACATTCTACAGGTTGTTCATATATCCATGCTGTCATCATTTGATTTACATATTAAAATGGAAAAGTTAGTCATTATCTGGTAAATTTAACAAAAACACTTGATATAATGTTTTTCAAAAATGTGTTTTAAAGCTCTGTAAGGGACAGGTTAGGTCAGGTAAGTTGAGTCAGATATTAGGAAAATAGTGATGGTTCCTAAGGTGAGCCAGGTATAAAGTCCAATTTAGCTACTGATAGCCAGAGAGATAGGACACATGACTTGGTGATCCATACTAGTAGTCAGTATGTTAGGGTTTAATAAGAAGGGGCAAGTATATGTCTCATAAGGCAAAAAAAGCACAACAAAGACAAAACAGCCAGTGAGGAGGAGATACACAGAGTGCCAGGAGTATCTAATTTTAGGAAGAAATGGGGCAAGCTACAGATGGGGTTTCAGGTCAGGACTTACATGAGGAGAACCGATAAGGTGAGGACCCTGTGTCCCAGGCATTCATTGTACAATGTAGGGGCAAAGCAGAAGTCTGTTTTTTGGTATTAAGAGATGACTTATGTTAATATTTACTCTATTAAGCCTGTTCTATATTGAAAAGATCTCCTTACGTGTACCAGGAACACAGCTGAACCAAGGCCATGATGAAATTCAACGTGAAGGCAAAAGGAAAAAGAAAACTGGATGAATAAAAGAAGCCAAGAGAACCAGACTGGCGATGGCAATTTTTGTGTAAAAAAGGAAATGATTTTGCATGGAGACCATTTTTGGAAAATGTGTTTAGATTATTCCCCTTGATGAACACACCTTAACCGTAATCAAGTTCAATGGCAGTCTGTTCAATGAGAAGATAATGATGCAATTTAGGAAAAGTTCATCTTTTAACAAAACTATTTATGAATAAAGACAGGTGTAGAATTTTGAATAAGAAGTCAAAGTTTGAAAAATAGGTCTTTCCCAAATGGATTGAAATGGGGAAAATCTCTCATCTTTTCAGGGCACATGAGTTAGGTTAGAATATTATTACTAAAGATATCTGTTAGACATTCCTGCATGTTCACATATTTTGTTCAAATCCTTGTTTGACTTTATTAAATCATCAATGGCATACTTTCAAATAAAACTCCGATTCCAGAAAAAAAGGAAATGGAATAATTCTACAAATAGAATTTTTATATTAGTAATCAAATCAGTGAACTTCATACAGTGAAAATATTGCTGGGTATTTTGATACTATTTGAGGATTTAGCAACCACTTATTTCACAAAATATCTATTTGGAAGGCAGATGTATTTAACTGCCTTAATCCAGTTCTACAAATTTCAGTACATTGACAAACCACCTTGTAAAAAGGAAGGAGGAGGGGTGCCTGGGTGGCTCAGTGGGTTAAACATCTCAGACGTTCGATTTTTAGCTCAGGTCATGATCTCAGGGGTTTGTGAGATCAACCCCCACATTGGGCTCTGCACTGACATTGCTTGCAGTGCCTGCTTGGGATTCTCTTTCTTCCTCTTTCTCTGCCCCTTCCCTGCTTACATTCTCTCTCTCTCTCCCAAAATAAATAAATAACCTTAGGGGAGAAAAAGGAAGGAGGAACTAAAGCCACATGCTCCTTCAATCATCATAGAGAGTTGAATCACTCTGATTTAATTATATCACTGAAAAAAGAAAATTATACTTCAATTAAGGGTGTATAACATGAATCAGATTACAGAATAGACTTCAAACAATTTGTGGATATAAGGATGAAATTTTACAAGGATTAACAAATGAACTTTAGTGGTTTCCCTAACAACTCTGAGTGAATTTGTGCTGGAGTATTTAATCAGAAAGATTTGAGAAAGCAGTTTTAATTGCTGACATTTCTGCTAGGTTACCTTCACCATCTGACTGAAATCTACCCAGATGGTATCCTCTCTTGAGTGTTAAGGTGCTACAATAAAAGATGATCTTGACAATAGTAATTAGATGTTTTTTATTGATAAAAGCCTTTAATCTGTATCTTTCTTTGGAGCCAGCCATTCTTTCCTTTTCTTTCTTTTTTTTTTTTTCCTTTTAGTGTAAGGAGCATTTTCTTTGTAGGTTGCTCACTGGAATAAATAGTTCTAAACTTGATTTTTAAAATGCTCTGTGGTTGTTTCAAAGTCAATTGAAGGATGCAGGTCAATTTTCTTTAGGTTCATTTTTCTTTTCCTCATTTGAAGTGTATGCTGAGTTCACTCACAAGGATTTACTGTAGGGTAAACTCAATAAAATTTACCAGAATGAACTGAACTGTAGGATTCAATTCAAAAGAGGAAATTAGGATCAAGAGAAGTATTGATAACTTAATGAAAAATGCTTTAATTGAAAAGATTTAAATAAATGGAATTAACATTTCTCTAAAGCTATTTGCTTTTATCCAATTTTCTACTATTATATCAGAGGACTTATTTCTCATGACATTTAAATAACTAATAGGTTAATTTATGTATTAAGAAGGTCATATAGTGATTATTTTTGCATAATAAATAGACATTTCTCCTCTACCATTTTTATACCATTTTAATTATGGTACTTGAATTTTTAGAAAATTTTACTAATTAAAAATTTCCTTATATAGCATTTGGTAAACATAGAAGGATAGATAGGTGTTGATAGTATATTTGTAAGTTTAGAAATATCATAATAAAATTATAAATTAATCTTTATGACTTCACCCCCTGAATTATGAATTAGAATATTTTCAGTAACAGAAAAGTGTCTTTATGCTTTTCCATGAATCCTTATCCTGTGCAATTTATGTATGTATTCTATAATTTTTTATTTAACGTGAAGTTTTAAGATTCATCCATGTTACCAAATTGAAATAGTTTTATCACTGTGTTGAGGTTATATACATTATTTTACTCAATTCTTATAACATCTCCATGCAATATATACTTTTATTCCTATATGAGAGCAAAAGGAATCAAAGCCAAGAAAATTGAAGGAAATATCTCAAGGTCACATCTCATCTCAAAAGTGACAGACTTACGTGTTGTTAGCTGTACCTCTCTATCTCCTAAACCTATACTGTTTGATATAACATAATTCATAATTTCAAATAGCAGAAAGAGCTCATGACCAAATTGTTTTGAGGTTGTGGTATCTCCATGATGTGTCTGAGCAAAGTAGACATAGTTTTTAAAAGTTGCTTATTGTGAGAGGCAGAGTAATGGCCTTACTGAGATGTCTACATCTTAATTCATAAAACCTGTGAAAATGTTATGTTACATGGTAAGGGAAAATTAACATTGCAAATGAAATTATGAGTACTAATCAGCTAACAAAAAATCAGGATATCATCCTGGATCATGTGGTGAGTTTGAAATAATCACACGGTCCTTTAAATGTGCATGAGGGAGTCCAAACAGCAAATGAATATACCAGCTTGAATAAATACACCTCCAAAGTGATAAAAACATTTATGTATTATGCATTTTCCAAATATCAAACTTGAACCTTTAAACTTATAATTTGTAATTTTTGTTGCTTTAATACATTGACATTGTACAAATTCTAAATATATAAAATAGCCAACAGTGAAAAAGTCCATTTATCATAACTGATCTCCAATTATGTACTTTCTTTACTTGATTGCAACCTGTATACCATCTTTGGTGGTTACTTTCCACACATATTTTATGTTTATATAGCCAAATGTGCATATACATACATGTACACCTCCTTTTCTTTCACATACTGTGTATACTACTGTACAGGTTGACTATTTAACAATATGTCTTGGAAAATATTTCATTTCATTGAGTGAAAAGCTTCCTTACATATTTTTAAACAACTACGTAAACTTTTTTTGCATTGACACATCACAATTTAGCCACTCTGCTGTTGATAGACATTTAGATTATTTGGGGATTTTAGCTATTTCTCATTTGCTATTAATATAAAAGAAAGTCCATTTTACCTAAACTTTGTCACTACAATGTGTTCTCAGGCTTTTTAATCTTTACCAATACTGAGGAAGAAAAAATGGGGTAACATTTTCATATATATTTTATTATAATTGAGAATAAGCATTTTTCATCCTTTGTGTTTCCTTTGCATTTCTTTCCCTAAGAAATCTCATTATAGCATGTACTCATTCTTATACTATTATTGATATTTCTCTTATTGATATACAAGAATTATTTCTATATTAGAAAAATGGCTCTTTCTCTGTGAAATGAGTGGCATGTTTGTTTGGTCTTTGTATAACTTTTTGTTATATATCTGAATTTATAAATATTTTATTGTAATGCTAAAACACCATTCCATTCTTGTATCTAAATTTTTGTTGTACTTGAAATTAATTCTAAAGTAAAGATTAAAGTTTATTCCTGGCATTATTTTTTATAACATGTGACTACCAAGTTTTTCCCGCATTTATTATTCTATTGACTTGAAAGTCATTTTTAGCCAACCCAAGTTGTGAATCTATTTTTGTTATATTGTCCATTTTATTATATATGTCTTTTCTTGTTCACTCAATACCACCTAATGCTCATTACTAGGATATTCCAACAGAGTCCAAACAAAATCCGATTATTAAACTGAGGGGTCAGTGATCACTAAGGATGTTGTATATAAGGAATCTTTTTACAATGAGGGAAGGTCTTTCTTCTAGTTTCTTTGGAGAGGGGACTAATGCAAGGAAATATGGGATAAGGAAATAGAATAGGATGGAAGAGATGTTAGCTGTAGGCTTTTTGTAAGTATTCTTTATCCAGTTGAGGAAGTTCCCCTCTATTACTAATTTGAGTTTTTACCATGGATAGTTTTTGCATTTTGTGAAATGCTTTTTCTGCATTTATTGATATGATTGGGTGACTTTTTTGGCCTGTTGTGATGGGTTACATTAATTGATTTTTTTTACGTTAATTGATTTTTGAATGTTGAACCAATTTCACATACCTGGGATAAATTCCATTTGTTCATAGTGTATAATTCTTTTTATACATTGTTGAATTTGATTTGCTGGTATTTTGTGGAAGAGTTTTACATCTATGTTCATGAAATATGTTGGTCTGGAGTTTTAATTTTTATGTGTTTTATAGTTTTGATACTAGAGTAATACTGGCTTTATAAAATGAGTTAGGAAGGATTTCCTCTGTCTCTGTCTTCTGAGAGAGATTGTGGAGAATTGACATAATGTCTTCATTAAATATATAGTAAATTTACCATTGAGCCCATCTGGACACAGAGCTTTCTGTTATGGGAGGTTATTAATAATTGATTTGACATCTCCAATAGATATAGACCTATTTAGATTATCTATTTATTCTTGTGTGAATTTAGGCTGATTGTGTCCTTCAAGGAATTGATCTATTTAACCTAGGTTATCAAATTTGTGATGACGGAATTCATAATATTTATCTATTACCCTTTTGGTGTCCAAAGGATCTGTAGTTTTTTGTTCTCCTTCATTTCAGATGTTAATAATTTGTATTCCCTTTTTTTTCTTTAGGTAGCCTAGACACAGAGGCTTATTAATTTTATTGTTCTTTTCAAAGATTACCTTTTGGCTTTGTTGATTTTCCTTGTTGTCATACTGTTTTTAAATCCATTGATTTCTATTCTAATTCTTGTTTATTTTTCTCTGCTTACTTTGGATTTAATTTGTTTTTTTTTAATAGTTTCTTAATATAGAGACATAGATTATTGATTTGGGGTTTTTTTATTCCTTATATGTATATTCAGTGCTGTAAGCTTCCTTCTAAGTGCTGTTTCCATTGCATCCCATATGGTGTGATAATTTGTGTTTTCATTTTTATTTAGTTCAAAATGTTTAAAAATGTCTATTGAAATTTCATGTGTTACTTAGAAGTGTGTTGTTTAATCTCCATGTATTTTGGGATTTCTGTTATTGATTTCTAGTTTAATTCCATGGTGATCTGAGAGTATACATTGTATGACTTCCATTCTTTTAGATTTGACAAGATGTGTTTTATGGCCCAGAATGTAGTCTATTTTGATGAGTGTTCCATGTGAGCTTGAGAAGAATGTGAACTCTGCTGTTATTGGATAAAGTAGTCTTTAGGTATTAATTATATCCAGTGGATTGATGGTGTCAAGTTCTATGTCCTTACTGATTTTCTGCCTGCTAGATTTGTTCATTTCTGGGAGAGGGGTGTTGGAATCCTGAGTATGTTAGTGGATTTATCTATTTCTCCTTGGAATTGTATCAGTTTTTGTGTCACATATTTTGATGTTCTGTTGTGAAGTTCATATATGTTAAGAATTGTGTGTCTTAGGGAATTGACTCTTATCATTGTTTCATGCCTTTCATTTTCCTTGATGACTTCCTGTGGTTTGAAGTTTGTTTGGTCTGAAATTAAGGTAGCCACTCCTATTTTCTTTCGGTTAGTGTCAGAGTAGTATATTTCTCTCCATTTATTTAACTTTTAATCTATATATATATTTTTAAAGTGTAATTCTTATAGAAAACATATAGTTGTGTCTTGCTTTTATGGCCTACTCACAAATTCTCCTTTAATTGGTGCATTTAGATATTCAAAGTGCCTATTGACATAGTTGGATTAATATTTAAAATATGCATTGCTTTTTTTTCTATTTTTTATCCTTTTTCTTGTGCTTCTATTTTGTCTTCCACTCTTCTTTTTCATTTTAATTGTGCATTTTTATTTCATTTTTGCCCCTTTCTAAGCACGTCAGTTATACTTTTTTTTACTAGATAATTATCCTAGAATTAACTGGATACTTAATAGTTAGTTCCACGTGTTTTGTACATGTCATATGAGTACAGTGGTTTTGTAACAGCTTGCCTATTTTTAAAAAATGCTTACAGGTGAAAAAAAAGAAAAAAGAAAAACTTTAAAAATGCAAACTGAAGCACGTAGGAGTAAAGGTATATAAGTTTTGAGATTTCCCTTAAAATTTTAGTAAATAAAATTTAATAACAATGGAGGAAGAAGAATCTTAATAATTTTTGAACTTTTAATATGTGTTGGAGTTTTAATTATACTCCTCCATGCACTTTAGTGTGCTAAAAAGGTTTCCTTAAAAAATTTCATAAGTTATACTTATAAAAATCTTTCAGATTCAAGAGTACTCTATAAAGTAAGCAAAAAATCTACAGATTATCTCCCCATCATTTATATTATGCATAATTTAACTTTTATGAGTAAGAGAAACTTCAGGTATAGATTGGTCTAAAAGTGCACTCAATACAATAGAATGAGTCATCTCAGCAGAGTTGCTGGTCTGGATTCATTTTCTCTGTCTGTCCAGAACATACATTAGGCTGTTATGTTCACCAGTATTGCCTGGGGATTGAGCTAGAAAACACAAGACTATAACTGATGCTTTTCAAATTGATCTGAAATAATAAAATTTAAGTTTTAAACTGTCATCTTTAGTTCAAGAATAAAACAAGTTTTCTTTGATTGCTACAGATGAATGGCAGGGAACATTTAAATTTAAATCAAAACTTCTAAGAACTTAGCAAAAAAAGTTAGAATCTCCTGTGCTTGCTATAATCACCATTTTTAGATATACTTCATTTTCATTTCTTTGAAGAAGCAGGAAATGAATTGAACAAAGATTTATGCCATTTAATGTCACAGTTGATTACCAACAGAAATTGGAAGAATACAATTTTTACGGCTTTATGTAAAGGTAAGGTATAATTCAGGATGAAATGGAGATTGGCTAGACAGACAGATTTAATTTTAAAGAATATGTGTTATCTATAAGAAATGTTTATATAAATTAAATTCAAATCTCTAAATTGTTTGGCTTAAATAATTTATCAGACTGGTACTAGTCATATATATTTCTTTTTTTTTTTTTAATATTTTTTATTTATTTCTAGGGGAGAGAGAGAGAGAGAGAGACAGCGTGAGCAGGGAGGGTCAGAGAGAGAGGGAGTCACAGACTGAAACAGGCTCCAGGATCCGAGCTGGCAGTCAGCACAGAGCCCGACGCGGGGCCGAACCCACGAACCGCGAGATCATGACCCAAGCGAAAGTCGGACGCTTAACCGACTAAGCCACCCAGGCGCCCCAATATATTTCTTAGATATAACTTCATTAAGCAGCTTTTTCTGAAATATTTCAAATTTTTATCTCTTCTTTCTGGTACCCTCAAATTATTAAACAATTCCATAAAGTACTAAAATATTCATGACATAATTTAGTGAAATAAGCAGTTATTATCTGACATTTGTTTTTTGAATTAGTTAACATGGTCAATATTAAATGTTTAGTAAACTGCTACAAATTATACTCATTCATTAATGTTGTATGTATGGAGGCATATTACTTTATCTTTGACTAAAAGCCTTCTTAAGATGATTATTCTCATCATTTTAAACAGTAAGAACCTGGCTGTGAGAATCAGAAAAAAAGTAACCATTAGATGAGAATTAATATATTCCCGGGGTGCCTGGGTGTCTCAGTCAGCTAAGTACCTGACTTTGGCTTAGATCATGATCTTACAGTTTGGGGATTCAAGCCCTGAGTCTGGCTCTGTGCTGACAGTTCAGAGCCTGGAGCCTGCTTCAGATTCTGTATCTCCCTCTCTCTCTGCACCTCCCCTGCTCATACTCTCTCTCTCTGTTTCTCTGTCTCAAAATTAAATAAACATTAAAAAATTAAAAACAAATAATGTATTCCTGCCTTTTTCTTCCCACCACCTCTAAACTATTTGGAATTTTTTATAAATGCATTTATCCACTGACTTATTTCATAAATATTTTTGGGTGCCTACTCTGTACCAGGCACAGTACTAAGTGCTAAGATTTGGAAGATCTCCACTGTGCTCAGAATTTATAGATGATTAGGGAAGATAAATGTTGAATGAGGTGATATTCTTTAAAATATTGCACAATTCTGTTTCTATGTATTTGAACATGTTCCTTCTGCTTTAAATGCCCTTCCATAGTTAGGCCACATAATGAACTGCTCTTTACTCTTCAGGTCAAGTTGTATACTGATTACACGTCTTGTTTTATTTTTTCTAAAGCTGTCTGTGAATTTCACTAATTTGGTAATACTGTTACCTATATTTAGAAATGGCACTTCCTAGTAAGCATATGACACTTCTCTGAGAAGGTTTAAAATATGGCTTTACTTGAAGTTGTGTAACATATGTATCATCATCTGACTATCCTTATTCACAATAAAAGCAGATCATTTTAATGTTATACTACTCATATGTCATTAAATCAGCATGTGTTTAATTGGAAAATGAAGAAACTGCATAATTGAAATGCTCAGCTTCACACTATAGAGGTACAGCTATAGGAATTTATCTAAATGGAGATACATTTTTTTCTCATATATCAGGAAGCCTCAGATGTAAAGAACAAAGCTGATATGATACAGTCAGTTTCCAAGGGTGACTTTATCTTTGTTTTCCAGTGTCCCTCCTCTGTTGTTTGTTGCCTTATGCTTGGAAGATAGTTACTGTATTTGTTTTTAGGAAGGAAGGAAGGGAAGAAGGAAGAAGTGAAGGAGGGAAAGAAGGAGGAAGGAAGTAAAAGGCAAAAACTAAAGCACCGAGGGGCACCTGGGTGGCTTAGTTGGTTAAGCGTCCGACTTTCGCTTAGGTCATGATCTCGCGGTTTGTGTGTTCGAGCCCCACGTCGGGCTCTGTGCTGACTGCCAGCTCAGAGCCTGGAGCCTGTTTCAGTCTGTGACTCCCTCTCTCTCTGACCCTCCCCTGCTCACGCTGTCTCTCTCTCTCTCGTAGAAATAAATTAAAAAAAAAAAAATTAAAAAAAAAAAAAAACTAAAGCACCGAGTTTGATTCTTTTTGTAGATATCAACAGCTTATTTGGAAGTGTTATCCAGTAGACTGAGGCTTAATCTAATTAGTATGAGTCATCTGTATGAATTAAGAGCATGGGAGTGTAGAAGGCTGATTAATTTTTGCTTGGTATGTTATCATCTTGAAAAATATCAGAGTTCAGTTGGGAAAAAATGAGAATGGATATGTAGCAAGTACCTTGAAGTATCTATCACACATAGTCTTACAAAATAAATATATTTTAACTTATAATTATAATATAATAAATATAATTTTAATTTAATTATAGTTACAAATATTTTAATTTCTTTATGTACAAAGTTTAAAATGATTTCAGCACACTCATGTACTTTCTTAATAAATGCAATTTCCAGTGTATATTTGATCTCTGTATTGTTCTGGCCTCTAAACTGCCTTTAGCATAGTTGGTAAAATAAGTTCAGTGGCTTGTCTGAATTAAAGACTCAAAAACATTTATTGAAGCTAACTAATTAATTAACCAGAAATAAGAGATATAAATTTGAAATATTTCAAAAAAGGTTATTTAGTATAGTATAATTAATTTGAGTAACATTTTTTTAAAAAAATCCAGAAAGACCAAAATATTTCACTGATGTTTAAATATTACCACATAAGTCAGAACATTGAAACTTGAACTTCCTCAGTTTAACTATTGATGTTCCAAACATAGATTGCATATACAGACCAAAGCATAAACTCTGTGAAATGTAAAATCCTAATAAAACACATTCATACCTAGAATAGTCCCTTCTTTGCTCAAGTAGAAAATTGAGCCCAGGAAGATAAAATGACTTTCCTGAGTCACATTTCTAGTCAATGACAAATCAAATAGTAGAAACATTCTGACTCTAGTTTAAAAATAAATCAATCTATCATCTATCTATAAAAGAAGGTATTCTTATTTATAGTAATTCACATTTACACAACCATAGTATTGAAAAAATATTTAAATTATTTAATGTGGCACTCTTACATGTTTCAGTTTTTGAAATAACAACAAATATGTAAGCAGCCTAATAAAATCAGGAAAAAAGCACTATTTATAAATTAAGAATATTTTATGCTATATGGATGCAAGGTAGAAAAAAGGGATTTCTAAATCTATAATATTGGCAGGACCTTAAGAGAATCCAATGTGTACTTTCCTTTTTAACCCTTTGGGGAAATTGTTACTGTAATTTGGTTGTCATGGAAAGAATAACAGCACTTTTGTTCTATTTTCAAGAAATTATTGGTAAATATCATGCTCAAGAGATTTTCTCTGCTGGCAAATGTATCTTCATAACAAATGTAATTTAGCACTTAAGTTATATGCGGGCTTGCAATTTAAGAAGGAAGACTTAGGACAAGCATCCACATCCCATTATCCCTCAGTTGCACAACCTGTGCTCCATAGAAATAATGGAAAGAGAAAAAGAACAGAACAACAGCAAAGAGAAACAAAGGAGTCTTCATAGATAGATGAGAGTTTTTAAATTGTTCTGAAGCTGGCCCCTAGAGAGTGTTAATAGATGAATCAGAGAGGAAGATGTCAGTGTGTCATGAATGCACATTGCCTGGCCGAGCCCAGAAAAGGCTCTGGGCTTTTCTTTGGTGGTTTGTTATAGGGCCAAGGTGAGGGGTGCTGAACACAGGGAAATTGACTGAAGTTTAATAAAAAAAGCAGCTGTATCTTTTCGGACACTATGTAAGTGAAAAATACCACTCAGCCTAGCATTCAGCCCCAGGATAAAAAAATGGTTGAGGTAGTCTCTGAAGAATCTAGCTAACCTGTGGGGACTTACTGTTGTTCTCATCATTACAGCATTTGAGAAACCATAGCAATAGACAGCAATCCTAACTCACTGTAAATGGAAGAAAATGCTCCTCTCATATATCAAGTTAACAATCAGCTAGCTTCATGGTAATAGCCATGTATTACACATTTAGAAGAGAGTCAAAACAGTAGCAGAATAAAAATAAAATAGAAAAGAAAATGAACAAAAAATTAACTCACAGAGAATTGAGAGCTTATTCTGGGAACAGAAAAGAACTTAAAAACAAAATCTGTCATTGGTTTTTAGAGCTTTTCAGAGCTATGATTTATAGAAATGATATAATGATGCTATAAAATGGGGATCAGAGTATTCTTAGAGATTAAAAATGTTGCTGCAGAATTGAAAAAAAAATGTATATAAGGGTCTGAATAGAATGGTAACTTTTCAAATGATAAAAATATAGTAACCCTCACAGGAAAAAATCGAAAAACTATAAATAATACAGGTGGGCCAATATTCAAGTAATGAGTTCTAGGCTGAGAGAATAGGTAAAATATATGAGATGAAGTTAACAAAGAAATGATGGAAGGAAAATTTCTACTGCTGAAAAAAAAAAGCCTTGAAATTGAGTGTTTACCCAATAGACAAAGATAAATTTTAAATTTGACATCTAGACACGCACCTGTAAAATTTCAAAGTACAAGGGAAGACAAAAGTAAAAGAAATGAAGAATTTAACCCTGGACAAGATAACATAGATCTATTTTTCCTAAACTTCCTTGCTAAGGACAACTATGGAATCCCCAGAAAAGCAACAACAGACAGCCAAAAGAAAACTCTGGAAGATGGTAAGAAGGTGAGCTGGTTCAAGACCTCTGAGCTGGATGGACAGCATGGCAGCAGTGAATCAAGTATGCTCCCACTCAGAAGACCACCCAGACCTGATGTTTCCCTCCCCTCTACCTAGCAACAGAAGACTTCTTAGATAGGCTCCTTTTTCCCCTTGGTGGAATGAGTGTTCACCTGACACCAACTTTAATGAGGATCAATTGGGAGCTCCACCAGAAAGAATCAGCCAAGGGAGGTACTCTCTTCTACCAGGCTTGAGATTTTCCTTTTCCACCAAGAGATACCAAGGAAGGTAGGCAGAGCCAACAGGAGAGAGACATTACAACAGTACATCTACCACTGACCATGAACTTCTTTGTCCCCTTGGGCCAGAAATTCTCTTCTCCTGCACAGAGGCAACAGGGCAGATGTGGAATAGCAGCAGCGGGTAGGAGAGAAAATGGAAGAAAGATCCCATGCTCTAACCTACTGAGAGGATTCTGGTGGCTTATCCTGGGATAAACCCTTTTGTCCTCTCAGACATCACCAATAAGGACCAGTGGATGTCCCAGTGGCACCAGATAAAGGAAGCAGTCCAAAATAACACTGCAAAAACCAGAAAATCAAATTGTCATTGGAACCACAAACCACAGAAAGAGGCTAAGGCCTCAAGAGAGACAATGTAACTTCCTTTCCAATTTGGATGATTTTGCATTATTTTCCTTACGTGATTTGTCTGGCTAGGACTTTTAGTACTATGTTGAATCGTAGCTTTAAGAGTTGACATCTTTGTCTTGTTCCTGTTTTTAGAGGAAAACTTGTTAGCTTTTCATCCCTGGGTATGATGTTAGCTCTGCACTTGTCATATAAGACCTTTATTATGTTGAGATACGTTCCTCCAGTTTGTTGGGACATTTCATCGTGAAATATGTTCAATTTTGTTAAATGCTATGTCTGCATCTGTTGAGATGATGAGATGACTTTTTCCTTCATTCTGTTAATATGGTTTATCATTTATTGATTTGTGTATGTTGAAACATATCTTCATCTCAGGGATAAGTCCCACCTGATCATGATACATAATCCTTATAATGTGCTGATGAATTCAGTTTGCTAGTATTTTGTTGCAAATTTTTTCATTTATATTTATTAGGGTTATTGGCATGTAATATTTTTCTTGTAGTGTCCTTTTTGGTATTGGGGTAATGTTGACTTTATAAAATGAATTTGGAAATACCCCACTCCTCTTCAGTTTTTGGAAGACTTTGAGAGGAATTGGAAGCAGAAGAAAGGAAATAATGAGGAGCAAAAATTATTTATGAGAAACATAAAATAATAAAGTTAATGGAACAAATGCAGATTGTATTTAAAGATCAGTGAATTTGAAAAACCTCTTATGAAACAAGGAAAAAATGGGGGAAGACATAAATTACCAATATTAGGAATGAAATGAATGATATCTCTAGAAAACCTGCAGTCATCAAAAGAATGACAAGGAAATAATGAAAACAGCTTTTGATACATCCATTTGAAAACATAGATGAAATTGACCAATTCTAAAATACCACAAACTACCACAACTCACCTAATGGTAATAGATAATGTTACCCTGAAACTGTTAACTAAATTGAATTCATAATTTTTCCCTAAAAGAGCAGAGCACTTCCTTAAAAATCACAAACTACCAAGCCTCAAGTAAGGTACATTAGACATCTGAGCACCCTGTACTCATTAAAAAAATTGAATTTCTAATTTGAGTTTGATATCACAGGAAAATTCTAGCAAACTTTAAAAGAATTAATACCAATTTTATGCAATATCTTAAAAAAATAGAAAAGGAGGGAAGACTTCCAGGTACATTTTATGAGACTTTATTATCCTGATATCAAAACCAAACCAAGATACAACACATACATATACACACACCCCCACATAACTGCAGTCCAATATGACTTATGAAATTAGACTTAAAAACCCTCAATAAAATAGTAAAAAATAGATTCCAATCATATAGATAATTATACAAAATGACTAAGTGATATTTATTTCAAGTTTGCAAAGCCAATTCAACAATTGTTTTTTTCTGTGTTTTGTTTTGATTTTTTAAATTTAAATTTTAGTTAACATATGGTACAATATTCATTTCAGGAGTAGAATTCAGTGATTCATCACTTACATACAACACCCAGTGCTTACCACAAGTGCCTCCTTAGCATCCATCACCTATCTAGACCATCTCCCACCCATCTCCTTCTATCAGTCCTCAGTTTGTTCCCTATCTTTAAGAGTCTCTTGCAGTTTGTTTTCCTTTCTTCTTTCTCCCCTTTCCCATATGTTCATCTGCTTTGTTGTTTAAATTCTACATATAAGTGGAATCATAGGGTATTGGTCTTTTCTCTTATTGATTTATTTTGCTTAACATAATACATTGTAGCTCCATCCACATCATTGCAAATGGCAAGATTTCATTCTTTTCAATGGCTAAGTAATATTCCATTATATATGTATACCATATATTTTTTATCTACTCATCAGTCAAGGAACATTTGGACTACATGCATAGTTTGGCTATTGTTGATAATTCTGCTATAAACACTGAGATGCATGTACAAATTCAAATCTATATTTTTGTATCCTTTGGATAAATGCCCAATAGTGTCATTGCTGGATAATAGGGGCATTCTTTATTAGTTTCTTGAGGAACCTACATAATATTCTTGAGTGGCTACACCAGTTTACATTTCCACCAACAGTGCAAGAGGGTTGCCCTTTCTCTGTATCCTCACCAATACCTGTTGTTTCTGGTGTTGTTAATTTTAGTCCTTCTGACATGTGTGAGGTGGTATCTTATGATTTTTATTTGTTACTTTCCTGATGATGAGTGATGTTGAGCATCTTTTCATATATCTGTTAGCCATATGAATGTCTTCTTTGGAAAAGTATATATTCATGTCTTCTACCCATTTCTTAACTTTGTGGTTTGCTTTTCAGGGGTTGAGTTTGTTAAGTTCTTTATAGATTTTGTACAATAACCCTTTATCAGATATGCCACTTGCAAATATCTTCTCCCATTCCATAGGCTACCTTTTTATTTTTGTAGCCTGTTTCCTTTGCCGTGCAAAAGCTTTTTATCTTGATGAACTCCCAATAGTTCATTCATGTTTGCTTTTATTTTCCTTACCTCTGGTGACGTGTCTAGTAGGAAGTTGCTGTGCCTAAGGTCAAAGGGGTTATTGCCTTTGTTCTCCTCTAGACTTTTTATGGTTTAATATCTGAAATTTAAGTCTTTCATCCATTCTTCATTTATTTTATGTATGGTATAAGAAAGTGGTCCAGTTTCATTCTTCTGCATGTCATCATCCAGTTTTCCCAACACCACTTTTTGAAGAGACTGTCTTTTTCCATGGGATATTCTTTCCTGCTTTATCAAAGATTAGCTGACCACATAGTTGTGGGTCCATTTCTTGGTTTACTATGCTGTTTCATTGATTTAAGGGTCTATTTTCGTGTCAGTACCCTACTGTCTTGATGATTACAGCTTTGTAATACGGCTTGAAGTCTGGAATTGCGATGTCTCCAGGTTTGTTCTTCTTCCTCAGGGTTGCTTTGGATATTTAGGGTCTTTTGTGATGCCATATAAATTTCAGGATTGTTTGTGCTAGCTCTGAGAAATTCTGGTGGGATTTGAATAGGGATTGAATTGAATGTATAGACTGTTTTGAGTAGTATAGACTTAACAATGTTCTTCTAGCCCATGAGCATGAAATACTTTTCCATTTCTTTGTGTCCTCTTCAACTTCTTTCAGAAGTGTTCTGTAATTTTCAGAGTATAGATCTTTTGTCTCTTTAACTATATTTATTCCTATGTATCCAATTGTTTTTGGGGCAATTGCACATGGGATCAGTTCCTTGATTTCTGCTTAGTTATTGGGGGCACCCAGGTATATAAATCAATTAATAACAAGTATAAATAAATTCATTGATAATAATACAGTAAGAGTAGTGGATTTTAACACTCCACTTACAGCAATGAGCAGATCATCTAAGCAGAAAATCAACAAGGAAACAGTGGCTTTGAATGGCACACTGGGGCAGGTGGACTTAACAGATATATTCAGAACATTTCATCCTAAAACAGCCAAGTACGCATTCTTTTCAATTGCACATAGAACATTTTCCAGAATAGATAACATACTGGGTCACACATCATCCCTCAACAAGCAAAAAAAAAAAAAAAAAGATCAAGATCACACCATGCATATTTTAAGAATACAAGGCTATGAAAATTGAAGTTCAACATTTGACCATATTGTGTAATCCATTAAAAGCTAACGGGGAGAAATCATATGACCTATGGTATACAGAGTAATGCCTCCATCTCAAAGATCTCTATGTCATAATTCCAAAATTTATGAATAACTCTATGGAAAAAGTTTTGAAGATATGAATAAATTAATGATTTTGATTGGGAGATTACCCTGGCCTATTGAGTAAGCCCAATAGAATCACATGAATCTTCATGAAATTGAGGTGGGAAGACCAGAGTTGGAGAATTAAGTGTGAACATGGAAGCAAAGGTAGGGAAAGCAGAGAGAGACAGAGAGACTGAGAGCGAGATTAAGAGAGAGGTTGAAAGAGAGATTTGATCATGCTGTTCTGCTGATCTTGAAGATAGTGGAAAAGGCCATGAGCTAAGTAAGATACGCAAGAGGCCTCTAGATGCTAGAAATGCAAGGCAACATCTTTTTTTCTTTGTGTCTCCAGAATGAAAACAGCCCTGCCAACAAATTGTTTTAGGGCCCCTAGAATTTTAGAACTCTAAGGTAATAAAAGCATGCTGTTTTAAGCAAACAAGTTTATGGATATGTTATAGCAGCACTTTGACAAAATTTCATATCCATCTCTGATTAAATTCCCAGCCATTTAGAAATACAGGGGAATTAACTCAACTTGGGGGAAAAATGAAAGCATGTACGGAAATTTACATTTATTATCATACTTAATGATGAAAGACTAAATGTCTTTATCTAAGAAAGAAATAAATCTATCTCTACTTGTGGATAACATAACTGTCTACACAGAAAATCCTAAGCAGTCTACAAATAACTCATAGCACCTAGAGGTCAGTTTAATAAGCCTGCAGGAGGCAAGATAAACACACAGATATCAATGGCATTTCTGTATACTCACAAGGAATATGTAGAAACAGAAGTTAAAACCACTATGCAGGGACACCTGGGTGACTCACTTGGTTAACCATCTGACCTCAGCTTAGGTCATGGTCTTGCAGTTTGTGGGTTCGAGCACCACATTGAACTATCTGCTGTCAGCTTACAGCCTGCTTCGAATCTTCTGTCTTCCTCTCTCCCTACCCTTGCCCCCTTCTCTCTCACTCAAAAACAAAACAAAACAAAACAAAACAAAACAAAACAAAAACACTATGCCATTTATAACCACTCCAAAGAAATGTAATACTTATGTGTACACTTAATATAACAAAAGATTACAAGATAGACATGCAGAAAATTAGAAAATGCCAGTGAAAGAAATCAAAGAATACTCAACTAATGTAGAGATAAGTGGTATTCATGTATTGGAAGACTCAACACATTAAATATGTCAGTTCTTCCCTAATGGGTCTATAAGTTTAATGCAAGTCCCACCAAGGTTTTTATAGATAATAGACAATTTTATTCTTTTTAAAAAATTTTTAAAAATGTCTTTTACTTATTTTTGAGAGAGAGATAGAGGCAGCATGAGCAGGGGAGGGTCAGAGACAGAGAGAGATACAGAATCTGAAGACAGGCTCCAGGCTCTGAGCTAGCTGTCAGCACAGAGCCTGGTGCGGGGCTCGAACCCAGTACCCGTGAAATCATGACCTGAGCCAAAGCAGGATGATTAACTGACTGAGCCATCCAGGTGCACCTAGACAATTTTATTCTTAAATTTAGATAGAAATTTCTAGGCCCTAGATTAGCTAAAACATTTTATGATGAAGAAGAAAGTTGGAAAGATTACTCTACATAATATTAAAGTTGAATATATAGCTATAATAATTAAGACAATGTATTATTGATGGAAGGATGGTCACATAAATCAGTAGAGCAGAAATATATCCACATAATATACTCAACTGATTTTTAACACAAATGGAAAACAATTTAATTGAGGAAAGAAAGCCTTCTCAACAAATGCTCCTGGGACAATTTGACATCCATAGGCAAAAGAAGAAACCACAACTTAAATCCCATACCTTAAACAAAAAGCATCTAAAAATGGAATGCAGATTTAAATGTAAGACATAAAAGTAGAGACAAAAAATAATAGAATGTCTTTTTGATTTTGAGCTTGGCAAAACGTTCTTAGCTTTTATAATAAGATAATCCATAAAATGAAAAATTGAGTAAGTAATTGGACCTCATCAAAATTAAAAAATCAGATTGACTCTGTGAGTGCCCATGTGAAGAAAATGAAAAACTACAAACTGGGAAAACATACCTGCAACCATGTATCCAATAGAGCACTAATATCTAGAATATATAGAAATCCCAAAACTCGCCATTAAAAAATCCAGTATGAAAATGGACAAAAGTGGGGCACCTGAGTGGCTCAGTTGGTTGAACATCCAACTCAATTTTAGGTCAGGTCATGATCTCACAGTCGGTTGTGAGATACAAAGTCCTGCATTGGACATGAAGCCTACTTCAGATTCTGTGTCTCCCTCTCTTTCTGCCCCCTCCCCTGCTATCTCCCTCTCTTTCATTCATAAATAAATAAATAAATAACAAAAGAAATGAACATTCTTACCATTGAAGATAATATACAGATGACAAATAGCATGTAAAAACATGTTCCACATTATAAGTTCAGTATAGAAATGCAAACTAAAGCCATGATGAGCCCTCAACTATCTATTGCGATGTCTAAAGTAAGAAAATAAAGACACCACCAAATAATGATGTGGATTATGGATTGCTCATACTCTGCTGGTGGTCATGTAAAATGATACAATGACTCTAGAACACAGTTTAGTAGATCTAAAAAAAGTAAACATGCTGTTACTGTGTGATCCAGGACTTGTATCCAGGGGGATTTATCCCAGAAAAAAAAAAAAACAAAACTTGTGCTTACACAAAATACCTTGATGCAAATGTTAAAAGCAGCTTTATTTGCAATAGCAAGAAAGGAATCAGTCCAGATATCTTTCAGCAAGTGAATGGTTAATCGCAACTTTATAAAGGAACAACCTATTGACACACAACGACTTG
This sequence comes from Proteles cristata cristata, assembly GCA_017311185.1. Lineage (NCBI taxonomy): Eukaryota > Metazoa > Chordata > Mammalia > Carnivora > Hyaenidae > Proteles > Proteles cristata. The sequence goes on along the minus strand of JAESUZ010000698.1, from coordinate 532,028 downwards.
GATGAATCTTCAGGGAATTTTACTTAATGAAAAAGTCAATCCTAAAAGATTACATACTGTATGATTCTACTTACATAACATTTTTAAAATCATAAAATTTTATACAGAGGACAGATTAGTAGTGTCCAGAAATTGGGGGCAGGAAGACTAGAGGTTGAAGGAAAGTGGTTGTGTTTATAAAATCACAGTAGGAAAGATACTTGTAGCATTGAGATTGTTCAGTATCTTTACTGTGGGAGTGGAAGCAGGCATCTACACCGGTGATATAATTGTATAGAGTTTAATGCAAACACATACACAAAAGTATGAGTAAAACAAGAAATCTGAATGTGAATGATGGTGGATTATATCAATGCCCATATTCTGGTTGTGATATTATAGCATAGTTTTGCAAAATGTTATGATTGTGGAAACCAAGTAAAGTGTGCAAAACTTTTTTCTGCATTATTTTTACAGTCTCATGTGAATCTATAATTATCTCAATAAAATAGTAACAGAAAAATCACCAATGGAATGAGTGTCACTCAAATCTCATAGATTAAATGACTTTTGAATGATGTTATTTATTTATTCCCAGCCACAGAATAATCAAGCCTGAAGTCAAAATAAATATATTTTCAGACATGCAAGGCCATGCAGATCTTCTTTTTTATATCCATTTCAGAAGGTAGCTGACAGTAGGCCATATGAAAACAAGGCCCCCCAAAAAGAATGGTTGAGATTCCAGTAAATCTAAAAGATGCTCATCTGAAGAATTTTGGAACATGTCAAGAGCAATTAGTCCAGTTCTAAACTTCAGAGTTCTAGAAGAGCTGTTTCTGAGACGGAAAATGGACCTCATTCAATAGGAAACATGATTTTAAGACTAGATAAACATGAGTTGAATAAGAAGTTACATTACTTATGTTTTGGGGGTCATTAAGAAATGAAAACCTTTCAGTAATTTCAGTAAAACAAAACCATCGATTTACATTTCAAGCAAACTAGAATGTGGCATTGTTTTATAGAACTGTAGGGTATGGTAAGCAAATGTATTTGACCTTGATGCTAGGGACATTTTGTATTTATTATACGGAGAGTTCATTCCTAATCAGTTTCTCATTATACTAGAAGATTTTATACTACTAGACTTTCTGAAGCTTATTAGTCTTTGACAGTATTACAGACATCTTTAAGTTGAATTTTTAATCATGTTCCCTGTAAGCTGTATAATTTTAGTAAATGTGAGAACAAAGATAACAAAAGTGTTTATTTCTTTCAATGTTCTAATTAAGATAACCTTTGATTGCAGCTGAACTGAATTACTAAGAGTTTGTCTTATTAAATGTATTTTTATTCACTATAATCACTAACATTTTTTAAATAAAATGTAATATTTCAAGCCCAGTAATAACTAGTGGGTCAAAATGGTTACCTATTATTTCTACAAAACGCATTTCCTTCTTAGAAATGAATGGGAATTTGCAAGCCACATTAATTAGGTGTGATTGTTTATCTGGATGACAATATGCTGGACATTTTAATAGGTTCAGAGAAATCTGTGAGCATCATATAATAGTCATATAATGAAAAAGCCAAGCTGATATGAGAAAAGGAATTGTGGATGGTAGAAAATGAGCTATTAAAATAGAAAAACGCAGCTGGCAAAGAAGCAAAAAGAAAACATTAAACTGACGAGCAATTTCTCAACCTTGGGAATAGGGTCAGGATGAAAAATGTTACTACAATGGAATCGTCCCTTAACTATTACATTTGCAGTTTTCCTGTAATGAGTGAGAAATCCTTATCAAGGAAAAGCAATTACTGAAGAATGTACCTTCTGGGAAGCAAATTTATAAGGTGAACACACTTAACCTAGAGATTAAATCTTAAAAAAGAAAAAAAAGATCACCAAGGTTCTCACAAAACACTGACATTTTATTGGTTGCCAGAAGTTGCTGACAGGTCGTTAATAACAATAGCAAGTGTTGAAAAGAGTGTCAAGCTTCCTGTTAACCAGTCCATGTGGTTGTCAATTTTAAAGATTCATTTTATTGTGTGTACACATTACTAGATAAAACCAGTAAGTGGATTGGTTTTGTCTGACTCCTACCCCACTTTGACTTCAGAAAATGCACTGATATTTCTATTCAGCTCTGTACTAATGCACCAGACTCTTTCCTGAAACATTAATCAACCACAGCCAGATTGAAAATCAATATAACCCTGAAACATAGCTCCGGATACCAAAAATAAGTGTGAAAAAAAGACAGAGCACACGGCATCTTTCTCAATGTTTTGGAGAATTGTGCTAGCATTGCAAAGTGCAACTGTTCTTTTTTCCCTCTGTAAACAGCTATGGATATGAATTTTATATGACATTTTCAATGCTAGGTGATGTATTCCCAAAACAATATTATTAAAGGCTGAGTCTCTGTCATCTACTGGCTGTTATTTACGATTGTTGCTTTGTGGCAAACAAAACACCAAACACAAATAAATAATGCTGTGCTGTGTATGTGCTTTCCCCTTCAGTGTAAAAAACGAAAGTATACATTTTGGTTTTTGCTCAGGAAAGGGGTTTATTCGTGTAAACAATATTCCTTTCAAGAGGGTGTGTAAGGAAATAAAACTAAATTAGGCAATAACTTCTGTTGTACGAACTAATTGATTCAGCTGATAAAAAATAATGTGGGGCATGATACATGGAAAGGGCTCCATTTTAAGTGAATATGAAAGCCAAATCTTTTTCCTTCTCTTTCTCTCTCTCTGTCTCTCTCTCTCTCACACACACAAGCCTATTAAATACAAGAGTATGTTTGAAATCCCTGATTATGTAATGATTTTAGATTATTTTACTTTGTAGGTAATTTCAAAGTTGTTTATTCATCCATACTTAGGTTCCTTTCTGAAATAAATGTGTGGTGTCCTTAAATAATGGTAGCTTCTGGCTTTACCACATAGTGATTTTTTTTTAAAGAAAGAAAATACAAAAATAGAGATGATAGTTCCCTATTATAGTAAAAATTTGAGATATGAAGACATATTTGCTTACACACCAATAAAATAGTAGGGATTTAAAATTTTTTTTAACATTTACTCATTTTTGAGAGAGAGAGAGAGAGAGAGAGAGAGAGAGAGAGAGAGGGACAGGGGCAGAAGTGAGAGGGAGACACTGAATCCAAAGCATGCTCCAGGCTCTGAACTGTCACCACAGAGCCCAAAGTGGGGTTTGTACTCACTGACCATGAGTTCCTGACCTGAGCCAAAGTTGGACGCTTAACCAACTGAGCCACCCAGGAGTCCCAGTAGGGATTTAATAATCAGATTTTGTTCACACTTCTAATAAATTAAAACAAAGTTTAGGGAATAATATTTCATTTTATTACAGATTTGGTTGCATTGGGATTCAGTGGTGTTCTACATTACATCATTACACTGTTTTACAAATGAGGAAATTGGGGTTCAAAAAACAAGAATGTATATACCAGACAGGTAACATCCACCCAAATTATTCAGGGCTTATTCAAGAGTGGCTCCATCTGTACTCCTTAAACTTACCTCACTATTTCATAGAGGTCCCAGCTCCATGGAATTGTCACAGATTTTCTCTTACTTTCTGTTCTCTGCACACATTCTGCTTCATTCTTATCTACCATCGCTCATTCATGAGTTTGACATGTTCCCACCAAAAGGCAGAACCTTGCTGCATTTCATGACCAATAGCTGTAGTTTGTTTTTTTCTGTATCACATTTCTCTAGTTAAAGTTCTTAACAACAATTTGATTCTGATTTAAGCTAGGATAATTTTGGTTTTTATTCTCATTGCTTTCTAGGATTATTGCTTTTATCCTGTCAACTCATGGTCTCTTGTGTGCTGGATGTAATGAGACATTTTGAAAAGAGATTACTCTGAGTGTGAAATGTGCACAATAAAATGGGAGGAGCAATCACTCCTCCTTCCCATGGCACTAACTTATGCTTAGGTACAACAACTCAACATCAGATTGACCTAGGGTCTTTGTTCTCAATCCTCAAGATTTCATGCTTCTATTCTATTTGGAAATAGCCTGAGAGAACAGACCCTCAATTTCTGTGTTTTAAAAAACTTATTCAGGAGTAAAATTGTGAGCACATGGGAACATTGTATTTGCCTCAGTCTAACTATTACCATCTCTGTTAACATCTGCTATAGAGTGCTGATTTGCAGCATTCAGTGGAATCTCAGGCCATTTAGCAACAAAAATTGCTGAAAGTGTTAAAAATTAGTGGAAAAAAATAGTTAACTTGAATTACACCTCTCATCCTTATCATTTCTTCTTTATTGCTAAAGAAGATAATTGCTCAGCATGTAATCAAAGAAATTCTCAGACAGGACCCAAAGGCAGTTATAAATCCCTAATAATGAATAATTAGGTACAGGGTGTATAAGAATGGTATTAGAACAATTTTTATTGCTTTAGATGGATTTTGAAATTCCTGAGGAATAGAAGACAGAAAGAGGATTTCTAATCCTTATAATTTGATATATAAATCCCATCCTTAAAATAATTGGGTGTGATATTTTACAAGTTTTCACATATATTCCTTGGATCCATTTCAAAAAAAATTGCAATCTTTGGAAATTTTCACAATTGAATCAGTCTTCACTAGTCCCAGCTTGGAATGCTGCTGAAGGACCCTTTCTTTTTCCAAGTGTTATTCACAAACCTGCTAACAAGGAAGAGGCCTTTTGTTTGTTTTCTTGTTTTCAGCCACACTGGACCAGACACAATTATACAAAGGGGGAGTATTAGAGGTCTTCAGGGAATTTGCATTAAAATTACTTGTGGGCCTCATTCTAAATTAACCTTTTTGTCCTATCCTGGAAATTCTGAGCCATTTGGGAGTTTTTAGACACTCTAGATGAGCTTTGTATCGAAAAATCAATAATTGTCAATTTTCATAGTGCCTAAGGATCACTAGTGGACAATAAGAACTATATGTTATAAACCTACCTAATCTTGAAAACAATACAATTAGATTTGGTCTTTTTCTTTCGTTTTCTTCTTTTTTTTTTTAATTTACTTCTGAGAGAGAGAGAGAGACATGTGAGCAGGGGAGGGTCAAAGAGAGAGGGAGATTCAGAATCTGAAACAGGCTCCGGGCTCTGAGCTAGCTGTCACAACAGAGCCCAACGCGGGGCTCAAACCCATGAACCGTGAGATAATGACCTGAGGTGAAGTTGGATGCTTAACCAAATGAGCTACCCAGGCACCCCAGTCTTTCATTTTCCAAGCAACATTGGTCATATCATTTTCTTTTGTGATTTACAGGCTGAAGATGTCATAAACTTTCCTTACTGGAAAAACCTTACTGCTTGGTTTTATTCTGATTATATAAGATTCTAACCTAAAAATTATATATGTATTATATACACGATTTACATAATTAATATAAGTAAAAACTTTAGAACCCATTCTGGCACAAAATTAGCACTATGGTAGTATTTTTAATGATATTTCATTTAATTTTTACAATGTGACATAATCGATGGTACCATTTTAAATGTAAGTAACTGAATTATATGTAATTCACAGGTTAATTAGCTTCCATAAGTTAATGTAATTAATTACTTGTTCTGTGCTTTAAATTCATACTTCTGATTACAGAGTAGGCTCTAATTTCACTAGATTATTTTACCTCGTATTTAAGAAAAACACAATAACTTCAGCCAAGGAACAATTTGGAAATAATTGTTCCCATGTAAGTCTTTTTTAATAGAGAAATAGCACACTTACAGAGATTTGATTTCTGCAAATTCAGTCCCACAGAACAAATACATGAAGACAAAAAAAAAGTTTAGGAACAAAAATCTTTATTTCAAAGCTTCTCAACTAAAGCCTTGAATTCTATTCATCTGGCTTCATTTTGAGCTATATTGATTCTTATATAAAATATAACTCAAAAGAAGCTTTGATATATATTTTACTAGCCACCAAGAGATTAAAAGCTGCAGAAAAGATATAAAGGCTATTTGAAATAAGCATCATTACTGTTGAATTTTCAATGATGGCACAAAGAACATAAGAAGAATTAAAGAAATAAAGTTTCATAAGTGTGGTACAAAACATGTTTAAAATTAGAACTTGAGGCACGGTAACAAAAACTGTGAAAGCAGTGTCCTTTGCTTTTAAAGACTATTATATTTATAATGCATTTGATGAATATAACTATGAATTCCCATTTTAAAGTACTAATAGAACTAAGCGTTATTTTACTTAGAAAGTTCATTATGCTCAGGATATTTTCCCCAGCAATGTTTTATCTGCAAACAAACACATTCTTCCACTTAATAACATATATGAACATTCTTCCACCACAAGAATGTAGGAAGATAAAGTGAGGATTGTGCATGTAAATGTAGCAAGATTAAATGGCTAGCCAATGCCAGTATCTAGGAAATACAGCAGCACCTGCTGTACATTTCCCCTTATAGTGCATTAGCTATATGATGAGTGTTTAAAGAGCCACTTCCTGAGTGAATTAGAACGCCATTTAGCTTTTTACTTGTCATTATTTCTCAATATTATTGATAGCTAAAGTGTAAAATAATGAAGAAAAGAGTAGAGCATCTATTAGTGGCCCGTGTTGCAATGGAATGTAAAAGAATGTTACAAAATTCTAGTGCCCTGAAATGATGAGCAAACTACACATAAGGGCAAGAAATATATGACACACATTCCTGATATGATGTATATTATTAAAATATGATGCACAAAGTTCAATGTGTTCTTCCAGCTAAAATATGTGTGTGTGTAGTGTTTCTAGCAAAAGAGAGACAGTGTTGATAATTATAATGAAAGAATATGCATGCAATTCACATATATTCGTGAGTTAATTATGGGACATAGGAATTTTGTAGTCATTGGTCTTTCATAATTAAAATTATTTATTGAGTACCTAGTATGTGCCACACACTAGAAGTACTAAGGATAATGGGCTGCTATAGAGTTTCTGTTTTTGTTCATAGATTCATTCACTCATTATTTCATTATCTGTTTCACCAAATATTTATCATATCCCATCATCTATGAAGAAAAGTGCTAGGCTTTAAAAATTCAGTTTGGAGAAGATATACCAAATCCTTGCCATTACAGAGTTTGAACTTTGGATGAATATAAATCATTATGCTAAGTTCCTTGTTACAGTCATATATGGACAGCTCTGAATGTACTAAAGGAAACACAATAGAGAAGAGTAGAAAGTTCCCCTTTTGCCTCTGTTGGTGTGGAAACTCATGACAGGTAAAGCTAGAACTGATGCTTGAACATATTCTTTAATAAAAAAAAAAAAGGTGTTTTTTTTTTTAAAGAACATATTCTTAAAAAAAAAAAAAAAAAGGAGAAAAGGATTAGGGAAAGGAGTTCCAAACTAAAGTAGCAGTTTAAATAGTTGTTTACCTCCTTCTGACAGTTTATCCTTAAATTCAAAACAGACCTATATATCCAGATTCCTACTGAACATGTTCAGCACAATGACCGACAGGAAAGTTAAAGTAGATCAGATGGATTCATTATCTTTACCATTGCCCATTTACCCATCCTTCCCTTCTATCCCTTCTGTTGTTAATTAGACTCACCCTCCAGTCTGTCACTCTTCAGTCTTGATGCTTCATCCTCCCTTACTTCTGTGTAATCAGATGGATACTAAGACTTATGAAAGGTAACTTTAAAATTGCAATTAAGTCTATCCTTTTCTTTTCATTCCATTACCAGTTAATTCAGGTCCTCTTCATTTCTCACCGGGATTATTACAGCTAATCTCTGTGCTTAAGGTTCTTTCTTATATTCATTCTTGTCACAGGTACCAGCATGCTCTCTCTTAACTTAAGCACACATTAGTTCATCATGTCCCTTCTGCTTTAAATGCTTCAGTGATTTCCTAGTGCTTTAGAATTAAATCTGTATTACCAACATAGGCTAACAGGTCATTGGGATCTGGTTCTTGTCTACCTCTGCTCTTTTATATGAAATAATTTTTCTCATTTCTATCCTTCTTTCCAATAGCAGTTGAACCATTTATAACTAGAATATATGAAATTTAGCCTTAGGAATCTGTGCCTTTGAACTTGTGGTCCATTGATTTATTCAAATGAATGTTTAAATAAAAACAATTTTAATGTTTTTATTTATTTTTGAGAGAGACAGAGACAGTGTGAGCAGGGGAGGGTCAGAGAGAGAGGGAAAGTCAGAATCTGAAAACAGGCTTCAGGCTCTGAGCAAGCTGTCAGCACAGAGCCTGACGCAGGGCTTGAACTCATGAACCGTGAGATCATGACCTGAGCCAAAGTTGAATGCTCAACTGACTGAGCCACCCAGGGACCCCTAAATAAACTTTGAAGTGATTATCTTTTATTTTTGCCTAGTTTTTAACATGTAGTCTGCTTTTTGTGCAGCAGGGACCAGAGTAACTTACCTCATTAGAGGAGTGTAAACATAACCAAAAGAAAGCCAATCAGATTTTCTGTTGGGATTTGAATCTTGTATGAAGACAAACAGGAGTAAAATGCAATTAGAGAAGAATATATCTAAGAGATGGCCCAAAAATTCTTATGAAAAGATAATGCTGATAAAATGCCTTGTTTAAAATAATAATATTTATCAAATGCTTTTCCTGGATGTTAAAATGATAATCTGGGTTTTCCTTTATTCTGCTCATCTGGTGAATGGTATAGTAATACATTTTAAAATTTTAAACCAACCTTGCATTCTTGGAATAAACTCAACTTTTTAATGATAGGTAATCAGAATTTGCATAGCAGATTTGGAAAAAAATTGAAGCCAGACTTATATACAAGAGTTTACAAGTTACTAGTGTGTAGCTCAGTGAATATTCAAAAGCCAAATGCATTACTATAACCAGAACTCAGATCAATAGACCACTATAGAGTTCCCCAGAGCATACTGCCTCCCCTTCTGGTCAATACTTCTGTTAGTTGGAAACTCTCTCCTGATTTCTATCACCATATCACAGTATATCTTGTCTTTGAACTTTATGTGAATTAAGGGGATTCTTTGGAGGAGCCTGCACCCAACCATTGGTTGACACAGGATGTAAAGGTCTGAACTCTTTTCCTGCTCACCCTTGGGACAATTCTGAAGGACCTTAGACCTTTAGGTTTTTCCATGAACATCTGTGAAACCTTACATTTGCAACACTCAAGTTACTTTACCTCTCTGAGCTTCTGTTGTTGTTGTTGTTGTTTTTAATAGTATGATTATAGTACATAAGTATAGAGTTATGAGAATTGTGTGAGATTGTGCATCTAAAGTCATTAGCAAAATGCTTAAGATATATGAAACACTTATTCTATGGTTCCTATTGTATTTAACTATACTCCGTATTCAGAGGCTATCTTGTGAATCCTATATTCCTATTAATATCCTATATTAAACTAATAATTCCTATTAGTTTTTTGTCCAAATAGAAGTGTTCTTGTATTCCTCCATTATCCTCTGTGTTACACTTACTACTGATGTATAACAAATTGTCTCTAAACATAATGACTTAAAACAGCAATCATATTATGTTCAAGGATTCAGAGACTCATGAATTTAGAAAGGATATATAGTAGGGATAGCTTGACACTGTTATAAAGTGTTTGTACTCTCAGCTGCAAAGACTACAAGTCGGGGGGCTGAAAGCATCTGAAAGTTCATCCATTTACGTGTCTGACATCCAGGCTTGAAGGCTAAACACCAAGTATGTTGGCTGAAGCACCAATATGTGGCTTTTCTGTGAGGTATAGCCTTAGGGTAGTTAGAACTTCAACTGTGGGAGCTTGAGTAAACCAAGCTGGAAACTGCATCACCTTTTCTGAAGTAGCTTTGGAAGTCACACAGCCTAATTTCTGCCATTCCTTTTACTTACAGGAAAGTCATAAACCCACTAATGCCTAACCAAAATAGCCAATATTTTAGTGTCTCCATGATAACCATTTTTCTCTTTTGTTTAAGGCTAGGTTTTAAAGTGGTAGGAGGATGCTGTGTTTTTAGTCTATGAGAGAATTAGGAACCTAATCTTGTGACATTGTTGCCAACAGTAAATGGTAGAAAGAAAAAAAGAAAGAAAGCTGTGGAGATTATAACTCAGGGAATTTGTTTAGTTTGGGGTTTCATGAGGGCTTGTCAAAGAAGTGACATTTAGGCTTAGATACCAGTGTTTCCCCAAATTATCTCCTTACCTCACCTGCCTTTAACCCCCAAGAAAACACAGTTATCTCTCAACAAATATCTCTTTCATAGATGAGCCATGCTTCAGAAAATTTTCTCAAATGAGACCAATTTTTCACTGGTCATTGTTCATTAGAAGATGACTTAGCACACACCTTTATTGTAATAAAATATAATCAAGTGCTTTCTAAAAGCTTTCTAGAGAGTCTCTTTCAACGAAACAAACATGATTGGTTGAAAACTTTTGTGCTCATTTGCTGCATTAACAATTAGATGTATACTAGCTCACCATTCCCAAAAGAAAATGATGAATATTGTCCCTAAAGATTACTTCTTATTCTTGTACAACCCTTAGTAGTGGACTATGTAGCTTTATAAGAGACTTTGTGACATCTCAAGATTTCTATGAGATGAGCCTGATACTATAGAAACACCAAGGAAACTTTACCACCATCTTTACAATAATCATCATTGGTAATATTGAGTGATTTCTATGTGCCATGTGTATTTATATTATTTTCTTGCTTTTATTATAAAAAAAATTCCATAGAAAGAGAATGCTTAATTTTTCCAAAGCTACTCATCTTTGAAGTGGCTCAATGAATATTCCAACCAGTTTGTATTTTGTTTGGCTTTGTTTTTACATCAAACCCTGCGTCCCAGATCTTGACTGTTTTGTTTCTTGAAAATATAAGTAATTTTTAAGGCTGGTCCAAATCCAATATTCATAAATAGTACTCTTCATGACAATAAGTTTAAGTCACAAGACATCATCCCTCTAATCACATATCTCCTTGAGATAAAATACCTCCTATTACAGACTGAACTGATTTTCAAATGACACAATGACATGCTTTCTCCTTACATATTTGTGCAATAAAAGGAAATACAAGATGCGGTGCAGCTTCCTATATAATTGGTTTCTAAAACATCCAATAGATTTCCAATCTTAGCTCCAACATGCAAACATTGTGAGAGTTATCATTCTTATATTTACCACAAGAAAAAGAAACAATAATATTCCTTGGACCTACCAAATGTTTCAAGTTGTCAGGCAAACTATGAATGTAACATGCATACTTGGAATACCAGCAGAAGGAAAGAGAATAGAGAAGAAAAAAATATTTTAAAAAGTAATGTTAAAATTTGGTGTAGAAAGACACATTTTAACAAATTTAGAGGAATAGAAAATATGCAAAATATGCTCCCAGACAACGGAATTGAAGCCAAAATTAATTATGTAAAAATAACTTAAATATCCCCAAATATTTAGAGATTAAACATTTTGATTCTAAAGAATACATAGGTTCAGGAAGAGGTATTAAGAGGAATTTTTAAATATTTTAGGTATTTTAAAAGGAAAATGAAAGTTATCAAAATCTGTGGTATGTCTAGAGGAAACTTTATAATGTTGAATGCATATTTTACAACAGAAGAAAGATCTAAATCAATACTTGAATCTTCTACCTTAGGAAACTAGAGAAAGAAGTGTAATTAACATCTAAAGCAAGGAGAAGAGGAAAAAGTTTAGGGAAGAAAATAATTAATTTGAAAATAGGAAAACAATAGAGAATATCAATAAAATGAGAAACTGGTTATTTGTAAAGCTCAGTAAGATTGATAAACCTCTAACCACACTAAACAGAAAAAATAAAGAAGAATCAGAAACTACCAATATATATCAGAAACTTCACTACTAACCTGGTAGGCATTTATTTAATGAATAATGGAGGAATAATATAAAACTATATTTGATATAGTATTTTTTATGTAGCCCTAAAATTTGATATATTACATAAAGTGGGCCATTTCTTTGAAAAGCAAAATCACCATAACTCACACAGGAGAAATAGATAACAAAATACTATTTATCTGTTAAAGAGATAGAATAAAAAATTAATATATTCCAAAAAAGAAAGCATCTATCCCAGTTTGTCTCACTGGTGAATTTTATTTTAAAGTTTATTTTATTTATTTTGAGAAAGAGAGAGAGCGCAGGAGAGGAGCAAAGAGAGATTCCCAAGCAGGCTCCACACCATCATCACAGAGCCCAGCACAGGGCTTGATCCCACAAACTGTGATATCATGACCTGAGCAAAAATCCAGAGTTAGACACTCAACTGACTGAGCCACCCAGACACCTTTCGCTGGTGAATTTTATATTTAAGGAATAAGTGGTTCTGACTCTCCATGATCTCTTCCAGAAAGTAGAAAAAGAGGGACCAGTTGCAATTTGATTATTTGAGGCAAGCATTTCTCCCTATGAAAAACAGATGGAGACCATCAGAAGGAAGGAAAGACAAATAGTATCCATGAACACAGATGCAAAAATTCTGAAATATTAGCAAATTAATTTTTCACTGTATAAAATTTTTAAAAAGATAATACCCTATGACTTACTGTAAAGCTATAGTTATACTGAGAGTGTGTTATTGATAAAAAGGATAAACACATGTGTTGATGGAATATGGTAGGGACCTCAGAAATAGGCCAACACAGACATTTAAAAATGATCTTTGATAAAGGAGCAAAGACAAATCAATGGAGAAAGAATAGTCTTTCCTAAAAATGGTGATGGAGTAATTGGGCATTCCTAATAAAATAATATAATAATAAGTATTTTGAGATACAGACCTTTTTAAAAATTTTTTTTACATTTATTTATTTTTGAGAGACAGAGTGAGACAGAGCAGGAGTGGAGGAGAGGCAGAGAGAGAAGGAGACACAGAATCTGAAGCAGGCTCCAGGCTCTGAGCAAATGTTCAGCACAGAGCCTGACGTGGGGCTCAAACCCATGAACTGTGAGATCATGACCTGAGCCGAAATCAGACAATTAACCGACTAAGCCACCCAGGTGCCCCAAGATACAGACTTTTCTAGATACAAAATTAACTCAACGTGGATTACAGATTCAAATGATAAATGCAAAACTCTAAAGTTCTAGAAGAGTATATTTGATTTCTAGGAGAATATACACTTGATTTGAAGGGTGGTGATGAGTTTTCAGATACAAAGTCAAAAACGCAATTGATACAAGAAAATATTGACAAACTGAATTGATCAAATTTGCTCTGGGAAAGAAAAATGTTAATAGAGTGAAAGAACTAAGGCAGACGGTGAGAAAATATTTTTTAAAATGTGTACCCATGAAAGGACTTAATGTTCAAAATATTTAATTCTTTTTTTTTTAATATTTTATTTATTTCTAGGAGAGAGAGAGAGAGACAGCGTGAGTAGGGGAGGGTCAGAGAGAGAGGGAGTCACAGACTGAAACAGGCTCCAGGCTCTGAGCTGGCAGTCAGCACAGAGCCCGACGCGGGGCTCGAACCCACGAACCGCGAGATCATGACCTAAGCGAAAGTCGGACGCTTAACCGACCAAGCCACCCAGGCGCCCCTTAATTCTTAAAACTCAATAAGAAAATAGTCTAATTTAAAAATGAGCAAAAGACCTAACTAGATACCTCACCAAAGAGGTTACATTACAGATGGAAAATAAATGTTGATTACTAACATTGCTTTTCAAAAGTGAATTATAAATTAAAATGATAATTAAATACCACTACACACCTATTAGAATGGCTAAAATTTGAAAAATAATAACATGATAGTACTAGCTGTTAGTGAAGATGAAGGGCAATTTGAACTCTCATTCACTGCTGGTGGGAATGCAAAATAGCATAGCCATTCCAGACCACACGTTGAGAATTTCTTAGCAAGCTAAAAGCAATATTACCATGAGATCCAGCAATTACAATCCTAGGTATTTACCCAACTGATCTGAAAATTATTTGCATATAAAAATTTGCACTCAGATGTTTTAAAGCAGCTTTATTCATAATCTTTAAAAACTGGAAGTAACAAGTAGTCCTTCAATGGGTCAACAAATAAACAAAATACTATTCAATACTGAGAGGGCATTTGGGGGGCTAAGCTGCTTAAGTGTCTGACTCATGATTTTGACTCAGGTTATTCATGATCTCACTGTTGTGAGATCTCTCTATCTCTCTCAAAAAAAAAAAAAAATTGAAAGAAAATGAGCCATCAAGCCAGGAAAAGAGATGGATGCATATTAAATGCATATTGCTAAGTGAAAAAATGTGTATGAAAGACCACATATTGTAGAATTCCAATTATTAAACATTTGGAAAAGGCATTACTATAGTTACAGTAAATTGTTAGTGGCTACCAGGGATTCAGAGGAAGGGTTGAGGGTTGAATATATTGAAGCACAGGGGAATTCTTTTGGAAAATGAAACTATTCTATTGGATACTGTAATTATACATACATAATACTATGTATTATCAAAACCCACAGAATTTTACAACTCAATGAAGCTTAATATATGCAAATTAAAAAATATTTGGGAGATTGGGGGATCCCAGGATGGAATGAAAAATGTGACAAAGTGTATTACAAGTTGATGAGTGGGGTGCCTAGTGGCTGAGTCTGTTATGTGGCCAACTTTGTCTCAGATCATGATCTTGCAGTTTGTGGGTTTGAGCCACGTGTTGGGCTCTGCACTGGCAACTCAGAACCCGGAATCTGCTTGGGATTCTGTGTGTCCCTCTCTCTCTGCTCCTCCTTCGCTCACACTCTGTCACTCTCTGAAAAATAAATAAGCACTTTAAAAAATTTTTTTAAATGTATGAGATATCCTCACTGATGTGGTATGGGGGAAAAGCAAGTGGACAAAATAATGTTCTAAGTGAGCAAAGTCTGGAAGACTAAAGAATAAAAGAACTGTACATAAACACCATACACTAGTTGACAAAATTGTCTCTCAATGTAGAACATATTAACAATTTTGTTACTGCTATATGTATATACAGGAACAATTAAACAGTTAAAGAAATGGAGGGCAGGTGGTGGGAGCCAGATTTTCTCTATTAGAAGGAGGAGAATGGAGTTAAGCAAAGGGAAGAGTCTATGATAATCCATGTGGTAATGGATTCAAGATGAAGACCTGAGTCTCAACTCATGTTTAATTTAATTTACATGGAAAGACTTATCTATAGAAATATTCATAGTTATGTATATATACACAGGTTAGTATATGTACATATGTTGCTTTCTCTGTCAGGAGAGAGGAGGCAGGCTACCACAGTAACAGTGATTACACTTTGCACTTATATCTTGGTTTCTACTAAACAAAAACAAAACAAAACACTAAAACAAGGCTGCTTTTAGGACTGGGACAGAAAATATATAGCAAATACACAAGATGAGCCCTTTGTCATGCCAGAAAGTGAGGGAGAGCTCAAAAAGAAAAAAAAAAAAAGCCACAATGATGGTAATATGTTGAAGGGCCACAGAAGTGAACTAGAAGAGCTTGCAATGTCCAAATCTGGAAAAATATGACAAAATAATATGTAAACTAGTATTAGATTAGACTCCGAAATATAAAATAAATATCCACAGATGCATGGATAATTTTAAATATCTGTAAATCTCCCACACATAATGTACATATATGTATTTAAATTACCTCATTATTCCTGTACCTATTCCAAATCATCATTAGAGCTCTCTGAGCTTCCAGTTGCATAACTTGCACTTCATTTGAACTCATGTAAAGTAATACTCAAAGAGGTATAGGTATGAACTATAAAGGACCAAGCATTCTCATTGTTATTTAAAAACCTCAACTCTAAGACTTTGTTCCTATTAGGAGCTGTGTGAGTAAGCCATAGGAAAATTCTCATGTGTGATTTCATCAAAGTATGATACTGAAAGATAGGCTGTTTTTAGAATCACCCATGTGGTTTCTGTCTAAGAAACTCCCTAGGTTAGTGTCTGATTTTCTAGTTCATTTAAGACATCATAATCCTCCTATTCATTCATCACCACATTACCTTATGGCAGATCATGACCCACTGTTAGCCATTTAGTCATTCCTTCCCCTTTGATTCCTTCCGCACTTTTTGCCTGACTGCATGCAACTAGTGGCTACTATATGGTAGAGGATAAGACAAACATTAGACCCATCCTTTAGAAGCTTACAAACTGCTAAGAAGAGATGGACATTAACATCAGAAAGTATAGTAATAGAAAAATGTACAGCATATCGAAAGACAACACAAAGGAATTTGCTGTAATTCCTCTGGTATAAAAAAAAAGATGAAAATGTAAGACAGAAATCCAGTGGCTTTTGCAATAAAACCATTTCAAAATATATTTCCCATCTTGCCAAAAATATGAAAACAAACAAAAAAGTCCAAAAACAAAAATGGTCAGTCATAGGGGGTGCAATCAGAGTTATTTTTTAGGTTTATATTTTATATAAACGCACAAAGACTTAAATCAAATGAAATGTATTTCTTTTTTATATAAAAGCCAGGATATAGGCAGTTCCAGGCTGGTATTGATGACTTTGTTCCACGAGGTCCCTGGGAGTAAGGCTTTTCTCCACTTACTGCTTCAGCAACCCTATTGGGTATTATTGTTCTAATGGTTGAATATGGCAATTAGGGTTTGGAACACATTATTCACATTTGGGCAGCAGATTAGAAGAAATGGCCCAGGAAAATGGAACAAAAATTAGAGTGCAGTGTCTTTAATGGAAAACTCCAGGAATTTGATATATAACACTTCCATTTATATCTATGTTTGACCTAGCTGTAAGTGAGGTTGCAGGACGTGGCCTTTATTCTGGACAATTATATGCCCAGCAAAAAATTAGGAGAAAAAGAAAAATAGATATTAGGAACAGCTAGCCGTTTCTACTGTACTATTCACAATCCATAAGGAGATAGCTTGATTTCTCTGCATGCATTTATAAATCACCACTGCTTGCATCCTGTTACACACAGATTATATCTATAAAACAATACTGGTTAATAGAACATCATGCAATGATGAACGATTTCTGTATCTGCATCCTCCAATAAAACAGCCAGTAGCCACATGGACTGTTATGAAGCTCTTGAAATTTGGCTTGTGTGATTGAAGAACTGAATTTTTTTTTATTTGATTTGATTTGATTAAATTTGGATTTAAATCGCTCCATGTGGCCAGTGGTACCATATGGATAGCAAAGCTATAAAAGCTTTAGAATACTCCCATAGCTATAAGCTTAAACTTGCTTCCCAGATTCTGATGGACCATTTATAAATTTGTGTGTTTAATTACCTGATAAAAGCAAGCTTTCCAACTTAGAGGAAACTTATATAATATGATAAAAAGGACAGAACCTTGGAAATGCACGTTCTGTTCCTATTTCCTGTTTTTCTTACTATGATTTTAGTCTAGGCTTACTTTCCTATCTCTTGCTGTCTTTTATGTTTTCAAGTTTAAAGTAAGTAATAAAATCAAAAAAATATCTATATTATAGGTACTAGTTTGTAGCATTGTTTAAGGTTGAGTCCTCTCTTATCTCACTAGGTCCTGTCATAAGGGTATATGGGGCAAGCTAGAAACGACCTAAAAATTCTGGGAAGTGCAATATTATTCTTATTACAACAACTCTGGAGAGTCATAGATCTTCAAAGATTTCAAAGATTTTTTATCCTCCCTCATGACCATTTAACACATTCAACAGAAGTTATTTTGGTTGGTAACACTTTTCTCTTAACTAATGGATATATAGGCATGTGTTTTTAGGTGTGTACATGTGTACATATGCATTTGTATGAGAAGAGGGGAATGACCAAAGAAAGAAGCATGAAGTATAATATGGATAAAGAGGAGACATATGAGGTATCCCAGCTGATAAATGTATATGAAAATTGAAGTTATTCCAAAAAGATTGAGGGGAAAAAAAGATGAAAAGGAAGCTTCATTTCTCAATGAATAGAAATTTGTAAAAAATATTTATTTATTTACATTAAAAAAAATGTTTATTTAGTTTTGAGAGAGAGAGAGGCATGCTTAAACCCACAAGCCAGTGCGGGAGGGGCAGAGAGAGAGAGAGGGACACACAGAATCTGAAGCAGGCTCCAGGCTCCAAGCTGTCCAACACAGAGCCCAATATGGGCTCGAACACACAAACTGTGAGATCATGACTGAGCTGAAGTCGGATGCTTAACTGACTGAGCCACCCAGGAGCCCATAGGAAATTAAAAAATTTAAAACTACTGCCTGATTTGGTGGTGAGGGGATGGAGGGTGAAAAGGATAAAAACTCTATAGAGAAAAAGCAATTTATCAAAACGTAGCCAGTATATGTATTTTCTGCAATGTACCTGCTTGGTTTTCATTTCTCCTTACTATATTTTCTTCCAAAACAATCTTCCTATCCACTACAGTTAGACATTTGAGGTTTGCTCATCTTGTTCTTATAGTTCTAAAATTTACCTCCTGCTAGGAGTGAATTATATATACCTACATGTTGAGCTTCAGGCAGAATTCAAGAAAAAGCAATTGCTATTTCAATTTATTAAAGGTATTGCAAGCAAATTTCTGACTATAGGACATCTCTGTCAAGAAAATTAGAGTTTTAGAAATGGAAACTTCCAACTATCACACATTTACACTTGATTTGTTCATCGCATGGAAAGAGGAACATGCTGGGGGAACCAGAATATGGTATTTAGTTTTAGGTGGTAAAAGAAACAACAAAAAAAAAGAGAGACTTTTTTTTAATTTAAATTTGATTTTCCAGAGATTATATTAAGAGTATAATTTTCACTTCTGAGAGGAAAATTTTTTTTACATTTTTACATTTTACAGTTTACATTTTACATTTTTTATTACAATTCTGATATGGATAGCTAACATATTTTTTATCTAGAAATACAGTCTATAAGACTACTTCTCCATGTGTATGGAAAAAGAGTGAGTTAGGGAAGAAATATACACATAAATTATCATATATTCAAAGGTATAAACTAATAAAGAGACCAATTATTTACAGAGAAATTTACTAAAGATAAAGACAATCAGTTATCATCCTCACCAAAAATATGTATATACATCTATATCGGTAGATATAGGTAGGTAGGTAGATAGATAGATGTATATATATGTATCACTTATGTGTGTGTGAGGATATATATATATATATATATATATATATATATTCCTCTATCAAAATGAGTCTTAAACAAAAAATTCAAGTGAAGAGATAGATCCTTATGCTCCTCAGATGTTACAAGTTGCTTTGAGGACTTGTTATTTGCTGTTAAATAGGGTGAGATAAATTTGTGTTTCAAGGCCCCAGAACCAAGTTTGCCCCGGAGAGTAATTACTACAGCTAGAAAAGAGAGCAATTTAGAGAAGGCAGGATAAGACTTACAGGTTTTCTCCAAGAAGGGGAAAGCAATTCGAATAATTTCCTAAAAGCAGAGTTTTAGAAGGAATGGAATGTGAAGGGGATGCGGTTTGAAGACACCAGGTAGCTGAGGGAGGCAAAACCACAGTCAGCTAACAGTACACTTCAGGTGTGGTCCATGAAATATGTTTTTAAATACTATTTACTCATGTAATAAGAAGAGAGTTTATAAATGTCCATTTTTTCTAAAAATGCATGACCTAAGATCATTAAAATGCTTTCATTAGGATAAAATATGCAGAAAGAAAGCTTAGTAATTAATTTTGAGGATTAATTATCTGAAATTGTACATTAAAGATGCATAACGTGTCTATTCAGCATTAAACATTATTTTAGCAAGGGATATCTTTGTATCTCTAAGCGTTTGTACACTGAATTATTTTAAAGAGAAGGATGAATTAGAGCACTGCAGGACCTCTTTATAATTGAGCCTCCAAAGTGGAAGGTGGGAGAGCTGTTTTCTATGACAATTATGGAGACAATTAAAGTTGGCTTCATAGAAAACATATGTGTGATTATGGAAAATGTTCCTGTTTCCTTTGCTGTGTTTTATTTATTTATTATTTATTTATTTTTATTCATTTTTGAAAGACAAGACAGAACATAAGTGGGGGACAGGCAGACACACACACACACACACAGAATCTGAGCTCCATGCTCTGAACTGTCAGCAGAGTCCGATGCAGGGCTTGAACTCACCATCCAAGAGTTCATGACCTGAGCCGAAGTCAGACACTTAACCGACTAAGCCACCCAGGTGACCCTCTTTGCTGTGGTTTTTAAATAACATTTTCCTAAGGTGGAAAATATATATATATAACACTATAATTTCAAAAGAAGAGAGCTTGTCAGCTTGGACCACAGAGTGCCTAAATTCCAGAATTTAAGAGTGTTGCCATTACATAGATTGCATTTCTGAAATATGTTTAAATACTGAATGTATTTATTTGATATGTTTATTTCTACACAAATTTTATTATTACTGGAAGTTTTTCCTATGGAAAATGCAATTGAACTTTGATTACTGACTGCAAGAATCAAATAACTTTCCTTTCAGATGAAGTATGATGCCTGCTGTCAAACATGTATTGTTCACAATACACTGTCACAAAATTCTTGCTTTTCTTGCCAGTATCCCAGAATAGCTTTCAACATAAATTAAACATTTCCTGAGAGAGAAAAGCTAATTTAATAAATTCTTAGGTGGAAACAAAACTATTTTGCTTTGAATGTTACACAAGAATTCCTCTGATATAGAGAACAATAACAAGAAGAATGGTACATGATAATGTATACGATTACTAAGAGGGAATTATGGGTAAGAAATACTTTTCAGAAGTCAATGACATTTAATAGAAATGTTGTCTCATAAATGTATTATTTCCCATCAAATTACTTAGTGATATTTCTCTGCTGAATGACTAATAGTTAAAATGTTATTTGGCTCTATTTAACCTAAATATGTATAATTTAGCACACCTGGGTGGCTCAGTCTGTTGAGCATTCGATTTAGCTCAGGTCATGATCTTGCAGTCCGTGAGTTCAAGCCCTGCATCAGGCTTTGTATAGACCATTCAGAGCCTGGAGCTTGCTTTGGATTCTGTGTCTCCCTCTCTCTCTGCCCCCATCCCGGCTTCACACTTTGTCTGTCTGTCTGTCTGTCTGTCTGTCTGTGTCTCTCTATCTTTCTCTCTCAAAAATAAATAAAGATTAAAAATTTTTTAAACTAAAAATAAAAATAAATTATGCATAATTCACTGGAGGATATTTCAATCTGAGTTAAAGAATAGACACTAGCTATGAAGGGTCAACTAATGGGTTCAAATTTGAACCCTATATCAGCCATATAGGATTTGGCCCAGCATCTATCTTAAACCAGAGACTAAGCTTTTAGATTAACTTGTGTTATTCAAAAATAAGCACACATCCTATTAAGTGACTATGAACATAAACTAGTACAACCCTACAGAAAGTCCTGAATAATCCAAAAAAGATCTCTACAGTGTCACAGGATTTTGATAAAATTTCTGTGCAGCTAAACGACATGTATTTGAAAGAGAAAGCTCTCACATTTACACATTCTTTTTTTTTATGTTTTATTTATTTCTGAGAGAGGGAGAGAGAGAGAGAGAGCCTGAGCAGGGTAGGGTCAGAGAGAGAGGGAGACACAGAATCTGAAACAGGCTCCAGGCTCTGAGCTACCTGTCAGCACAGAGCCTGACCCAGGGCTCGAACCCATGAACCATAGGATCATGACCTGAGCTGAAGTCGGATGCTTAATCGACTGAGCCACCCAGGCGCCCCATTTACACATTCCTTTAACTTCTTTAGAAAGACCACAAAATACTCTTGAATTTAAGAAACTTCAAGAATATCATTGGCAGCCCGAGGAATTGTTTTCTCCCTTGGCAGGAGACTAAAGATGTTGTGATTTAAAAGGCAAGCAGCAATTAAGAAGCAGTTATTAGACAACTCTGAGATTGATAATAACCTGGTAGGTAATATGATAGGCTTTCAACTAAAGGAAATTCAAGGATATCTTTGGAGACACTGTAAAAGCTACTCAAGGAACTTGGTTTTAAGAATATTTAGAATCTTGACTTAGTGTCCCTATTTATAACATTATATATAAAATCAAGTCACAGAGTGAAAGATATGGTTTAACATTTTGGACTTCATATATTATACAAGGCACATATTAAACAACAATAAATCACATATCACTGACCCAGGAACTCAATTTTCCTCTGTTTACTCTTAGTTAAATACTGGTAATGCAAATATCCCCATTTCTGAAGAGTTTGCACTTTGCAAATTATTGAGGATTCTAAAAAAAATTCCATTTATTCAGATTCTATCTATTGATACTAAGTAATTTAAAATATTTATTGAATTAACTTAAAATAACAATGTAATAATAACAGTAGTAAACCCAGTACATGTTAATTTCAATAGTATAATTTAAAAGGTAGAATTTTCCAAATACAAAAAATAACTAAAGACAGTGGTTCAGTTTTACTTTTTTTTAAAGTCACTTTCATTTGTGGATTAACAAGAGACAATTTCCTTCTCATGTCTGATTCTTTTTTCATTCTGGGAAAATATGTGCAATAGGCTAAATAAGGACCAATCAAATTTATTAGGTCCTAATCTCTGGGACCTATAAATGTTTATAAATGTATATATGGTAAATGTTTTCACATTTGTATATGGAAAAAGGGTCATTGTAAATGTGATTAATGATCTTGAGAGTAGAAGATTATTTTGAATTATCTAAAGGACCCCTAAAAGCCACCAAATGTATCCTTATAAGAAAGGGGCCTCAGGAGTTTTGACAGTCTTTGTCATAGTAATATAATATGAAATGAAAAATCATTCTTACTGATTATCAAGGCTTAGTCCCTGGCCTCCCTGAGTTATCTTTTGAGTTATTCAGAATTTTATTTTATTTTTTAATAGTTTACTTATTTTTGAGACAGAGAGAAAGAACATGAGTTAGGGAGGGTCAGAGAGAGAGACACAAACACACAGAATCTGAAGTAGGCTCTAGGCTCTGACCTAACTCTCAGCACAGAGCCCGACATGGGGCTTGAACCCATGAACATGAGATCATGACCTGAGCCAAAGTCGGACGCTTAACCGACTGAGGCACCCAAGCACCCCTCAGTATTATTTTAATATGTGACAATTGTTTTTGTATCTGGCAGGATTGCTTTCTGTTGCTTGCATTTAAGAACTTCAACACACATAATTGTTGAACTTCTTTGTACACAAATCAAACTTTTTATTCTCTGCATTGTCTTATAAACCCTATGACTTTTAAAGATAGAACTAATATTCTGTTTATGGTCTTGCCTTCTACATTGACATAATGCATGGTTTATCATGGACCCAAATTCAGTTCTTGTTGACCATGAGTCTATAACTGATGATTCCACTACAATGTATAGAAGAAAGAAAATCAGTGTTTTCCATTGCTTTCACAATAATGTCCCAACACATGGAAAGCCCTTGAAAATCTAGCCTCTGATTATTGTAACCAGCCTTAGAGCTGATTGCTATATCCTTAACAACTTAAGCAACAATAAAACTGAATTACTATCCTTTCCCTTGAAACAAAATTTTATTTCTTTCCTTAAATCATTTAACAAATATTGATTGCATTACTACTGAGACCAGAATTTTACTAGGTGCTGAAGAAATAAAAATGAGTTAAGTCTCAAACTCCTGTCTATCATAGATCAGCTTATATACCCCCTCCTGCTAAGAACACCTAGAACATTTTAATAAAATATAAAAACAAAAGGAGAAAATCTCTTTGAAGACACTGGAAAACTACTAAGACTGTCAAGGCTTAAAGCATCAAAATACTGGTCAGAAGGGAACTGTCAGGAAATGAGCCTGACATTCTGTACCTCTTTTTCCATCATCGGATTTATATTTATCAAGCTGTAGCTGAAAGGCTGAAAAGCATAGAAGCTGAGTAGAGCATTTACGTGGTAAAGGAGACAGGGACACACAAAAAAATTATAGTTCAAGTCCCATCAAAGTGAAAGGGAATGAGTAAACACCAAGACTTTCAGTTTCGATTCTTAAAAGCTACACTTTAGGAAGAGGGTGGACTATAAAGAAAACAACATTAAAACTGAGTTTGAAATTAGCTTAATCAAATGAGGCTGATCTTAAGGAAGATCACCTTAATACACTAGATACACTATTAAGTATAGTATTTAGTATACACTATTAAGTATTAAGATCACCTTATTACACTAGATACCTATTAAGACAAAAGTAAATCCATGAAGAAAGGTAATACATAGAAAGTTTTAAATTATCTTACAGTTTATAATATAACCCTCTCTAAAAAATAATCAGACATACAGAAAGTAAATAAGGCAATTGAGTAAGCAGAAAAATGCCCATATAACTTAATCAGGCACATGATACAAAGTCTAAATACTGGAGTTAACAGAAAATAATTTTTTTATAAAAGCCATTCATTTTTTAGAGATTACAATATTGAGGGTTAGCTGAGAGGTAAAAAGAAGTATTGAAAATACAGAAAAGATGAATAAGATACATGTGGACCTAGAGAATAGGCCAAATAAACGTGACTTGGATATCAAGGTGAAGAGAAAAGTACATGGAGAGGAAGCAATACATGAAGACATAATGTGTAAGAAATTCCCAAAACCTATGTAATGCATATGTTTAGAATGAATAATGGTGTATGAACTCTAATCAAGATAATATTAAGAAGAGTACATTACGGAAACTGATAGTAAATTTGCTGAAAATCATAAGAAAAATCTCAAGTATTCAGGTAGAAGGGGAAAGAAACAATTTTTAAAGGAATGGAATAAAAATGTTAACTGACCTTTAAACCAAAATGGAGGAATCCCAAATGTAACAAAACAGCCTTTTAAAGAACAAAAAGGAATTAACTGCCAGTCTTTAATCTATATCCAACAAAAAGGACATTTTAAAATAAAACTGAAAAGGGGCTCCTGGGTGGCTCAGTCGGTTGAGCGTCCGACTTCGGCTCAGGTCATGATCTCACAGTTCGTGGGTTTGAGCCCCGTGTCGGGCTCTGTGCTAACAGCCAACTCAGAGTCTGGAGCCTGTTTCAGATTCTGTGTCTCCCTCTCTCTCTGACCCTCCCCTGCTCACGCTGTCTCTCTCTCTCTCTCTCAGAAATAAATAAAACATTAAAAAAATTTTAAAAAATAAAATAAAACTGAAAAAGGTTTGAAAAACAAACAGAAGATAAATTTAAAGAAGACCTATAAGCTCTTCAGGCAGATAAAAATTGATTCTACATATAAACATGTATATGTAGGCAGAAATGAAAAACAAAGGAAATAATACATATGTGGATAAATACAAGTTAATATTTACTATAGAAACAAAAATAAAAATATTTTTAAATTTAAAACTATGTGTAACTAAAATATATAAGAAAATAAATAAAATATATCAGAAAAATATAAAATTCAAAAAGGCAAGAAGGAGAGGACTAGATTTAAAGTATTTTAATATACACTGGGAGAAAAAAAGGCAGTCTCTTCAGCAAATGGTGTTGGGAAAACTGGACAGCAACATGCAGAAGAATGGACCTAGACCTACTTTCTTACACTGTACACAAAATAAACACAAAATGGATAAAGAACCTAAAGATAAGACAAGAAACCATCAAAATCCTAGTGGAGAAAATAAGCAGCAATGTCTTCGACCTTGGCTGCAGCAACTTCTCACTAGACATGTCTCTGGAGGCAAAGGAAACAAAAGCAAAAGTAAACTATTAGGACCTCAAGATAAAAGCCTTCTGCACAGCAAAGGAAGTAATCAACAACACTAAAAGGCAACTGATGAAATGGGAGGATATATTTGCAAATGACATATCAGATAAAGCATTAATATCCAAAATCTACAAAGAAGTTATCAAACTCAACACCCAAAAACAAATAGTCCAGTGAAGAAATGGGCAAAATACATGAACAGATACTTTTCCCAAAGAGATAGCCAGATGACTAACACACATGAAAAGATGATCAACATTATTCATCACAGGAAAATACAAATCAATCAAAACAATAATGAAATACCACTTCACACCTGCCAGAATGGCTAAAATTAACAACTCAGGCAAAAACAGATGTTGGTAAGGATGTGGAGAAACAGGATCTCTTTTGCACTGCTGGTGGAAATGCAAACTGGTGCAGCCACTATGGAGAACAGTACAGAGTTTCCTCAAAAAATTAAAAATAAAGCTACCCTATGTCCCAGCAATTGTACTACTAGGGATTTCTCCAAGGATACCAAAAATGCCAATTCTAAGGAGCACATACACCCCAATGCTTATAGCAGCACTATCAACAATCACCAAAGTATGGAAAGAGCCCAAATGTCCATCAATTGATGAATGGATAAAGAAGAAGTGGCTATAAAGGAAAGGACAAGAACCACATGATCCATCCAATAGATGCAGAGAAAGCATTTGACAAAATACAGTATCTTTTCTTGATAAAAACCCTCAAGAAAGAAGGGATAGAAGAGTTATACTTCAAGATTATAAAAACCATATATGAAAGACCCAGCACTAATATCATCCTCAATAGGGAAAAATTGAGAAAAGCTCCCTCTAAGGTCAGGAACACAACAACAATGTCCACTCTCACCACTGTTATTCAACATAGTATTGGGAGTTCTAGTCTTAGCAATCAGACAACACAAAGGAAAAAAAGGCATCCAATTTGGCAAGGAAGAAGTGAAACTTTCCTCTGTGCAGATGACATGATATTCTTATGGAAAACCCAAAAGATTTCACCCCAAAACTGCTAGATCTAATCCATGAATTCAGCAGGGTCACAGGATATAAAATGAATGCACAGAAATGGTTGGTTTTCTATACACCAATAATGAAGTAACAGAAAGCGAAATCAAGGAATCTATCCTATTTACGATTGCACCAAAAACCATAAAATACCTAGGAATAAACCTAACCAAAGAGGTGAAAAATCTACACACTGAAAACTAGAAAGGTTATGAAAGAAATTGAGGAAGACTCAAAACAGTGGAAAATATTCCATGCTCCTAGATTGGAAGAACAAATATTGTTAATATGTTGATACTACCCAAAGCAATCTATATTCAATGCAATCCCTATCAAATGACACCAACATTCCTCACAGAGCTAGAGCAAACAATCCTAAAATTTTTATGACACCAGAAAAGGCCACAAATAGCCAAAGGAATCTGAAAAAGAAAACCAAAGCTGGAGGCATCACAATTCCAGACTTCAAGCTGTATTACAAGGCTGTAATTATCATGACAGTATTGTACTGACACAAAAACAGACGCATAGATCAATAGAACAGAATAGAGAAGCCAGAAATGGACACACAAATGTATGGCCAACTATTGTTTGACAAAACAGGAATAATATCCAGTGGAATAAAGACAGTCTTTTCAGCAAATGGTTCTGGGAAAACTAGACAACGGCATGCAGAAAAATGAACCTGGACCACTTTCTTACACTATACACAAAAATAAACTCAAAATGGATGAGAGACCTAAATATAAGACAGGAAGCTATCAAAATCCTAGCAGGGAAATCAGGCAAATAGTTCTTTGACCTTGGCCACAGCAACTTCTTACTCAACACATCTCCAGAGACAACGGAAACAAAAGCAAAAATGAACTATTGGGAAGTCATCAATATAAAAATCTTCTGCACAGAGACAGAAGCATTCAGCAAAACTAAAAGGCAAACAATGGAATGGGAGAAGATATTTGCAAATGACATATCAGATAAAGTGTTAGTATCCAAAATCTATCAAAGAATTTATCAAACTCAACACCCAAAAACCAAATAATCCAGTGAAGAAATAGGCAAAAGACAGGAATAGACACTTGTCCAAAGAAGACCTTCAGATGACTAACAGACACATGAAAAAATGCTCAACATCACTCATCATCAGAGAAATACAAATTAAAACCACGATGAGATAACACCTCACACCTGTCAGAATGGCTAACATTAACAATTCAGGCAACAACAGATGTTGGTGAGGATGCAGAGATAAGAGGATCTCTTTTGCCATGCTGGTGGGAATGCAAACTTGTGCCGCCACTCTGGAAAACAGTATGGAGTTTCCTCCAAAAGTTAAAAATAGAACTACCCTACGACCCAGCAAGTGCACTACTAGGTGTATATCCAAGAGATACAGGTGTGCTGTTTTGAAGGGGCACATGCACCCCAATGTTTATAGGAAACTATAGCCAAAGTATAGAAAGAGCGCACATGTCCATTGACAGATGAGTAGATAAAGAAGATGTGGTATGTAGTGTGTGTGTGTGCGCGCGCACGTGTGTGTGTGTGTAATGGAGTATGACTTGGCAATCAAAAAGAATGATATCTTGCCAATTGCAACAATCATGGATGGAACTAGAGTGTATTATCCTAAGTGAAATAAGTCAGAGAAGACAAATATCATATGACTTTATTCATATGTGGAATTTAAGGTACAAAACAGATGAACATAAGAGAAAGGAGGCAAAAATAATATAAAAAGAAAGAAGGAGACAAAACATAAGAGACTCTTAAGTAGAGAGAACAAACAGAGAGATGCTGGAAGGGTGGTGGGTGGGGGGATGGGATAAATGCATGATGGGCATTAAGGAGGGTACTTGCTGGGATGAGCACTGGGTGTTATATGTAAGTGATAAATCACTAAATTCTATTCCTGAAAGCATTATTACACTCTATATTAACTAACTTGGATTTAAGTAAAATTACAAATAACAATAAAAAGTATTTTAAGTGCCTTGCATTGTAAAGGATGTAGCAAGACTAAATTTTATTAAGATCAAGAGTAAAAATGCCCAAATAGGAAAATAATATGTAAAATGCAAGTTCTTGCAGGCGGGGGGCGGGGTAAATAGATAATAAATCATACTTACCCAAAATAAAAAAAAATAACAAAAACTCATTGAAAAACTGATAGAACCAAATGAAAAACAAATAGTAAAGGGATAATTATCAAACCAAATGTATTGGCAATTACCTTAAATATAAATGGACTTAGTGGATTAAAACAAAAATTATATGCTGCTTACAAGAGATACCTCTTAAAAATCATAATACAGAAAAATTAAAAGTAAAATGATAGAGAAAACACAGTAAAAACTCTAACCAGAAGAAATCTAATATAAAATATAAAAAGTAGACATGGCTACAAGGTGTAGGTTTCACGTTCTCTACACAGCAGACTCAGATGGAACTTAGCTGCAAGAGATTTTGGGAGGAATACTTCCGGGATGAGGAACAGTAGGCAGAGAAGAAGGAAGCCAGTATGAAAAAGGGGCCAGATGGGTTACTCCACAGTTGGAATGAGAGCTCAGGCCACTCCATACATGGAACGAGGCTGAGAAAGCCCTTCAGAGTTTCCGGATCTGGAGTGAGGTGGCTAGGTCTTCAAGAACTTTTCATCAAACTTTTGCTGAATGTAGGCTATCATTGGGAAGGGAGCTTGACATTGGGTAAAGTAGCCTGCTGCAGCTGAAGGTTCAAAGCTGAGGATTGTCAGTCAGGAGCACTTCTGGTAGTTGTGGGACTAAGCCCTTCAGTCCTGAAGGGGATCTGAGGAACACAGCATAGAGCCAACTCTACATGCTTTGTTTATTTAGGGATAGAGTAATAGAAAATGGCACCACTTGTTAAGTGCTTATTTGTCCCAAACTATGCTAAATTGTTTGTGACTCTAATTCTCACAATAATCATATAATGTGAATATTCTTATCACATTCATATGAATGAGAAAATTGAGAATCTGAGAGGTAAACTAGCAAGAAAATTAAAGCTGGAAATCAAACCTAAGTTGATGTGACTACCAAGCTTTTCATCTTTCCACTATGTATGCTATTTCTAGAATACTAAGGAATTATACTAACTTTAAGAGAGATGTGATGATGAAAATTATATATTTAAATGTTAGGTATCAAGCTTATTTTTTAGCTTATTTCCATCTACTTCATCTTTTTGTGGTATTTTCTGAACGTATGACACTTTAGTTCCATAAATAGTTTCATTTTAGTCTGAGAGAAAATGATTCGGTAACTTAAAAGCACTCCAGAAGCTAGATTCAAAAACACGTTAGAATTATTTAGTATAGATCATCCCAAAGGAAAGCCAGTATGAAATGTACTAATAATATGATTTTCTCTCTATAACACAGACTATGAATTCAATTTTTTTTCTTTTTTTTTAAATTTATTTCTAGGAGAGAGAGAGACAGTGTGAGCAGGGGAGGGTCAGAGAGAGAGGGAGTCACAGACGAAAACAGGCTCCAGGCTCTGAGCTGGCTGTCAGCACAGAGCCCGACGCGGGGCTCAAACCACGAATGTGAGATCATGACCTAAGCGAAAGTCAGACGCTTAACCAACTAAGCCACCCAGGCGCACCTAATTTTTTTTTATTCTCAAGAGATTTCAAATATGATCATTTCCAGTGGCCAGCCATACCATTCCACAGCTATAATCTCAGAGTATATAAAATTGTTTAATGGCCAAGATATAAAATGAAGTCACTCTGTACTTTGGCTTAATTTGGGAAGATTCTATAGCAGTCACGTTAATCTAATATTGTATTTACACATAAGAAGCCTAGATCTGTTGCAAAGGTAGCCAAAAAAAAAAAAAAAAAAAACCCACCCAAATCTTTTTAACTAAAACACAAATTAATTTTCGCCTTGATAACTCACAAAGTCAAGCTTGATTATGGCAGTCCTTTCTAATAGAATCTTATATGGTCAAGTATTCCCTAAAGTGTGTGTGTGTGTCTCAGTCTTCACATGTATTTAAATGTCATGGCCAGGCAATGTCACTCTTTTGAGCATCTATATAAACAGGTAGGAGTTTCACATAGAGAATTGTGTTTTTCTCTGTTCCCTTGATAGGCTTTCCCTGTTTTCTGGAAACTGAAGCCCTTTGGCTTTCACTGCCTTCTTTTGACAGAGATGCCACCAGGTATCTATACATCTTGAAGGCTAACACAAAATCAATTGGTGCAATTATGCAATTTAGCTGCATTTGTGGTGCTAATTTATCTACTGGCATCTGTAAATGACTTTATTATAAAAAATTCAAAGGCTCTACTAAAAGCCAAATTAGGCTTGGTAGCAACACAAAAGCATTATCAACAAGGGAAATCTCTAAAAGCACCAGGAAACAAGGAAACATCAAGTGATATCTAGAAGGACATAAAATGTGATATCAATTCATTAAGTGCTGAGTATTGTTGTTTTAGTTGAGATCTGAGTAAAAGTGTATTGCTGGTAGATTTGCCAAGTTTCTCTACGGAGAACCAATTTACCTTTTCCCTCTCAGATACTTCACAGGCAAGGTAACTGGGACCTGCAGTTGTTAGCAAGTTACAGGTGCCAAAGTTCAATGGCTGCTCAATGAAGGAGAGAGGAAAATTAAAGAAAAGATATGGCTTTCTTTTAAGGTTCCAATGTGTGTGTGTGTGTGTGTGTGTGTGTGTGTGTGTGTGTGTGTGTGTGTGTGTGTGTGTGTTTATATATGCATATATATAGTTTGGTATACTGTGAACATCAACAATTAAAATTATTTGATCAAAAAGCGATGATCAAAAAAAAAACTAGTGATCTTCAAAATTCATACAGAAAGCAGCTAACATACTAAAGATGTTGATATTTGGGCCACTGATGCCAATGACAGAAGCACTCAATGAAGCAAAGGGTAGAATATCCTTGGCATGAATAGAATTATTTCTTTTATATGAATCCTGTAAGTTTTGTCAGATATAGTCACAGATATAACTTCTGTTTCATGAAGGTCCTGATAAAATGTTAAATCTGACAAGAAATGTAAAGGTTATTTGAGCTGTCAGCCTCATTTTAGAGGGATCCAAACAGTTTAGTGGTTGATCCACTTGTAGTTGAGATTAACATTAACCAATCAATTAACTAATGTCCTTTCCTCAGCTGTCTTTCTTACAATCATATTTAGCAATAGAAAAACCTTCCCCTTTTCTGTGGTAATATTTAGCTAATGGGACCAATTCACTAAGCACTGATCTTTATTTAAAGGCCAGCAGCAGATTTAAAGTCTTAGAATTATACCTACTGTAAAACTTAAGAAAGTTCACAAATGCAAGCCACTGAGCAAATAAATGAAAAGGCTTATGGGGGGTCGGGGGCAGCTTTCAAATAGAATATGGCTCATTCTTTAAATAGAATGGTCAGTAAATTGAAGGCTTAGTAGAACAGAAATTCTGGTCTTGGTCTTAAAATGAAAATACCATAGTAGCTTGAGTTTCAACTCTTAGCCTGGGTAGTCCTAGTACTTACAGTGCTCTTCAGGAGAACTATTTCTAAAGGTTTTGAGGTACACTGACCATATTCTTCATAGATGTTAATCTAATGATTTATGATGATTTTATTTCCAGATGAATCAACAATCCATTGATGTGTATAGGAAAGGAAGATGCTTGAAAGCTAGGCCACTAATTACCATTTAGCAGTGCTATCTGGGTGTTCCCATGTCCTTTAAATAGTAGAATTCATCCTCTGTATAAACACATATATGTACATATTATTGCCAGGAAAAGGAATTGCCTGGAATAATATAGCTGAGCTTCTTTGAGTGAGAAATTGTCAAACTAGCCTGTGGCAATAATCATGAACTCTACTGCATCTCTCCCTTCAGTGGTGTATACTATGGGTTATATGTAACAAGTATAAAATAATATTGGAGCGCTAGGGTGGTTCAGTTGGTTAAGGGTCCAATTGTGGATTTTGGCACAGGTCATGATCTCATGGTTCCTAGGATGGAGCCGTGTCAGACTCTGTGCTGACAACATGGTGCCTGCTTGGGATTCTCTCTCCCTCTCTCTGTGACTCCTCTGCTTGTGTGCATGCATGTGTGCTCTCTCGAAATAAATAAACTTTAAAGTAATAGTGAAATAAGGGAACTGAGTGACATCATCAAAATGGAATTCAGAGTGCCCTCATCCCCTTTCTTCTCATATAATGTGATGATTTGTAATTGTCATAGCTTGACTCAAATTAGATATATTATACCAGACTAAAATCTGTTGGTTCACAAGCTGAGAGGCATTCACATATTGATATAGTAGATGGACAACCTCATGTATGTAAAGTAAAACTGACCAAAGAGAAAAGAAAAAGACAATCACTTCAGACTAGTGGAATCAGGGTTCAATGTAGGGAAGACATGATCCTGACCAATAAATAGAAATAGAATTTAGAAATTCAGAGAAAAACAAAAGTACCCTAGGCCAGACATTGTTACTAGTGCAATCACCCAAAGCCAGCTGACAGAAAATGATCACCTGAATACCAAAGGCCTCAACCATTATTTATCTTAATGATATGTTTGACTGGGCACCTAATCAGATTTTACCTATACTCAATTACCTTTTTATGTTTTAATATCTCCTCAGGTATTCCTTTGGGGATTTTTATAAAAGCTGTTTGAGGATAACTTAATTTTTCCTACATTTATCAAACTTTTTACCGTCTTAAGGCTGAAAATATTTTTCTGTACTTGGATGAGAGTTACTTTTTTTTTTCTATTCTCATATGCTTTGAATCATCTAAATATACAATTTGTATGATATTGTACTCAAAATCACACTTATACTTGCTTTTTAAAAAGACTTTCCAGTGAATTTTTTTAATCCCAAACATTTAAATAGGAGTTTTTATAGGAAAATCAGTTGTCAAAATGATCGTTAAACAGAATGATTTATTTCTTTTTTTTTAATTTTTTTTTAATGTTTTATTTATTTCTAGGAGAGAGAGAGAGACAGCGTGAGCAGGGGAGGGTCAGAGAGAGAGGGAGTCACAG
Source organism: Proteles cristata cristata (assembly GCA_017311185.1). Taxonomy (NCBI): domain Eukaryota; kingdom Metazoa; phylum Chordata; class Mammalia; order Carnivora; family Hyaenidae; genus Proteles; species Proteles cristata. The sequence continues at coordinate 498,171 of JAESUZ010000698.1, read as the reverse complement.
ACTCTGAAACAGGCTCCAGGCTCTGAGCTGGCAGTCAGCACAGAGCCCGACGCAGGGCTCAAGCCCACGAACCGCGAGATCATGACCCGAGCGAAAGTCGGACGCTTAACTGACTAAGCCACCCAGGCGCCCCTAAACAGAATGTTTAAGTGAAATTTAAATTTAGTTAAATAATTGAAATTTCATTAACTTTAAATACTTTTTCTAGCACTGCAAAATGTATGTAAAAACATTCAAAGATAATTGGACTTTTACTATCTGGTTATTTATTTCATGTGATTGTAGGGGAGTTGATTTCAAACCAGTGGCATTAACATACTAACAGATTTTAACAGAAGAAAGCATAGAACACATATCAAAATAGTGAAAACATCAACTGGGGGAATTATATGGTCCTTGAAGAAATTAGGAACAATAAATTGGGGCCATATAATGGAGGAATTTGATTTGGGTTTGGAAGAGTGTAGCTTTTGCTATGTTGTAGTAAATAACATAATTTTATTTTAGAAAGGTTTATAAGCACCATGTAGGCTAGATTAAAATGGGGAGATCTATGAATTAATTCTAATTAATTGTCTAATTATAGCAGGGCACTAAAGCAGTAATTTATTTCATTAGTATGAGTGCGAGGCAATGACTTTCTGAATTAGACCGGGGCAAGGAAGATAAATGTGTAGCTTTGGAACATCTACGCACTGTTATGGCAGTTGACTGGAAGGATGGCAAATGTGTGACACTTTTTCTGAAATTATTTGTAAACATGGCGACGAACAATTATGAACTGAGCGGAAGAATGAGGTGAGAAAACGGCAGTTAAAAAAAAGGGTCAACTAGATTCAAACCTTAAAATGTTCGTTGTCATGTTCTTTGAAATTTTAATGTATAGTTTTGATTCTAAATCATCTTTTAGTTTCCTCTCGCCTCAATTTAATTCATAAAATAGCATAACAATGATGAAGTGTTATTCAAAACAGCCCCCATCCTGAAGGCCTGCATAATCCTTTGACTGAATGAAAGCACTCAACTCCGTGATTCTATTAGTCTACTTTATTATTTTTTTTCAAATTTTTATTTCAATTCTAGTTAGTTAACGGTATAGTGTGATATTGATTTCAGGAGTAGAATTTAGTGATTTATCACTTACTTACTAATAACACCCAGTGCTCATCCCGACAAGTGCCCTCCTTAATACCCATCACCAGTTAGTCCATTCCCCACCCCCAATCAACCTTTAGTTTGTTCCCTATAGGTAAGAGTCTGCTAGGTTTGCTTCCCTCTCTTTTGTCCCCCTTCCCCTATGTTCTACTGTCTTGTTTCTTAAATATCTCATATGAGTGAAATCTTCCACCTTAAAAATATCTTCTTAATTTTCAGCCCCTATTGGGAAAATAAAGTTCTGCACCATAAGATGGCCAGCAGGACTAAAACAAGCTATAGTTCCTAGCTTAGAGACTCCTCTTCTGGGTTCTTCCTGCCCTGTTTGTCGTGCGTGGGAAAACCACCATGAATGCAGAAGATGATGTTATAAATTACCCTTCCCACTTGCATTCGGGTTCAGACCTCTGGAGAATGATCTCTGAGCCCACCGGTATAAAACAAACCTCCGAGTGCCACTTGGGTCTTCCGCTGAATGATCTAGACCAGATTCTGTAACACCCCTACCCTCATAGATGATATTTCTAGATTTTACTACTCTACATCTTACATGTGGTATTAAATCAGAATTTGGAAAACAAATACAGTGTTATTTTTTATTAAGTTACTTTAGCATTTCCTTTTATATGAATGCAGGCAACACAGTATGGTAATAATAATAGAAATATTTATAATCTTGCTACCAAGATAAATACCAAATATATTCATATCATATTACAATGTTATATTAAAATAACATTGACTCACTTCTACTTTGAAATGATATGATCACAGTCTTGTCTATAGACGCTCATGTGACGTAGCTAGTCAACAGTGAGCAACTCTGCCTAGTCATTATTCAGCCACCAAACTCTATTTTTTTTACTTTTAAGAGAGAAAAAGGGAGACAGGGCATGAGCAAGGAAGGGGAAGAGAGAGAGAGAGGGTAACACAGAAACTGAAATAGGTTCCAGGCTCTGAGCTGTCAGCAAAGAGCTGGACATGAAGCTCAAACTCATGAACTGCGAGATCATGACCTGAGCTGAAGTCGGATCTTTAACCGACTGAGACACCCAGGCACCCTTCAGCCACAAAACTTTAAAGAATGTCACATATTCCTGTGCTGATTTCTAGTGTTCTCTAATTTCAATTGTTGTTCAATCATTATGTGGAGGGAGGTTAAGTCAAAGACTTAAACCAGAACCAGTATAATATTCAGGTTTAATCTAACCAACAGAGTTCATATTTTGCCAATATTTTATTATTTTTTAATGTTTATTTATGTTTGAGAGACAGAGAGAGAGAGAAAGAGAATGCAAGCAGATTAGAGACAGAGAAAGAGGGAGACACAGAATCCTAAGCAGGCTCCAGACTCTGAGCTGTTAGCACAGAGACTAGATGCTAGACTCAAACTCACAAACTGTGATATCATAGCCTGAGCCAAAGTTGGATGCTTAACCCAATGAGTTACCCAGGTGTCCCACATTTTCCAATATTTTAAATGCATTTTCTTGTTAGTACCTGTAAGAACATTTGTTACCATATCACATTTTGAATATTTTAATAACTGCTTTTCAATATAATTGATTTTATTTGCAACCAAATATATATTTTCTATTTAGAATGATTATCAGGTACCTGGATGGTTTAGTCAGTTAAGCACCTGACACTTGATTTTGGCTCATATCATCATCTCACGGTGAGTTTCAGCCCTGCTTTGGGCTCTGCAGTGACAGCATGGAGCCTGCTTGGGATTCTCTCTCTCTCTCTCTCTCTCCCCCCCTCTCCTGTGTGTTCTCTCTCTCTCTCTCAAATATAAATAAACAAACATTTTAAAAATTTAAATAAATAAAATGGTTATCTGAGGATAATTTCATATTCATGTGACTACAGTTGTTATTACATGTGATTGGAGTAAGCAATGACTCATGAATGAATTACAGTAGGAATAACAGCTAAAACTGTACTGACCTCTGGAAAACCTATATAAGATAAAAATAGTGCAAAAATTCAGAAGGGAAGCACATTTTGGTGGTCACTATTAGAACTTCAACAAAGTTAATTTGTAATTGAATAGAAATGACACTAGTCTATAAGTCCTAATTTGATCTTAACTCTGTGGTCTTTGGCAACTCAACCTTTCCAGCTTCTTTACTACTGAAAAGTGCGCAGTTTCTATTTGACAATCCTATCATTGCTCTAAACTGTGATTATATTATTTCTTTAGTTTAACATTGAGCTAAGAGGAATGGGAAGTGTAGACAAAGATACGTAAGGGTAGATTCAAATTACAAGAATAAATTTATTGAGAGGCAGGCCCACCACAGAGGGTGACTCAACAGGGATCTGGGTCTCCAGGAAGAAGTTATAAGAGAAATGTTTGAAAAGGAATTGGGAAAGAACTGATGCATATTTTAGTGATTCTATTTCCTCCTTTGGTATTACTTTCTACTATAATCAAAATATTATGTTTCTATAATCATATACCTGAGGCTCATAGCTTTTCATGCTAATTTTTTTAAGAGAAGAAGATATTCTCTCTAGATTGCTTAACATCAGCTAATATATCTAAGAAACAATTAACTGGCATGTACATTCCAAAGCACTGGCTGCATTTAACTTAACTTCCTGAATTGCACTTGTGATCAGGCTGTAGAATTTAGGCATTATGTGCACACTTGGGAATACTACTACTGAGATATTAATAGTGCTTTTATTTGATTCAGATATCAAACTAAAGTCTTCTTAAGACATTCTGTAACCAGCATTAAGTGTTCTGCCACAAAGAGGTTTTCATTAAGTTGTAAAAATGTTAACCGTTAATATTTGTTGGTCTTTGAATTTTCAGTGGTGTCTGTCCTCTGACTCAATTTTAGGGCGATTCTCTGCCCTTTGTTTAGCTTTTTTATGAGGTTTGACTTTTGTTTTGTTATGTATCTTTCTTGAGGGTGCTGTTTGGTGTAAAATCACACATGATTGTTCAAACACTATTTGTGCAAATCGTATACTGTAGAAACAGTATATATTATAATCCTCTGATCTAATCACAAATTGGTATAGTATCTCATCAGATATTTCTTGAAATGGGAAGAAATCGAGCTTCCAAGATAGTGCTAGTATTCATGAATAGTTTATAAGTGTCAGGCAAAGCTATTGGAATATGAGAAAACAGACATGAGTCATCCGAACCGAGGAACCCAGTCATGAGATTAATCACACTACAGATTGTCAAACATTTGGGTAAGGCCCATTAGACCAGCCAGCCACAGAGAAGTTAATAGCCCAGACAAGAAGAATCACCCAGTCAACATTGAAAATTTTAAAATAATAAATGTTTGCTCCTTTAGAACACTAAATAGTTTCCAGGTAGTTTATTATGCAACAATAGCTAAGTGGTTTAAAAAAATAGAAGGGTTAAATAGTAGTTTGGCCAGTTTCTTGATTGTTTTGGTGGTGTTGACATTTTGTTTTGCTTAATTTCTGTTTTGCTTAATTTGTAAATCATCTTAAGTGCTACTGAGTAGAAATCAATCTAGAGGCACATCAGTGTTCGAAGAAAGAGAAGAGATATTTCTATCTACCACAAAAAGAAAAAAAAGAAGTATTGTTTAAATACAAAAATTGGATGAGAGAAGATATAATGTAATGGAAAAAAAAAGAGGAAAGGATTGTTCTATTAGGATTTGTTGTACAGAAGTTGAGGTAAGAATTATTTGTTTGCTTTTCATTTTCTTGTGAGGCAGGTTAGGGCCATCCACTGAACCTGTGTGAGAAGCTGATTTGTGTCTTGAGTAGGAAAACTATTAAATATTGCTATGGAGATTAGAAGCAGAGCTAACCAAAGGAATATATACTGGAAATGTGAAACAGAAGTATAGGTGAAAGTTTGTTTCAATTTTGTGATTCTTATTGACAAAAGAAAATGTAATGTATTAATCATGAATAAAATACGTAAGAAGCCTTATTCTCTCCATGTGTAAGTCTCAGAAGATGTAATGAATACCTTTGTAGTTTGAGCAAGACATGCCCTCACATTGCTTTGGTTGAAAGGCCTCTCAGTACTGTTTTCTTAATGTCTAATCCTAGACTCAAAGCCTCAAAGGAAAAAAAAAAATTTCGTTTTATCCATGATCATTAACTTACATATAGATAGAGCCTTTTAAAAATAATCATATCAGGGGTGCCTGGGTGGCTCAGTTGGTTGTTTGTCTGACTTCAGCTCAGGTCATGATCTTGCCATTCCTGAGTTTGAGCCTGCTGATGGGCTCTGTGCTGACAGCCCGGAGCCTGGAGCCTGCTTAGGATTCTGTGTCTCCCTCTCTTTTTCTCTGCCTATCCCCTACTCACACTCTGTCTCTCTCAAAAATAAATGAACATTAAAAAAATTAAAAAATCATATCAAAGTTTGAGTTTTAGAGATTTCCCCCTAAATCTTTGATACGGGCACTTTGTAGGAATTAGTGGTGCTTCTGATTGATCTTTGGTTTGCAGTTAATGCAAGAAAGGTCAACTATGAATAATAATAGATACTCTGGTTAAGAAGCCAGAAATTCTAGATACCACTGTTTATAAGTAAATATTATGCCATACACACACACACACACACACACACACACATTCACTTAATTCTCACAATATGACAGTATATGTTTTTTTTTTCTCATAAACATATTGAGGGAGAAAGGTTAAGTAATGTGTCCTAGGTCAGGCAGCTAGTAAGTTGCAGAGCCAGAAGGCAAACCTAGGGAATATGGTTCTAGAGTCTGTGCTACTAGCTACTAGAGTATTTTACCCTTTCAAGGTTCTGGATCATTTTCAGCATGTGAGATGAACATATTTACAATAGATACTCATAGATTACCTGTGCTGTTTGACAAACATATTAAGTTACTAAAATTTAGACAAATGGTATCTTTCTCCTGCACAGAAGCTATTTTGAATCAAATTTTAAATCAAACAAATGATTTAAGTGTATGCATACAATTTTTAGTGATATCAATAGGCAGAAACATATGGTTTAAAATGAAAGGAATTGCTTTAGTATTTGTTTTTTTCAAACTCTAGTTAAACATCATGGGAATATAGAATTCATTGTTCACTGGAACATAATTAGGAAATGGTTATATAAACAGGTGAATATATGTAATATAGGAGAAATGTCTGTGTTGTGTAAGAATGATAAACCTGAAATAAAAGATACTAGTAATTTTTGTTCAACAACCTTTTATGTTACTGAAATCACTAATTAGACATTTTCAAATCTTCCATGACAGAAATTCAAACAAATTTATGTATTTAAATATGCACACTTCTAATGATGTTGAAAGCCTAGAAAATGTAATCACGAAACTCTGCTGTGGGAACAGGTGGTACTTCTTAGGCAATGGTGTAGTCCTAACTGGGTAGATTTGCCATAAAAGGGAAAAAGCACTATAATAACAAAATTACTTTTCTAAGGACTTCTAGAAGTTCTGGTTGCCATTCAATCAAAGGTCATTGGTAGTCCAACAGTAAGAAAAAGCTTATGAGTCTCAAAGAACTGTCAGCTAGTTAACATGAATCTTCTTAAAATATAATATGTAAAATGGTCTAAGAAGGATCTCTATTTTCTGTAGGTAAAATTGAAAAAAAAAAATAATGGGAAGAAAATGTAAAGGACAAGTTCATATTTCTTCTTTGGATAGTTGTGTGAGAATAGCCAGAGACTATGTTAAATCTTCCTCTGTTTATTTAAATGAACAACAAAATTTAATCTCAAGTTATTAATAGTCAGTGCCTCCCAATGAAAAATTAACATGTACTTTAAATATAATACATGAGGTTCTTAGCATGTAACATCTGTTGAAAAGGGTTTGAATCTATCTCATAAAATATAAATAAAATATAAAACAAATTTAGAGCCTAGCATCTCATTTGAAACTTTGGAGTAAAAATATTTATATTTAATATTGGCTGAATTTAATGATACCTCAAGTAGCTAATCTCAATGCTGCCAGGTAAGGCAGGACTAGAATGATTTGGTTACACTAAAATTCCCAGACATCCTCTAATTTTTTGTTGTTCTATTTCATTATAGTTGTTGAAAGGGATCAGTATCAGAAGTCTGATAGGGCAGTAATGATGAGCAGTCTATATGTCTATGAAAGAATGTTGCTTCTCATGGTTTTGTTCTGGAGGGACTTCCATGGACATTAACTCAAGCTTTTGTCATTCTCCTCCATGCAGTTATCACCTTCACTGGTGAAAATAGTCTCCATCAGCAGAGAAGTTCTGTGTCTCTGACATCCTGGCACTAATCACTTCGTAGTAATAAGGAAAATTGAGCAGGAGAAAGTGCATGGCATTTTTATAATATTATTGCTCGTGTTTCCTAATAAGGAAAGCTCTATGAAATAAGAGCACTTATATATTCTTATTAGCGCCTAACATTCTTAGTTCTATTTGGTTCGAACATTTTCATCCAAAACTTTGAGAAAAAGGTTAGGCAAGGTTTTATTGTTACTTTGAAATTTGGCACACAACTACTCTCCATTTATTATGCATGATTCTGCTAATGAGCAGTCTCTCTACTAGCAAATGAGTAATTGCTCCTTCCTTTAACTTTTTTTTTGCTCCAATTAAATATAAAATACCTGAGGAAGAGACTATATAAGGAACATGAAATGTATCCAGAATAACTCAGCATAAACTAGGCCCCAACTGACCATTCTCAGCTGAGCTCTTCCCATTACCTCTCTATGTTCTGCTCAGTTTGTACAATTTGCCATTGCCTGAATATGTCTCGCACTTTGTAGTCTTATTATAGCTACAGTTGTAATTCCTTCTGCTAAAAATATAGATTTGTCAAAAACTTAGTATCTCTTTAAGATCAGTAATAATGATTTCCATGAAGTCTTCTCTAATCGTCATAATGAAAATATTTCTTCTAACTCCAATAGCATCATGTGTACCTTTGAACTATATATTGTGTGATGTATTGCATTAGAATTGGTTCTTTACATAGCATTTACCCTACTATCTGCTGAGTCCTTGAAGAGAAATCATTCCTTGTACCCTCATTCCTTGTGTTAGCCATAGCCATCTTTCTTCTACCAGTCTCTACCTAGCTGACCAGCTTTCTACACATACACCAGTTAGCCCGTCCAAAATCAGCAAAGCCCAACACAGGTTATACAACATTTTGTGATGGCTTGTTTTGCAATAATAGTAACTACTCAGTAGTTGATTGCTCTTATAAGCTCTGTTCATTCTAATAAGTCAAATTGGCTTTATTTCATCTGTCTTGAGAGTTGCCATAGTATGTCCTCATGACTATTTCTCTTCACTTTCTGTTTTGATGTTCAAGTTAGTTCTATTAGAAACAAAGATTACTCAGAGATGATCCTTGGGTCTCTCTGATAATTGCCTATCTCACTATGGTCTTCTAGCAAGTTTCTCCAGGAATGCTATACTTTGTTTACTAAATCTTTTACTAGTGGTTTTCAGGTATTTCACCTCCTCTAAGGACAAGTTAATCAAGTGATTCACATATCTACCACATATTTGAATGTCTATGCTAGTCAGGAACTATCAAGATGCTGACGTTTAAATATGACGAATAAGACATGATCCGTACTCTGGGTTTGAGGATAAATGTAATGCTACTTATAGAAATAAAGAGATATATTCTGATGTCATATTGTATTATAATTAACTCCTAGGTTAGTCACTTACAATGAATATATACTTGAGCAATTTATTTATTTTTGACACATATAATACAATTTAATTGAATTAAATCTATGAATCTGAGAAATGAGGATAACAATAGATGCCATTCAAGATTATTTTGAAACTTAAATATAAGATATTTAGCATAATATTTGACACATAGTGTTCAACAAATATTAGCTATTATTATAACTACTTAATTGTATTTCATTGTGATAAATGGCTATCAGAAGTGTGCAAAAGCATTATGAGACTAAAGGATAAGTAAAGCTACAGAGAAGAGGTTCATTTGATCTGGGACTTAGAGAATGAATGAAAAGAAATCTGGACAAAAAAGCAGTAAATGTAATTCCAGAGAAGATACTAGAATGAACATCAACAGAAAAATATCCTTGTGTGTGAGAAACATTTTTCTGGTGTTGTTAGAATACAAGATGTTTGCACTAATCAAGGGGCAAAGATCAGTTTTACTAACTTGAACTTGGGAAAGCATAAACATAAGCAATTTTTAATGACCGACTAATGAATACATACTATGGACCAAGGACTATGTTAACCTCCTAGGATGCAAAATTTCCATGATATTGTGACATTGTGGTAACTAACATTATTCCATTTGTTTGATGAGAGGTTGAAAAACAGAGATTCAGTTACTCACCCAAGGTCACTATATTGCCACAACAAAATTATTATAGACACATGGTAAATTTATCTTCACTGATTTGAACTAAGAATTTGAACCCAGGCGTTATGACTTCAGAGACCATACCACCTCCTGGACCATAAGAATAAGCTAAGGATACTCAATCTTCTCTAATAAGTTAAAAAATCAGAAAATCTTCGGCCTGCATGAGTCCAGCAACTAACATACTTGTATAATTCTATATAAAAACAACAACAACAAAATGGAGAATACTAAGAGCTATGGAATTGGAACATGTATGCCCAGCCGCAATACATTCAAATGCAAATATTTTCTTAGGAAAATGAAACTGTCTAAGGCATACTTGCCCAGCCAGTCAGTTTTCAACTATGTGAAGCAGTGAAGTATCATGTAAAAACTTAAAGTCACAGAGTAACATGATGAGTTTTACAACTTAGGAAGTACAAATAAGGTAAGATTGGATTGGCATAGGAAGAGGTTGGAGGGAGATATGTAAAGGAAAATTCAAACAAGAAATTAAATTATAGACTGGAGCATTGATAGTGGAAAAGATTAAAGGTGACAACCCAGAGACCTTTGCTATGTAATCCAATGAAACCAGCTTGTTATTTTTTTTGAAAACAAATACCAAATGAAGATGCTCCAAGACAGCCTTTATTCTGTATATTAGCATTACAGTCTTCTTAGGAAGTACCTTTTTAGGTAGGGTTTAGGAAGACTTCGATACTTCTTGGCTTTTCCTAGACTGCCTTGCAAGAAATGTCACCTCATTCTTATATGTCCCTGGGAGACCATAGAGGCAAGCTATAATTCAGGCATGTAACCAAACATGGATCTGTGGCAAAAGTAAGTCCCAGATCTACCTGAGTTCACATCAGAGCTGTTCTACATGCTAAATTTGTTCTATCCTTCTATTTCTTTATCTGAAAATAGACATTTTACTTTCCTCATAAGGAACATAAATGATAGGAGTATATAGCACCTAGCACAGAGCATGGCAAGTGGTAATTACCTAATACATGTAAATAATCTTTACTGTCATTTCTATTATTTCAGTCCAGATAGACAAAAAATGATACAAATTAATGCAAATGAATGGCATTTCTAGAGTATATGAAATAATTCTTTAAATTACTTTTTAAATGAAGTCATATAAAACCAAGAAAAGTTCTCTGTGATAGGGTAGCAGAATGGATAAAAAAAAAATCCATCTATTTGCTGTCTACAAGAAACGCATTTTAGACTGGAAGATACCTTCAGATTAAAAGTAAGTGGATGGATAAGTATCTATCATCTTCAGGAAGTCAAAAGAAAGCTGGAGTAGCTATACTTATATAAGACAAACTGGACTTTAAGTTAAAGACAATAACAAGGGATGAAGAAGGGCATTATATAATAATTACAGGGTCTATCCATCAGGAAGAACTAACAGTTATAAATGTCTACACACCGAATATGGGAGCACTTAAATATTTAAAACATTTAATCACAAAAAGAAACAATCTTATAGATAAGAATGTGCTAATAGTAGGGGACTTTAATACTCTGCTTACAGTGAGGGATAGATCAACCAGACAGAAAATCTCTAAAGAAACAATGGACTTGAATCACACATTGGACCAGATGGATCTGACAGATATATTTAGAACTCTACATCCTGAGGCCATGGAATTCACTTACTTCTCAAGTGCACATAGCACATTCTCCAAGATAGATCACATACTGAGACATAAAGCAGCCCTCAATAAATATAAAAGAATTGAGATCATGCCATGCACTCTTTCAGATCATAATGCTTTGAAACTTGAAATCAATCACAGGAAAAAGTCTGGAAAACCTCCAAAAACATGGAGGTTAAAGAACACCCTACTAAAGAATGAATGGGCCAATCAGGCAGTTAGAGAAGAAATTAAAAAATATATGGAAACAAATGAAAATGAAAATACAACAATCCAAACTCTATGGGATGCGGCAAAGGCAGTCCTAAGAAGAAAGTACATTGCACTCCAGGCCTATTTCAAGAAATTAGAAAAAGCGCCAAGTCCAAAATCTAACAGCTCACCTAAAGGAACTAGAGGCAGAGCAACAAGAACACCCCAAACCCAGTAAAGAAGAGAAATAGTAAAAAATTAGAGCAGAAATAAACAACATAGAGACCAAAGAAACAATTGAACAGATCAATGAAACCAAGAGTTGGTTTTTTGAAAAAATAAGCAATATTGACAAACCTCTAGCCAGGCTTCTCAAAAAGAAAAGAGAGAGCACCCAAATAGACAAAATCATGAATGAAAATGGACTTATTACAACCAACCCCTCAGAAATAACAAGCAATTATCAGGGAATGCTATGAAAAATTATACGGCAACAAAATGGACAACTTAGAAGAAATGGACAAATTCCTAAACACACACTACCGAAGGACACATGGGAAGAGATAGGAAATCTGAACAGACCATAACTAGTGAAGAAATCGAATCAGTTATCAAAAATCTCCAAACAAATAAGAGCCCTGGACCTGATGGCTTCCCTGCAGAAATCTACCAGACATTTAAACCAGAATTAATACAATTCTTCTCATGCTATTCCAAAAAATAGAAATTGAAGGAAAACTTACAGATTCATTTTATGAAACAGGCATCACTCTGATTCCCAAGCCAGGCAGAGATCCAGCAAAAAAAGAGAACAACAAGCCAATATCCTTGATGAATATGGATGCAAAAATCCTCAACAAGGTACTTGCAAATCGAATCCAACAGCACATAAAAAGAATTATCCACCAAGATCAAGTGGGATTCATTCCTGGGTTATAGGGCTGGTTTAATATTCACAAATCATTCAATGTGATACATCACATCAACAAAATAAAAGATAAAAACCATATGATCCTGTCAATAGATGCAGAAAAAGCATTTGACAATATACAGCATTGCTTCTTAATAAAGACCCTCGAGAAAGTTGGGATAGAAGGAACTTACTTAAACATCATCAAAGCCATCTTTGAGAAGCCGTCAGTTAACATCATCCTCAATGGGGAAAAACCGAGACCTTTCCCCCTGAGATCAGGAACACGACAGGGATGTCCATTCTCATCACTGTTGTTTAACATAGGGCTGGAAGTCCTAGCATCAGACATCTGGCAACAAAAAGAAATAAAAGACATCAAAATTGGCAAAGAAGAAGTCAAACTTTCACTTTTCACAGATGACATGATACTCTACATCGAAAACCCGACAGACTCTACCAGAAGCCTACTAGAACTGATCCAAGAATTCAGCCAAGTTGCAGGGTACAAAATCAACATGCAGAAATCGGTTGCATTTTTATACACCAACATTGAAGCAACAGAAAGAGAAATCAAGAAACTGATCCCATTCACAATTGCACAAAAAACCATAAAATACCTAGAATAAACCTAACCAAGGATATAAGAGATCTGTATGATGAAAACTATAGAAAACTTATGAAGGAAATTGAAGAAGACACAAAGAAATGGAAAAACATTCCATGTTCATGGATAGGAAGAATAAATATAGTTAAGATGTCATTACTACCCCAAAGCAATCTACACATTCAATGCAATTCCTATCAAAATTGCACCAGCATACTTCTCAAAACTAGAACAAACTATCCTCAAATTTGTATGGAACCACAAAAGACCCCGAATGACCAAAGTAATATTGAAGAAGAAAATCAAAATGGGAAGTATCACCATCCCAGACTTTACCCTCTACTACAAAGCTGTCATCATCAAGACAGTATGGTATTGGCACAAAAACAGACACATAGACCAATGGAATAGACTGAGAACTCAGAGCTGGACCCAAAAGCATACAGCCAACTAATCTTTGACAAAGCAGGAAAGAATACTAACTAAGCCACCCAGGTGCTCCAGGGAACATGTCTTTTAATCTTACTTATCACAGCCCATTGTTGGTCAATAGCTAATATGATTTAGGATATATTACGGTATTCATTTGTTAGATGATAGTGACATTATTAGTTTTTTGGATGTTTACAAGATTATGTTCATTTTGAAATTTTTTATACTCAATTTGAAAGTTCTTTGGATTTCAGAAAATGGGAATTATTCTGCCACAAGAAATAGCTTTACCCTTTCTCCAGTAAGTCATACCTGCCATCATGTAATCAGTCCTTCACTCTGTCAGCATGACATGAAACTATAAACTAAACATGAAACTATAAACGAAAAACATGAAACTACAAACATGAAACTATAAACTAAAAAGCTTATCTGACAGTTTTTAGCGGCTTATTTTACTTTACAGATATTCCACTGATCTTCTTTGATTTCTCATCCATGCTAAATTTCTCATCACTGAAATTCTATACAAATTTTTAACCTAATATAATGCTTTTTATTATTGAAATGTACCCATTGGATTCTGTATGTGATTTATGAACAAAATTTGTATGTGAACAATATGGTAGTATTGTTATTAAGACTTACTGTATCAAAAATGTACTCTATGTATCAGCTTCTCAGTGTTGGAGAAGCATATTTAAATCCAGTTCTCTTCCTCTGTGGGTAGAAAGCAGTCAATTCCATACAGATTATATAATCTTGTTTTAATTTATCAAAAATATTTAACTTTATTTTTGTCTCAAACATAGAAGAAACTGATTCCTGTGGAAGCAGGAAAAAAAAAAGGATAATAATATGGCATTGACATGGTATATATGCTTTAAAGAAAAGGTCACTGCCCAAACCCCACTCATCTTGAATTTCATCAAATATTGGAAAAAGTGAATATCTAAATTCTGGCCCATTATGTCCACTGGGGAACCTACATTTGGACTAGGGCAGATGTTTGTTGATTTTCAATGAATAATGCATGGAAGAAGCAAGGTGCTTGAATTTTCTCACTGGAACTTACTTCCAGTTGAATAGTATATAAGCAAACATAGAGTTGTTGCCTACTGAGATTTTTCTATTTGTAGAATATCTTCAAATAGATTTTTGACATCAAGAGCAAGGACTATCTTGGTCCTGGTATTTCAGTGTGCTCTCTTTTCTTTCCCTTTTTATAGGAATATCAAATTATCATTAGCATTGCTGTTCAGTGGATAATAGACCAAATGGAGTGAGAGAAAACTTTTTCAAAGCTTATCTGCACTATCATCTCTAGTATACAATCTCAAACTATGAGTCAGAGAAACACATGGCAAATTTACATGAAGCATTAAAGAACAAGTCACACAATGAGATGCTAGAGTATAATGAAAAAAGAAGCAATTGCTGATTTTATGTAATGAAACCCAGAAACTCATGATTTAAAGAAATTTTTACCAGTACATGCATACAGGAATGCATATACTAATATCATACACTTATATTAAACTCATACTTTAATTAAATATTAGTTATATTGAATACAGGTTTCCTTTTATGTTAGTTGACTGAGAGAAAATAGAGAAAAACACTTGACTTAGCCACCTATGTTCTATTTAGTTATTCTTGATTAAGAACAATACACATTTGGGTGATAATTTGGACACTTTATACATTTAAAAAGGTTTTTGTTTAAATACATTTTTAAAAAGGACAATCTTCTCTTATAATTTCACTGTATTTCATTATTTTATTACTAATTTTGTTCTGCATATGAAGACTAAACAAGAGTTAAAAGGAAAAACAAATGATAGTATGTGAGAATCAACCATCTAACAAATAGTGATTTAACTCTTATGTGGCCCCTGGAAATAAGAACTATTATTTATTTTTTTTTTAATTTTTTTAATGTTTTATTTATTTCTAGGAGAGAGAGAGAGACAGCGTGAGCAGGGAGGGTCAGAGAGAGAGGGAGTCACAGACTCTGAAACAGGCTCCAGGCTCTGAGCTGGCAGTCAGCACAGAGCCCGACACGGAGCTCGAACCCACGAACCGCGAGATCATGACCTAAGCGAAAGTCAGACGCTTAACCGACTAAGCCACCCAGGCGCCCCAAAATATGAACTATTATATTCATATTTTATAGATCAGAAAGATGAGGTACATGGAAAGTAAGAAAAGCATCAAGGAGCTCCTAGGTGTCTCAGTTTGTTAAGCATCTGGATTCAGCTCATGTCATGCTATGATCTCTGGTTTGTGAGTTCAGGCCCTGTGTCAGGCTCTGTGCTGACAACTCAGAGCCTGGAGCCTGCTTTAGATTCTGTGTCTCCCTCTCTCTCTGCCCCTCCCTTGTGTGCTCTCTCTCTCTCTCTCTAAAATAAACAAGCATTTAAAAAAATTTAAGAATGAAAAGAAAAGCATCAACATTGCACAGTAAATATTCAAGCTCATGTGATCTGTCTTCAAAGTCCATGTCTTTAACTATTATACTTTACCACCTTGATATTATAGTTTGAATTGTACCACTATTCTCACAAATAGCTTTCAAGAATGATGGGATACTTAGAGAAGATACCAGAAGAGGAAAACTTTCCAAAAAGTTGTTTCCTGAAGACAACTTTTAAAGCAACATGGCAAAGGAAATTAGATTTCTACAATCAACAATTGTAATTTTCCAGAAGTTTTGCAATATCCAGAACATAACTGCCCAGACATCAGTAGAAACCATTAATCTAAATGTTTTCATGTTTGTCACCTTCTGTATTCTTTGCAAATGGGGGTGGTTTACTTTTTTCTGATATCTTAGAGTTTACAGATGTCTGATCCACTGTATGAAGACAAAATTCTAGTAAATCTGATGGAATTAATTTTCTAGATAATTTAAAAAATTCAAGGAGTTTTCAAGCTAACTAGTGAAAGAAATGTAATTTATTCTGAGAAAAATGGTGATCTAATACATATATCTTCAGCAGAAAAGCACTGTCATGAGAGCAGTTGATTTGTCTGATTATTTTTGGAGAGAAGAATTCATTAGAAAATGCATTATAATTATTCATTTATTCATCAATTTGTGATTTATTTTATTTTTTGTGGAAGAATTATATTTTATTAATTTTTATTTGTAAAATTTTAATTCTACTATAATAATACAGTGTTATCTTACTCTCAGGTGTACAATGTTGCTGATTCAACATTCTGTACATTGCTCAGTGCTCATCATAATAACTCCTTTCACCTATTTCACCCATCCACCACCCAACTTCACTCTGATAACTATCAGTTCTTTATATATTTAAAAATTATTTTGATTATTGTTTTTTTCAATTACCTAAATCCAAGTTAGTTATCATATGGTCTGATGATAATGGTTTCAGGAGTTGAATTTAGTGATTCATCATTTTTATATAACACCCAGTGCTTATCCCAACAGGTGCCCTCCTTAATGTCCGTCACTCATTTAGACCATCCTCTTACCCAACACCCCTCCAGCAACCCTCAATTTAAAAGTCTCTTATGATTTGCCTCCCTCTGTTTTGTTTTATGTTTCCTTCCCTTCCCCTATGTTCCTGTGTTTTGTTTCTTAAATTCCACATATGAGTGAAATCATATATTTGTCTTTCTCATACTGACTTATGTAACTTAGCACAATACATTCTAGTTCTATCCACATTATTGTAAATGGCAAGATTTCATTGTTTTCGATCACCAAGCAATATTCCATATGTATATACATACCACTCTTTATTCATCCACCAGTTAAGAGACATCTGGGCTCTTTCCATAATTTGGCAATTGTGGATAGTGCTGCTATAAACATTGTTATGTACATGCTCCTTTGAATAAGCATTATTGTAGACTTTGGAGAAATACCTAGTTGTGCAATTGGTGGGTAATAGAGTAGTTCTATGATTCTTTTTTGAAGAACCTTCATACTGTTCTCTGGAGTGGCAGCACCAGTTTGCATTCCCACCAGCAGTGTAAAAGATCTCCTTTCTCTGCATCCTTGCCAATATCTATTGTTTCCTGAGTTGTTAATTTTAGCCATTTTATCAGGTGTGAGGTGATATCTCATTGTGGTTTTGATTTATATTTCCCTGATGATGATGACTTTAGTTTCAGCCTAACTAGATTTTAGTTCTTTTATATTTGCAGAAACGGGTTCTCTTGTGTATTCTATGCTTTTTTCAACCCCAGCTAGTATTCTTTTAATCATGGTATTAAAATCGAGTTGTGATATATTTTAAAAGCCTCCCTACTATATGCAGACATTGCACCCAGTGTTTAAAATACAAAGGAGAATCAGAGAGATACAATCCTCATTTTCATGGTACTAATTATCTAGCTCATAGGAAACCATTAAAATGGTACACTCAAGTGATGCTGGAGTCCTGATCTAGGATAATCGATTAAAAGGAAGTATAGATGTGAAAAAGGTTAAAGAAAAATGCCAGGTTTTGAGAACTGAGTGTGAAAAAGGAGAGAAATAAAATTGACCAAAGGGGAAATTTGAAAGAAAATATTTTTAAAAAATTTTACTTATCTTTTGAAAGAGAAAGTCAGAGTGTAAGTGGAGCAGCGGCAGAGAGAGATGGAGACACAGAATCTGAAGTTGGCTCCAGACTCTGAGCTGTCAGCACAGAGCCCAGTGTGGGGCCCGAACTCTTGAATGGTGAGATCATGACCAGAGCCAAAGTCAGATGCTTAAGTGACTGAGCTGCCCAGGCAACCCTTGAAAGAAAATATTTTAAAATATTGTTATTTAGACATTTCGTGACAAATTAGATATAAATGGATACATTACCCAGGTGCCTGGACAACTCAGTTGGATAAGTATTGTACTCTTGATTTTGGCTCAGGTCATAATCTCAGTTCATGAGACTGAGCTCTGTGTCAGGCTATGCATTTGTAGCAGAGAGCCTGCTTGGGATTCTCTTTCTCTCTCTCTTTCTACTCCACCTGTACATGTGGGCTCCCTCTCTCTCTTTTATTAAAAATAAAAAATAAATGGATGCATCAGTAACAATTGGCATTATAATTAGGGGATTCTGGAGTCACTCCATTATATCAGGTCAAAACAGTGACTCTTATAATCAGTTTTCTATTATATACATATTTTTCTTGAGAAACTCAAAGTACTCTTAACCTGTACACACCACTTAGATCAGGAAGTCCATAAGAGAAATAGCACTACTTCTCACTGAGGAAAAAGCTTAGGGAAAATCAAGAGAAAGGGTGAGAAAGGCTATAAAACCTGTACAAGGAAGTATCAAATAGTCTGCTAGTCTATAAACATAAAATCTAAATATGGCTTTGTACATTTGAATTTTAGTAAATAGATGAGTTTAATTCGAAGGAATGTGAGAACATTGGAAAATTTCACAGAAGAATGAGGACTAGGAAATTTCATTCTAAAGTTCTTAAGGCAGATAAGCATCTGAAAATAATTTATTGCAGAAACCAGAAAAGGCACTAGAAGATAGTGGGACTAAGAAACATTAATGCCTACAAACCAACAACATGGACTCTGAAGCTGGACCACCTGGTCTGGAATCTGGCAATACTACTTACTAACTGTGATCTTGAGTAAATTAAGTGTAATTAAGAAGCTCAATTTACCATGAAGTAATTGATATATGACTTGTAGAAATGAAAATGATAGTCTGACTTTGTTTCCTTATTGCTATAGCTTGTGAATATTTATATAGCTTAACTATTTTTGTCTTCTGCCTAAATATTAAGTGATGTTATTGCATAAGATGTACTGTGATGCATAATTTTATGATATTTAGAATATCGAGTAAAGAGCATGTCAGAACTATGAGCATTAACTTATAATACATTGTGGATGGGTGAACGTATTTTGGACAGAATGCGGAATAGTTGCATTAAATTAAGCAGAAACAGTTTTAATTATGCAAATAACTGTGTACATGGATATTGGGCAGCCAAAGTGGTAAACTGCATTGGGAAATTTTATGAGTACTGCTGGCCAGTAACTGGCCACTGTGGTCTGCTTCCTTTTCAGCTTGGCATCCAGCTCATCACTATGAGACTAAAGCTAAGCCAGTCACATGGCATCACTAGGAATAGTGAGCCTCGAGTGAATATCCAACTCTGAGTCTGGTGGTAGGAACCCAAATAGCAGTGACAGTTTTGGATTCATTCCGCCAGGTATGGCTTTGACTGCCAGAATCTGGAAGGCACTGAAAGTGGTGACCCTAGAATCAGAAGCCCATGGGTGCTTTATTAAGTATCTCATGAAGGTGGTTATCCAGCTGTGGCAATCTTTTGTGCACCCTCATAAAAATCATGTTCTGGAAGCCTTTGGAAGACTTAACTAGGTCCTCAGCTTTTCTTTCTTTCCTTCCATCTGTGGGATTCATGTTATACTTCCAATAATCCATCTTTTAACTACATTAATTGGAATTTATTTCCATAATTTACAACTAAGAACCATGATGGCACAATACATCGAATAAGAGTAATGTTAGTGAGTTGGCTATAGGTTGCAAATCTGAAATTTGTAAAATAAACAAAATTGACTATGCAGGAATAAAAGCTACTAGGCCAGTGTTTCCTAACAAACAAGATAACATTAATGTATAAGTACACTCAAACATATATGTAAATATTTTAAGGTTATTTTTTAAATTAAGACTTTTTTATACATACAAAGTGCAAAGTTTTACATAGAAATGTTATAATTCATAGCATTAGTACAATTCTAAAATTTAGACGGTATTATAAAGATGAGGAAATGTATTTTCTAAACATAATTTGACTAAAAGTAACATATTTGCTTTCTCCAAAATGATAATTTGGAAACTTGTAAATTACTTATTTCTTTCTTTTCACTCTTCTTTACCTCTGATATCTGATATAATCCCACATACTTTATGAACAATGTTTTCTTCCTAGTACATTGGGTGGTTTTATTTTTCCTAAGATGGTCCAAAGTTACACATATACTTTGGGGATTTGGTAATAACATATAGTGCAAACCAGTAAAATAAGAATAAACTTGATTCACATTAACTTTTCTGAGAGTGCTCAGGGTTGTTATACTTACCCAAAGATCTAGTTGAGTTGTCAGTGTTCATAGTTATTGCATAAATGTGCATTCAGATTAACATATTTTTGATGTCAGAACCAATTTTCCTTTACACTATGAACAACCTTTATGTAGGTTCTATTTCTATTCTGTTTATTTTATTTTTTTAAATGCTTATTGTTTTTGAGAGACAGATAGAGTGTGAGCAGGGGAGGGGCAGAGAGAAAGGGAGACAGAATCTGAAGCAGGTTCCAGGCTCTGAGTTGTCGGCACAGAGTCCAACAGAGGGCTCAAACCCACAAACAGTGGGATCATTACCTGAGCTGAGTCAGATGCCACTCAGGTGTCCCATCATTTAACTGAGATGTACTCTGTGTTATCCAATCCCATGATTCTATTGTTTTGTTTTTTACTTTTAAGATGTATTTTTATTTTATTGTAGTATAATTAATATACAACGTTATACTAGTTTCAGGTGTACAACATATTGATTCAATTCTATACCTTACTCAGTGCTCATCATGATAAGTATAGTCACTATCTTTTACCCTACAACATTATTACATTACTGACTATATTCCCTATGCAGTACTTTTCATACCCATGACTTATTTATTTTATAACTGTAAGTTTGTACTTTTCAATCCTTTTTTCTATTTCACTCCCCTCTACTCCCACACCTCTGCTCTGGCAGCCATCAATTTACTGTCTGTGTTTAAGAGTTTGTTTTTTGGTTTGTTTGTTTTGTTTTGTTTTTTTAGATTCCATATATAAATGAAATTATATGGTATTTGTTTTTCTCTGATTTATTTTACTTGGTAAAATACCTTCTAGGTCCATCTGTGCTATCAAAATGGCAAGATCTCATTCTTTTTTATGGCTATTATTCCATTACATATATTCCACTTCTTTGTCCACTTATCTTTTTTTTTAATGCGATATTCATTTCTGAGAGAGAGAGACACACAGCATGAGCAGGGGAGGATCAGAAAGAAATAGAGACTATCTGAAATAGGTTCTAGGCTCTGAGCTAGCTGTCAGCACGCGGGGCTCGAACCCACGAACTGTGAGATCATGACCAGAGCTGAAGTTGGACACTTAACCGATTGAGCCACCCAGGTGCCACTGTCCATTTATTTATTGATGGACACTTGGATTGCTTACATATCTTGGCTATTGTAAAGAATGCTGCAAGAAATATGGGAGTACATATATTTTTTGAATTAACATTTTTGTTTTCTTTGGATAAATACCCAGTAGTGGGACAACTAGATCATATGGTATTCTGTTTATAATTTTGGGGGAAATCCTCCATACTGCTTTCCACAGTGGCTGCACCAATTTACATTTCCACCAATTGTGCATGAGGGTTCTGTTTTCTCCAGATCCTCACCAGTACTTGTTATTTCCTGCTTTTTTGATTCTAGCCATTGTGACAGATATAAGGTAATATCTCATTGTGGTTTTGATTCACATTTCCCTGCCTTTTAGTAATGTTGGCCACCTATTCATGGGTCTATTGGCCATCTGTATGTCTTCTATGGAGAAAGGTTATTCAGGTTCTCTGCCCATTTTTAAATGGATTATTTGGGTTATTTTGGTGTGGAGTTGTATAAATTCTTTATATATTTTGGATATTAACCATTCATTGGATATATCATTTTCAAATATCTTCTCCCATTCATTAAGATGCTTTTTGTTTTGTTGATGGTTTCCTTAGCTGTGATAAACAAAAAGATTTATATTTTCATATACTACCATTAGTTTATTTTTGCTTTTGTTTCCTTCACTTGAGGAAATCTATCTACAAAAATGATGCTAAGGCTCACAGCAAAATTAATGGGAAGGTGCAGAGATTTCCCACATACACCTGCCCACACCCATGCATAACCTCCTACTATCAAAAACCCACAAGAGTTATACTTTTGTTACAACTGATGAACCTGTATTGATCACATCATGACCACCAAAGCCCATATTTACATTAGGATTCAGCCTTGGTGTTCTACATTTGATCGATTTGGGCAAATGTATGACTGTATCCACCAATAGAATATCATACAGAGTAATTTCACTGCCCTAAAAACCCCCTGTGTCCTGCCTATTCATCCCCCTCTACCCTCAGATCCCTAGTAACTATGGATATTTTTACTGTCTCCATAGTTTTGGCCTTTCCATAATATCATATAGTTGGAATCATATAGTATATAGTCCTTAGAGATTAGATTCTTTCATGTAGTAATGCAGTAAAAATGTATTTAATATTCCTCCCCATCTTTTCATGGTTTGAGAGTTCTTTTCTTTTTAGCAGTAAATAATACTCTATTGTCTGGATGTGCCATGGCTTATGTATCCCTTCATCTATTGAAAGACATCTTGGTCTCTACTCAGTTTTGGCAAATGAAAATAAAGCTGCTATAAACCTTCTTATGAATATAAGTTTTCAACATCTTTGGGTAATTACTAAGAGCCACAGTTACTGGATTTCATGGTTAAGAGTATGTTCCAGTTTTGTGAGAAATTTCAAATTGTCTTCCAAAGTGGCTCTACCATTTTGCATTTCTACTACAAGAAATTCTGATAGACTTTCTGTTGTTCCACATCTTCACCATCATTTGGTATTGTCAGTGTTCCATTTTTGGCCATTTTAATAGGTGTAAAATGGTAGCTCCTTGTTTTAATTTGCATTTCCCTAATGACATATGATGGGGAGCTTCATATGTTTATTTGCCATTGTTTATCTTCTTTGATGAAGTGTCTATTAAGGACTTGGCCATTTGTTAATCAGATTCTTTGTTTTCTTATTATTGATTTTAAGAGTTCTTCGCATATTTTGGATAACATTCCTTTATCAAATGTATACTTGCAAATATTTTCTTCAAATCTGAGGTTTTTTTTTATAATCTTGAAATCTCATTAAAATTTTTTAAAGTTTATTTATGTATTTATTTAAAAATTTTTTAAATGTTTTATTTTTGAGAGAGAGATAGAGACAACAGGGGAGGGTCAGAGAGAAAAGGAGACACAGAATCTGAAGACAGACTCCAGGCTCTGAGCTAGCTGTCAGCACAGAGCCCAACACAGGGCTCGAACCCACAAACCCGTGAGATCATGACCTGAGCTGAAGTCAGACGCTTAACCGACTGAACCACCCAGGCGCCCCAGAAGTTTATTTATTTTGGGAGAGAGACAGCATGAATTGGGGAGAGGGAGAGAGAGACGAGAGAGAGAGACAGAGAAAATCCCAAGCAGTATCCCCACTGTCAGCGGAGAGCCTGATGCAAGGCTCAAATTCATGAATCTGTGAGATCATGACCTGAGCAGAAAATGAGAGTTGGAGGCTTAACTGACTGAGCCATCCAGGTGCCTCATGATATTGTCTTTCACTGAGCAATTTTTTAATTGTAATGAAGTCCAGCTTATCAACTATTTCTTTCATAGATTCTACCTTTTGCTCTATCTAAAAAGGCATTGTCATATTCAGGGTCATCTAAGTTTTCTCCTATGTTAGCTACTTTTAATTAATTTTTATAAAGGGTGCTAGGTCCTTGTACATATATAAATATTTTTTTCATGTAGTTGTTTCAGCAGCATTTGTTGAAAAGATTACCTTTGATCCATTTTATTGCCCTGGCTCCTTTGTCAGAGATGGGTTGACCATATTTATGTTGGTCTGCTTATTGGATCTCTATTTGTTCCTTTGATCTATTTCTCTAAATTTTTGCCATTATCACACTATATTGATTACTGTAGCCTTATATAGTAAGTCTTGAAGTCAGATACTGCTTGTCATCAACTTCATTTTTCTCCTTCACTATTATATTGTTTATTTTGGGTCTTTTTCTTGTCCGTATAAACTCTAGAATTAGTTTGTTGATATTCATAAAATAATTTGCTATGATTTTGACTGAGAAGAGAGTGAATATATACATTAGGCTGAAAAGAACTGACATCTTGACAACATTACATTTTCCTTTCCATGAACATGAAATATCTCTGCATTTATTTAGTTCTTTGATTTCATTCTTGTGAGTTTTGGAGTTTTCACCATATGGGTCTTGTACATATCTTGTTAGATTTAGGTGTAAGTATTTAATTTTGAGTGGTGCTAATATAAAGGTATTGTAGTTTTAATTGCAAATTCTATTTGTTTGTTGCTGGTAATTTACTTTTGTAGGTCAATCTTATTTCTCTAACCTTCATGTAGTCATTCATTGATTTAGAGTTTTTTCTGATTCTTTTGTACTTTTCTACATAAGCAAACATGTCCTCTATGAAGAAAGGCAGTTTTATTCCTTGTCAATTCATATACATTTTATTTTTTCCTCTTTATTGTATTCGCTAGAAATTCCAGGACAGTGTTGTAAAGGAGGAGTGAGACATTTTTACTATGTATCTGATTTTAGTGGAAAGGCTTTGTTTCTCACCATTAAGTATAATATTAGCTATACGCTTTTTGTAACTATTCTTTATCTAGTTGAGGAAGTTTCTTCTATTCCCATTTTAATGTGAGATTTTTGTCATAAATGAGTGTTGGATTTTTTTCAAATAGCTTTTCTACATCAATTGACTTTTTGTTTTAGTCTGTTAATGTAATAGGTTACGTTAATTAATTTCTGGTTGTTGAACCAGGTTTACATGCCTGGGTTGAATCCTATTTGGTCATGGTGTATAATTTTCTTGAACATTGTTGAATTCAATTTGCTAAATATTGTGTTAAAATTTTTCTATGTTCATGAGTAATATTAAACCATAATTTGCTTTTACTGTAATGTCTGGCTGGCCTCATAGAATAACTTAGTAACTATATCTATTCTCTAAAAGAGATTGTAGAGAAATGGTACTTTTTTTTTCATTAAATGTTTGGTAGAATTTTCAAGCAAACCTATCTGGGCCTGATAATTTCTGTTTTTGGAAAGTTACCAACTATTTGTTCAATTTCTGTCATAGGTAGACAGCTATTCAGTCTATTTATTCTTATGTGAGTTTTGCAGATTTTGTCTTTCAAGTAAATGAGCCACTTGATCTGGGTTTTCAAACTTGTGGGCATAAAGTTATTCATGGTATTTTTTCCATTATCCTTTAATATCCGAAAGATTTGTAGGAATGTTCATTCTTCCATATTTAATACCAGTAGTTTATTTCCTCTCTTTTTTTTTCTTATGTAATCCAGCTAAAGGCTTATCAATTTTACTGATTTTCTAAAAAACCATTGTATTATGGTTTTATTTTCTCTATTGATTTCCTATTTAAAATTTTGTTGATTTATACTCTAATAAATTTTTTCCTCTTCTTACTTTGGATTGAATTTGCTCTTTTTTTCAAGTTTTCTATTTTAGAAACAAACGTTGTTGATTTTATATCTTCCCTCTTTTCTAATATACACATTCAATATTATAAATTTCCCTGTAAGCAGTCCTTTCATTGCGTATCACAAATTTTTATAAGTTGTGTTTTTGTTTTCATAGAGTTCAAAATATTCTTTTTAATCTCCCTTGAAATTTCTTATTTAAGCCCTGTGTTATTTGGAAGTATGTTGTTTAATGTCCAAGTATTTAGGATTGTCCTCTTTTGTTTCCGTATTGATTTTTAGTTTTAATTCCATAGTGGTCTGAGATTTTTTTTCATGTTTGTTTACACTTTTGTTTTTTTTGTTTGCTTGTTTGTTGTGGGTTTTGGGGGCCATTTATCTTGTTTGGTGTTTTCTGAGGTTCCTTGAACATGGTTCAGTGTCAGACATTGACTTTGGGAAATTCTCAGTCATTATTGTTTCAAATATCTTTTTGTTTCTTTTTCTCTTTCTTCTTCTGGTATTCCCATTGCTTGTATGTTACACCTTTGGTAGTTATCCCACAATCTTTTGATAATCTGTTCTGGTCTTTATTTTGTTTTATATGTTTGTTTACTCTTTCTTCTCTTTGGTTTTAGAAGATTCTATTGATACATTCTTTCCTCATATTCTTTTTCCCATCAAAGACCTTTTTTTCATTTCTGTAACATTCTTTTTTAATCTGTCACATTTCTTTTTGGTTCTTAAGGTTTCCATCCGTTGCTTACATTGCCCATTTGTTCTTGCATGTGGTGTACTTTTGTTATGCCCAGATCGCGATCTCCCCAAAATCCCAAGACCACCAAGGAGTCCGAATCACGTATGCAAAAGCAAAGGGCATTTATTCGGGCTTAAGCTCAGGCTCCCAGACCTCACCAACACAGTGGATCCATGCTGAGAGCCCCGAGCAAAGGCAGAGTAGGGTTTTTATGGGGTTTGTGTCGGGGGAGTTACAGAAGTTGTGGCAGGGGAACAGTGATCCAATCATAATTATACAACATCATTGACAGCGGGTTTGACCATACACATTGCCCAGAGTATTCGTTACTTTTGGCGGGATCCAGTTACAACGTTTAGAGTACCTTTAAATTCAACCAATCACAGAGCGAGCCTAGAGTCTTATTCGGCGACTAACGGGTTAACTTTAACATCAGGTAACGGGGTCCTATCTATAGTTTCTATCCATAGGCCTCTCCCTCAGTAATGTGGAGGGTGGTCGCTGGCCTTTCCTGATTCGGTGTTGCAATGGTGGTTTCTCCTGCCTTGGGCAATGTGTAACTACCTGATAGTTTCTGGGAAGCTGAAACTTAGGCCTTCTAGTTTAGAGGGGAAACTTAAAGCCCGTCATGGAGTCAGTTTGGTTTAGACTTTTAGACTTGTGTCCTTACACCTTTTCCATTAGAGCCCTTAGCATATTAGTCATAGTTTAAAATTTCTACCCTGACATGTCTGGTTCCGATGCTAGCTCTGTCTCCTCAAAGTGTGTCTTTTGCCTTTTGGTATGCCTTGTCATCTTTTTTGATAACCAGACAAGATGGACTGTTGTAAATATGGCTTAGTAAAGTAGTGGGGAGCTAGTGGGGAGGGAAGCATTTTATAGTCCTGTGGCTATGTGTCCAGTGACCCTGGGCCCCTGGACTGTGAATTTATC
Source organism: Proteles cristata cristata (assembly GCA_017311185.1). Classification (NCBI taxonomy): domain Eukaryota; kingdom Metazoa; phylum Chordata; class Mammalia; order Carnivora; family Hyaenidae; genus Proteles; species Proteles cristata. Next base: position 470,782 of record JAESUZ010000698.1, on the reverse strand, counting down.
AGGTATTTCTCAGTTTTTTCTCCTCCTTAGCTAGTGTGGGCTAAAGTTGGGTATTTCCTTTCCCTCTAATAATGTAGTAGGTTAGACTTTAGCTAACTTGTTTCCAGAAAGGTCAGGCCTTCTAAAGAATAGTATGTGCTGGTTTGTTTCCAGATAGTTTCTGTGCCCTTCCTACTGGAAGTACAACGGATTTTTCTCTAATATTTGCTGTGGGAACCTAGTTGAGCTCTTGGGTGTAAATCACACAGTATTTTGGGGATCCCTCTGTGACTGGGTCGCCTCACACTTGTTAATTCTCGGTGCTGTCCTCACTGAGCCTCCAGCAATTTGCCAGTTACAGTTTTGATCTTCCTACTCCAGCACTGGTTTCTGTGATGTTTTCTGCTTCTGAGTGTCTGCTCCAGTAAGCTGTGACTTTCTCTATTTGCCTATCTATTTCTTCATTTCTGGGGACAGTGACTTGCCCTATGTTTTCCCTTCTTTTAGGGATCCAAGAAGAGCTACTGATATTTCAGGCTCTTCAGTGTTTTACCTGCTTTTAGGATGGAGTGGTGACTTCCAAAGTTGTTATATGTCAAACTAGGAAGTTATATAAATTTTTAAGAATTCACAAAACTTCAATTCTTGGACAATTGTCAGTCCCTTCGATACTTTACCTCATGTCATGATGACCTATGGAAATCTAGAAAAGGAACTATTATCAAGCCAGTGAAAAATGATTTGTCTTGTTGCCAATAGATTTATTATCATAATATTGTCTTTTTAATTTTTTTCCTGTTATTACCTATAAAGCAATAAAACTTTAAAGGAATATAACAGTTGGTAAGGGGAGAGAGTGAAGTCAGGCATAGAAATTAGATTTCCTATGAGACAAGAAGTTTTGAGATAATTTTCTTTATCTTTTTATGGGCTGGGGGTACTTAGTGGTGGGAAAAATAAAGAAATCATACACTTATTTTTGTTACTTTATATGTTGTTTATGATAACTATATCAATTAATAAAAATTATCATATATTGGTAAGATGAATGTACTATATTCTGTAATAGATATTGACTGAAATATTTTATAACACAAATTTAAATACTCAGTGTTATTTAACATGCTTATTAAAATATCCCAAGAGCAGATTCTAAAAAAGTATATTTATTGCCATAGCAATTATATACTGTTAAAATAAGCTCTCCATGGGGCGTTGGGTGGCTCAGTCAGTTGAGCGTCCGGCTTCGGCTCAGGTCATGATCTTGTGGTCCATGGGTTCCAGCCTTGCATAGGGCTCTGTGCTGACAGCTCAGAGTCTTGAACCTATTTCAGATTCTGTGTCTCCCTCTCTCTCTGCCCCTTCCCGGTTCATGCTCTCTGTCTGTCCCAAAAATAAATAAACATTAAAAAAATGTTAAATAAGCTCTCCTTTATTAAATAGTAGGGGGGAAATGATCTGATATATTCAGTGTGCTATATTCCAGTTCGTCTTGAAAATATTTAATTTACAGAATCACCAAAATATGCTTGCTTAAAAAGTCCATTGTCATGTACTATCCTATTTTCAGAAGAATCTAGGGACACTGTTAATAATAACTCAGAACTCTCATTATAAGGATTATAATCATCAAATATTATATATACCATCTTCCTTATATACTTCATATAGACAGTTTAATTCCCTTATAACCAGATTTGTATTACAAGACAAATAGTTGTCTGTAAAAACAATTTTCTGTTTCCATATTCATTGAAGGACAAAATCTTTATTCACCAGAGGTCTTAGGTGCAATTATGATTCATTTTTTTAAACAAATAATCACTTTTGATATATTTCAATGTTGGAGTTTGTTGCCCTTTATCTATTTTCAGCATGATTCTAATCATGCTTACATTTTCATAATATTTATAGCAGTATGCATCATTAACATCTGTAATTATTATACATTATATGAATGGTAATGTAACAATGTAATTATTACACATATAGGAATGATTTATTTTTATGTAATATCTACATTTCAATGTGGGGCTCGAACAAACCCTGAGGTCGAGAGTCTCATGCGTCACCAACTGAGCCAGCCAAGTAACTGAAGCATGATCTATTTCAAGCTAATCTCTTTTTAAACTAATTTCTGTGGATATTATTTATCATTAATACTCTGTGAAAATTTCTCAACTTATTTTATGAGAAAAAAGTGCTCACATATAAAGAGGCATCCCCTCCCCCAAAATATCCCTCAGAAATGAAGAGGTTACCTTATTTTTGAAAATTTACCTAGATTCTCATATTATGGGACATTCTTTACATTGTTGATTTTAAACCTTATAATATTGAAAAAAATAAGATACTATCTCATTTAATTCTAATTTTGGGTTTTTAGATTACTAGATTGAATAAACTATAAAAGAACAAAATATAACTAATAGCAATCTAATAAATACTATTGAGACTTTTTCTTAAACGTATATAAGTAGAATCTTGAAAACATTTCAGAATATTAGCCATCCCTTCTGAGATGAGACATTGGCATAAAGAGAATTGACTGTAATTATAAATATGAAGATAGTGAGTGTGTTAGGGATGTTCATTACTATGGATAAAACAGAATTACTGAAGGGCGAGGCATGGTTTAATGATGCTATTCCAAAAAGTAGAGGTAGGAGAGAGAGAATTAATTAGTTAGTATATATCCTTTTTCATATTTTCTGGTTTTCCACATGAGCCTCCTACCAGAAAATCTAGGAGTAAGAGAATATGAATATAGACCTAACATTACAGAACAAAGTATAGGAATCTAGGAGCATGAATATAGAGCAGAAAAACAAATACCGCATTATGGCATGTAGCTACTTTATGGTCAATTGTATCTCATGCTACATGAAATCACAGAATACAAGAGAAGGTATTCAAACCTAAATGAGCCATGTATGAACTTTGATTGACATTGTTATAGGAGTCACCATTCAACTGTCTGATGAATCTTGTTGAGTCATAATTATAACTTGGCAGTAAAACTGTCATGCCACTGTTTATACAAATACTAAGATAATGGAAATGATTTCTTAGAGTTAGACATAACGATGTCTTGAAATTATTCCTCTATATACATGAAGTGTTAATGTAAATATTTTTATAACTTTATAAGAAAACAATTGAGATTTTAAAAATTGCAACTTTAGGAGTCTGGAATTGTCCTAAGGTGGGTGGGAAGATGTTCCCCCAGTCTTTTTTGTAGAAATACCCTTATAACACTTTACTAGACAAATATGTACAATATATACCAAGCCATTAGCTTCATTTCTATATGACAGCACCATTCCTTTGTCAACTCTGATTTTTCCAGCATTAGCAACACAGTGATTTACATATCACAAGTGTCTAATGATATCATTAAATAAACAAATGCATAGATAAATATACTGTCCAACTTTTCTAAAACTAACCATATTTGAAAGTTTTTGAAGAAAAAATATTTCTATGCAACTAGATGCAAGAGACTTAAGTATAATAAGTAGTATGTATAAAATAAAATAACATTTTAATTATCCTATGCTGCTCTTATCCAGAACCAGGGATGTCCTCAAATTTTATTAGATAAGCCATCACACTAATTTTGTGTGTGGAGAGACAGTTTGCTCTAAGCACGTATACTGACTGCTAATGTAGCTACAGTGTTGGTCATGTCACCTATTTGCATAGGTGCTATTGCATGCACCGTTTACTAGTTCTATATATCTCATCTTCTACTAAGGTATTATATTTCTCATATATCTCCTCTTATTTTTTTTTTAATGTTTTATTTATTTCTAGGAGAGAGAGAGAGAGCATGAGCAGGGGAGGGTCAGAGAGAGAGGGAGTCACCGACTGAAATAGGCTCCAGGCTCTGAGCTGGTAGTCAGCACAGAGCCCGACGCGGGGCTCGAACCCACGAATCGTGAGATCATGACCTAAGTTAAAGTCGGACGCTTAACCGACTAAGCCATCCAGGCGCTCCTACTCATGTATCTCCTCTTAAAGATAGCATATTTTTTTTCAAATGTTTTTTTTTTTTTTTTCTAGAGAAAGAGAGAGAGACAGCGTGAGCAGGGGAGGGTCAGAGAGAGAGGGAGTCACAGACTGAAACAGGCTCCAGGCTCTGAGCTGGCAGTCAGCACAGAGCCCGACATGGGGCTCGAACCCACGAACCGTGAGAGCATGACCTAAGCGAAAGTCGGACGCTTAACCGACTAAGCCACCAGGCGCCCCTTAAAGATAGCATATTTTTATAGCAACATAATATTATTCATGTACCTACTTGTTGACTCTATTTGAATCTATATTCAGAAGTGCATTAGTCATTTATTGCTATGTGATAAATTACCTTAACTGTTAATGGCTTTAAAAACCACATATTTGACTAATATCAGGAAAAGTGGTGGAAGAGAAAGCTCCAGGAATTCACCTCTTCACCTACACAACAATTATACTAGCAGAAACAGTCTGAAGTGACTACTTCAGTCACATAAACTCAGGAGTTTATGTGAACATTTCAACCTCCACAAGAGAGCTTGTATGGTTAATTTCTGTCAATTTTATTAATCAGTGTGATGTAAACTATTTACATACTACCCCCCAGCTTTATATCAGGACTTGGGGATGTTAACCATAGAATCTGGTACCGTGTGCTGGCACCAGGCTGCACAGCATGGAACTTCTCTTCCAAATCTTGTGATTCTGTGTTCTGATTGTGCATTTACTGCTTCTGATTGAAGAGGTGTATACACAGAGGTGGGTTGTCATTACTGTAATCCAACCACCTGAAGCAGTTTCCAGGAGATTAAGTTGCTGCACCTATTTTTGTTTTGTTTTTTTTTTTTTGGATAGTCCAACTATCTCATATATGGGAAAATGTGGAAAGACCACACATGCCTATGAAAAGATGCGAGCTCAGAGAAGACCTGAAAAGATGATAAACTTTCACCTAATGATGCTTAGCACAGAGATATCCTAAAACAATAAAATAATAAGTAAGCAAACATTGGTGAAGGAGAATGTCTAATTTCCAGATTTACCATATTATAAGACTTATGTATCCAGTTTTCAATGAAAAACAACAAAACATACAAAGAAAGAGGGAAAAATAACCCATTCAAAGGAACAAAACAAATCAGCAGTGTTACTAACAAAGCCCAGAGCTTGGACTTACCGGAGAGAGTGTAAAACTACTATCTTATATATGACCAATGAGATAAACAAAGACATGGGACATGGTTGGGTGGCTAGACTTGACAGTCTTGTGTCTTTCCATCATTACATACAGACAGTTCCTGAGCAAAACAGCTCACTTAAACCAAAGACAACTCCCGGATAGGATTGAAACTTGAGGGCTGTTAGAAGATAGCATTTCTATGCTGATGCATAGGAGCACATGTACCCCAATGTTCATAGCAGCACTCTCCACAAGAGCCAAAACATGGAAAGAGCCTAAGTGTCCATCAACAGATGAATGGATCAAGATGTGGTTTATCTATACGATGGAATACTACATGGCAATGAGAAACAATGAAATCTGGCCATGTGTAGCAACATGGATGGACCTTGAGGGTGTTATGCTGAATGAAATAAGTCAGGCAGAGAAGGACAAATATCATATGTTTGCACGTATAGGAGGATTAGGAGGAACTGACGGAGGAACAAGGGGGAGAAGAAGGGCGGAAATGGTGGGGGAAAGGGAGAGAGGCAAACCATGAGAGACTATTGAATGCTGACAAAAACTGAGGACTGATGGATGTGGGGAGGAGGGGAGGATGGGCATGGAGGAGGGCACTTGTGGGGATGAGCACTGAGTGTTATGTGGAAACTAATTTGACAATAAACTATTTGTAAAAAAAAAAAAAAGATAGCATTTCTAGCATTTATAAAAATAATTACTTCAATCAAAAGGAATAAGGCTGTGTATCAAGTAGAGGCAAAACTATCCCTACTCACAGGTTACATGATTGTATACACAGAACATCCTAAAAAATTTTCCAGAGAGCTAATAGAGCTAATAAATAAATTTATAAAAGTTGCAGTGTGAAAAGTCATTTACATTTCCAGACATCCACAATAAATAATCCAAAATAGAAATTAAAAAAAAAATTCTATTCACATTATCACCTAAAAGAATTAAATAATTATAAATAAAACCATGGAGGTGAAAGAAGTGTATACTGAAGATTACAAAATATTACTGAAAGTGCATACTGAAGATTTATAAGGAAGATTTATTTGATGGAAAGATACCAGTGTTTAGGATTGGAATAGTTAATATTGTTAAGATGTCAGCACTGCCTAATGTGATGTACAATTATTATCAAAATTCTCACATCTTTGTTTTTGAAAAAAAAGAATCCCAGTCCCCAAATACATATGGAGTTATAAGTGGCCCTCATTAGCTAAACCAGTCTTGAAAAAGAAGACATCGGAGAACTCACACTTCACAATTTCAAGAATTATGACACAGTTATGATAATTTTCAAGCATAGTACTGGTATAAAGATAGACATACAAACCAATGAAGTAAACTAGAGAGCCCTGAGTAAACCTTCACTTAATGGCCAATTGTTTTTGTTTTTTTGTGTTTTTTTTTTAAATATTTTTATTTATTTTTAGGAGAGAGAGAGACAGTGCGAGCAGGGGAGGGTCAGAGAGAGAGGGAGACACAGACTGAAACAGGCTCCAGGCTCTGAGCTGGCAGACAGCACAGAGCCCGACGCGGGGCTCGAACCCACAAACCGCGAGATCATGACCCAAGCGAAAGTCGGACGCTTAACCGGCTAAGCCACCCAGGCGCCCCTGGCCAATTGTTTTTTTATAAGAGCATGAAGACCATTCATTTCACAAATGGTGCTGACAAAACTAAATATCTACATGCAAAAAAGTAAAGTTTAACCTTACCTATGCAAAATACAAAAGTTAAGTTAATATCTATATGCAAATGGTAAAACATAGAACCTCTAGAAGAAAATATTGGAGAATATCTTCATGATATTTGATTTGGCAATACCTTCATGGAGGTGAAGCACAGTCAACAAAAAAAAGTAGATAAACTGAACTTTGTCACAATTAATATTTATGCATCAAAGGTTACTATTAAGAAAGCAAAAGGACAATCTAATAAATAAGAGAAAATATTTTCAGATTAAATAAAGGGTTAATACCAGAATATATGCCCCTAGAACTCAATGACAAAAGACAAACAACCTAAAAAGAAATGGACAAAAAACTTAGGAGACATTTCCTCAAAGAATATATATAAACGGTTAATATGTACATGAAAATATACCCAACACCAGTAGTTATAGAAAAAATACAAATCAAAGCCACAATGGAATACCACTTCACACTACTAGGATGGCTATGATAAATAAATAAATCAGAAACACCAGATAGCATTTGTATTGACAAGTGTTGGGAAGGGTATGGGGAAATTAGAACTCTCATTGAGAATGTAAAAGGGTGCAGCCATTGTAGAATATGGCTTGACAGTTTCACATTGGATTAAGCATACAAGAGTCATATGACTTAGCAATTCCACCTGTAGATATATATCCAAAATAATTGAACGTATAGACTGGAATAGATATATGTCACCAATTTCATAGCAGCATTATTCACAATAGCCAAAGATGGAAATATCAACAGATGAATGGAAAACAAGATGTGGTACACACTTCATCAGCATATTATTCAGCCATAAAAGGTAATAAGATTTTGATATATGCTATAACATGGACTTCGCAATCATTGTACTTAGTGATATAAGCCATATCCAGAAGTACAAATATTCTGAATCTAGTTACATAAGGTACCTAACATAAACATATTTATAGAAACAAAAAGTAGAATCATGGTTACTCAGAATTTGGGGGAAAGGGGTATTTGTTTAATGGGTACAAACTCTTTTGGAGGACAGTGGGAAAAAGTTTGAGATATAAATAATGGTGATGGTTGCAGACCATTGTGAATGTATATAATGCTACTCAGTTTTACACTTGTAAGTGGTTAAAATGGTAAACATGTATATTTTATCATAATTAACACATTTTATTATCTTCCTGTTTTTGTGGGTCTGAAATACTGACCCAGCAAGCTAGCCCTTCTACTTCAAAGTCTTTCACAGGGCTACAGTCATCTGAAAGTTCTACTGGGGAATAATCTGGTTTCATATTCATGCATGTGATTGTTAACTAGTTCAGTTATTTGAGGGTTGTTGAATTGAGAGGCTTAGTTCTTCACTGGCCAATAAGGCTTAGTCCTTCACTGGCCAATAGTTCATGATCAGTTCCTTGCCACATGGGCATTTTCCAAGATGTCCAATTGCTTTATTAAAGCCAGAAAGAAAGGGAGAGTATGCTAGAAAAACAGCAGTCGCAGTCCTTTGTAACCTAATCACAGGAGCGATATCATCATCTTTGTCATACTATTTTGGTTAAGAGGAAATGACTTAAGTCCAGCCCACAGTCAGGCAGAGGGAATTACACATCCCAGGAGGCAGGAGTCACTGGGGACCATCTTAGAAGTCACTTTGCTACAATAAGATTATATCAAATGATACTGCAACATTTGAATAAAAATTATTAATATCACACTATTGTATCACCATATAGAAGCACATCAAATGTTTCTGAATATTCAGCAACAAGCAGCCAAAGACTTGGATGATAGACTTGAATATTCACCTCTATTCTGTGTTTTTCTTGTACCATAAAACACAACCACAAAGATAAATATACTTACTTTGATAGTACCACCATTTCTGTTTGAAATATGAGAGCATTTTGCATGTCAGCTTAGATAAATGACATTTTTTGAAAGATGTTTAAACTATCTGGCCTTCTGAGAATCAGATTGCTTTATTATTGAACATCAATACCTTTCTTCCAACAATTTGACATGCCATTAATTGTGACTGTAAATCTGTGCTAGATCTTTGTAGAATTGTAATTGATGCCCAATGAAATCTAGCTAGTACCTTAAATTGTTTATCAATAAAGTTAATTATGTCTTTGAATAATATATAAATATATATGAATGTGCATATATGTATGTATATACAATTTGTGCATATTGACTCAAAATAGATTTAGAAGCAGACAATATTTCTTTAAAAGCAAGTAGTAAATCCTAAAACCCTGTCTTAGTTCTTAATAAAATAAAATTTCTCATTTTACCTGGCCTCTAAGCTCTGATTAAATTTACTAATTTACTTATATTCCCAGAAGAATGAAAACAGACAGTCTTAACATCCCACCAAGTACCTATACAGGCTGTAGAGTTAATTTATTGAGCGCAAAATGTTATTTCATTTTATTTACTAACTGTGAACTTTGGGGCATTTATTTTACTTGTAGCTTTTAGCCTCAGTTTTCTTAGCTGAAGTTTGGTTGATAATATTTCCTGCTAGATAAGGAAATGATGAGGATGAAAGTCCTTAGAATGTAGCAGGATTCTCACACAGAGAGTCATGACACCGAGGATTTTCTTTCCAGGAAGCAACTTTATTCCAGCCAATGTCGCTCAATAGGGTTCGTATCCAAAGAACTGAGCCCGGAACACCATGTGGTGTGGTTTTATATATATATATACGTATATAAATATATATACGTATATATATATATATATATTTTTTTTTACTTCTTTGTCTCCCATATATGGTAACACACAACGTACAGTCTGATTAATGTGGTCTCATGTTACAAGGTCATGAGGGATATTGTCATATATGCGAATAGCAAGGTTGCCTTGAGATTTTTTTTCTTTCCTTAGGGAGGGGACCCTACCATAAGAAGAGTCCCTGTTGTATATCTATATGATTATGACTATAGATAGAGATAAAGGTATAGAGATGTAGATACAGAGGTATAGAACTAGTGCATAAAGCAAAAATATGATGTTAAATGTTTCAATGAATATATTTTTATTTTCTCTCTCTCAGCTTCTCATGTTGTTGTGCAGATAGGGTAGGGATTCAGAAGGACACAGCAAGTTTAATGAAACACTTGAACTTTCCAAATAAATATAATAGTAGCTTCTGGTTTAAAACAACAGCAAGAAAACATTCTTTCTGGTTAAAACCATATCTTTTGGATAATTGCTCAATTCAACACTTAAACTTCCTTTCAGGGTTATTTCTCTCCTCCTAATCACTCCTCATTTTTTTTGTCTTCCCAAAATAGCTTCTTTAAAATTTCTAACGATAGCACTAATCACTATAGTTCTCTCAGGGAAAAATGGTACTTTTCCTTTTTACTGCTCTTCTGGTAAGGTAGAGAACTTGTTTCCACATAGTCTCTCATAACTTACTGTCCTCATGAGATGGTTCAGGTGTTTAAAATGGGAATTCTGCCATTACTGAGTTTGTCCGTTCCAAGTATACATTCAGAAACAAAATGGTCATTAGTATGCAATATTAATAGTATTTGATGACTTATTTAATTCAAAGCCTGTATTTAATAACTTTGAAAAGTTTGGAATTTCCCTTTTATTGCAGAGCCATTCTGGCCATGGTCTTATGTTTCATGAAGGGAAGACTACGGCAAGGACTTATAATACCTAACTAGGAGGATCTCAGGGTCCTGCTTGAGGTGACCTAGTCACATTTTTTTTTTCAAGGAATTCCAAAATCTATGAAGTGGCTGTCATTATCGTGTAGTTCTTAGGAGCACAAACGTTGGGACTAGATTGTCTTAGTTAGCATGTGCTCTGTACCTCACAGGTTGCATAAGTTTAGGCAATTAACATTCCAGTGAAACAGTGTTTCCTCAGTTAAAGGAGGTCAGGATGAAGGCTTCCTTGACAGCTTCCTTGTGAACATTGAACACAGTTAAGAAGGGTGCCTGGCTGGCTCAGTCGGTGGAGCATGTGACTCTTGATCTTGGGGTTGTGAATTTGAGTCTCATGTTGGGCATAGAGATTATTTAAAAATAAAATCTTTTTTTCTAAAAAAAAAAAAAGTTAAGAAACTGGGGTGCCCCCTGATGGCTTAGTTGGTTAAGTGTTTGACTTCCGTTCAGGTTATGAATTCACATTTCATGAGTTTGAGCTTTGCTCAGTCTGGCACCTGCTTCAGATTCTGTGTTCCCTCTCTCTGTCTCTCTCCCTGCTTGCTCTCTGTCTCTTTCTCTTTCTCTCTCAAAAATTAAAAAAAAAAGATTAAAAAATTTTTTTAAGTTGAGAACCTATGTATTTTAAAGTGGGAATATTAAAGCAAGTTAATTCCTGAGAGGCACAGAATTCCTCTGACTGTTGATTTTGATCTGAGAATTTTCAAATCAAACTATCAAACATCTTACTGCTGTGTGGTCTAGAACTTTTTCACCCACACATCCTTCCCTTTTTTCTTCACTTGGGGTCTGACTTCCTTTGAGGTGTGATGACTATCTGAGCTTCTTAAGGTCTCTCCTGATTTGTTCTCACAAGCAATTAACCTAACAAAATCCTTACACTTTATTTGGCTTTGTATTTGCTTCTCAGAAGATATGCAGCAAAGGACTTGTTATCATTTGAGTTAACCAGGAAACTGACTCTGAGATGGAGATTGGCATATAATAAGCTTATTGGGGAGTATTCTTGAAATATGTGTCTGCCAGAAAAATGAAGGGAATGTAACTGGGGAGAGGACCTATTTGAGCTGCATGGCAGTATCATCAAATGTGTTAGCAGAACTCATGGAGAGTTGCAGATCTCAGATGGCTTTTCTAAAATGTCCCTGTTTGGGGGCACCTGGATAGTTTAGTCAATTAATCGTCTGACTCTTGATTTTGGCTCAGGTCATAATCTCAAGGTCAGTGAGTTCAAGCCCCACTTTGAGCTCTGTGCTGGGCACGAAGCCTACTTGAGATTCTCTCCCTCTCCCTTTTGCCCTTCTTCTGTGTGCAGATTTCTCGCTCTGTCTCTCTCTTTCAGAAAAAAAAAATTAGTCCCAGTTTGGCACTAGGTGGCTAGACTTGACACCTTCACATTTGTCAGTCATGGAATGCAGAGAGCCCTTGGAACAGGGGTGTGACATTAGGCAAATAGCTTTCTTTACCCAAGGACAATTCCCAGATGGGGTTGAAACCTGAGGGCTGTTAGAATGTAACATTTAAAAACAATTACTTTGATATTAAAAGTGTAATAAAACTGTGTATCAAAATGATTTCAAAATGAACTTTTCCTGAACTTTGGAAATTTACAAAGAACTTGCAACAATCTGAGGAGCACTGATTCAAGAAAACTGGCTAAATCTTGATAAAAACTGTGAACTTTGAGGCATTTTAAATGGTCTTACTTCTATTACTCTATCTCCCACTCCACAGTAGCCTTTAAACCCACAGTCTCACAGAGTAGCAGTGAAAGCCAGCATCCTAGTAGCCACTAGAGAGGCAATACAAATTTGAAGCTGCTTCTCAAAAGCCCATCTCCTAATATTTGTCATTATTTTATCTGTCTTTCAATTGAATGGAAACCCTCAAACATACACAGGACTTACGTTTTATTTGACCTGACTTAGAGCTTGCTCACTTCAAACAGCCTATCCAACGGATGTTTGCACAAAAAACAATATATATATTACAGTTACACTTGCAAGGGGGCCACTATAACAATGGGGCAAATGACTTAAAAGGAAAAGCTGTGGAAGGAGATGTTTGTGGTAGGGTGGAGTGGGGGGTGGGTTTAAAACCTGGGACGTATTCCTGGGAATTTAAAAGGCAACATGCCTGTGCGGGCTGGTGTGCTTTCCCAGAAAGACCGGAGATGGTCATACTTCTCTTATATGTGGCTGGTATCAAGGGTCTTGAAAGCAGCGGTAAAGACTAAGGTAAAGTTATAAATGCCTATAGGAGCAATGACAACAGAGTCCCTTAGCAAAAGCTAGGAGACTTACTGGCTCAAGGCATTCAAGATCTTTGTCTACTTATTACGGACAACTATGCTAACTAAGCAAAACTCCAGTAGCCACACATGACAAAGGATACAGACTTTACAGAATTAGTTCATAAAAGTCACTAAATAGACAATGGCAACAACAAAGACTGGGAGGGGATATGAATCTAATTTCCAGAGTTGACACATTATAATGTTTAAAATGAAAAGCTTGCAACAGCAACAAAAATAAAAGACATCCAATAAAATAGGAAACTGTGACCTATATGTTGTGAGTGGGAGGAGGGGAAAAGCAGTCAATCCCTCAGGAATCCCAGACTCAGAAATTTCTAAACAAAAACTTTGAATCTGCTAATTAAAATAGTTTCTGTAGGATGCTACAGGGGACCCTGAACAGAACGGTGTCATCAGAGAAAACCAATAATATACCCATAAAATTTAGAATTTAGTTCATATCAATGTAACAATATTAGTTCATTATTTGTGAAAAATACACCATGTTAACAGACATTAACCATAAGTCAAACGAGGGGACGATATATTGGAACTCTCCCTATCATGGATTCAATTTTGCTATGACTCTAAAACACTTCTGAAATTTATAAGTGCATTTAAATATATACATATTTAATATATTTTACTGCCAGAAGAAACCATTAAAATGATTAATAATTAACATTATTAAGTATTAAATGAATTAAATAAATATTTATTTCTATTGCGTTTCTATTGGTATTAATAGTCCTCATGGTTTGCTGATCTGAAAATCTCTGATCTCTACCTGTACTTCTAATTTAAAATATAGGTACTTTAGGTTGAAGGGTCAACAATTATTTATATTTCTTGAGAACTTTGCCTCTGCCATTGTTAATTTGTAAAAAACATAAAAGCAATTGATAAATGTGATTCTATTTCTGGAATATTTATTATGTTCTTTGGTACATGGGTTTTTTTTATTATGAATGTGATGTACATTCACTTTTAAGAAAAGTTTTTCTGTGTTGAGATAATTATACATTTTATTTATATTATTAACGTCTAATGTTAATACTGTAAGGCCACAAGTCTAAACGTCTAAACCAAACTGACTCCAGGACAGGCTTTAAGTTTCCCCTCTAAACTAGAAGGCCTGAGTTTCCGCTTCCCCCGAAGCTATCAGGCAGTTACACATTGCCCAAGGCAGGAGTAACCACCCTTGCAGCACCCAATCAGGAAAGGCCAGGGACCACCCTCCACATTGTTAAGGGAGAGGTCTGGAGATAGAAACTATAGATAGGACCCTGTTACCTAATGTTAAAGTTAACCTGTTAGTCGCCGAACAAGACCCTAGGCTCGCTCTGTGATTGGTTGAATTTAAAGGTACTCTAAAGGTTGTAATTGGATCCCGCCAAAAGTAACGAGTACTTAGACAATGTGTATGGTCAAACCCGCTGTCAATGATGTTGAATAATTATGACTGGATCACTGTTCCCATGTCACCACTTCTGTAACTCCCCCATCTCAAACCCCATAAAAACCCTACTCTGCCCTTGTTCGAGGCTCTCAGCACGGACCCATACGCTGGGGAAGTCTTTGAGCCCCAGCTTAAGCCGGTAATAAAGCCCTTTGCCTTTACATGTGTGACTCGGTCTCCCTGGTGGTCTCTGGTCGGTGAGGATGCAGCGATCTGGGTATAACAATACTACTATTAACATTAATTGATTTTCAGTTTTTGCCATCAGACTAACATTTCATGAATTATACTTTCTAAATGTCACTGGCTTCAGTTTGTCATTAATTTGTTATTTTTCATTTCGTGTAATAGTTCCTTTAAGTTCCTTTATTTTATTAATTGGTTTTGGAAAATGACAGTATTGCTCTCAAAATTATCTGTTCAGAGACATTTCTTCTTTCTCTATGTTCTGAAAAGTTGTATAAAATTGATGTTACTTCATCCTTACATGTGTCATAGAATTTAGCTGTGACATGATCAGGGCTTGGGTTTTGTGTTTGGTTTGTTGATTTCTGTTGTTGCTGTTTTGGGGAGTTTTTATTGAAATATAATTCATTTTATAGACATAGAGTAATTTGAATTTTCATCTCTTCTTGTGTTAGGTTTAGTAATTTGTTAAGAAATTTTGTTAAATTCATTTAAATTGTTGAAAGTTTTGGTAGAAGGTTGTTATTATTCTTTATACAGTGCCCCTCTTTCATTTCTAATATAAATAATGAATATTTTATATTTTTATATTGATTGGTCTAGAGGATTAACAGATTTGTTGATTTTTTAATAAAATAATTTTGGTATTATTTACTTTATTGTCTGCCCAATAATATACATTATATAACAATATATGTTATATGTTATTATGTTTTTACATGCTTTAGTTTCAACTTATGTTTCTTTTTACAATATTTAGAAGCTTAGATTTTTAGTTTTATATCTTTCTCTTTATTTTAATATAGGTATTTAAAGCTGAAAAATTCCCTCTAGGCAATGCTTTATTTTCATCTCATAGATTTTCATCTGATGTGTTTTAGCTTTAATATTTTGGTTCAGAATATCTTTGATATGTTTTTATTTCATTTTTGGCCATGATTTATTATAAGTATATTGCTTAATTTTAAAGTACAGGGGAATTGTCTCTCTATAGTTCAATTATTGGTTATCTATTTAATTCCGTTGGAGTCAATAAAGAAATTATAATTACAGTTTTTCAATTTAGAGAGACTTGTTTTATGGTCGAGCATATTATGAATCTTGCTGAATGTCTCATTTTCATTTGAAAATATTTGAAATTCTTATGTCCTTGAGTTTGGTGCTCTATAAATGTAAATTAGGTCATTGTAGTTGATATTTTGTCATAGCTTCTTTATAATTAATGATTCTTTTCTACCTATTTATCAGTTCCTGAAAGAGGAGATTTGAAATCCTAAATACAATTGGTAATATGTATATTTGTCAGTTATTGCTTCATACATTTTGAAGACCTATTAGTATAAGGATATGCATTTCCAGTTATACTCAGAATGCGCATTTAGATAATTATGCTTCCCTCTGAGTTGACCTCATTTTTTATTGTAAAATCTTTTTTGCACTTGGTAATATATTCTCACTATGATGTCTACTGAATCTTATGTTTAGTCATTCCAGCTTTGTTGTGATTAGTATTTGAATATTGCATCTCTTTTCTTTGCATATACTTTTTCCCAATTTTGTCTTTATATTTAAAGTAGGTCTTATAGGTAGCATATACTTGGGTCCAGTATTTTTATCCAGTGTTTAAAACAATAATACTTAGTGTAATTATCAACATGGTTTAATTTGTATAAACCACTTTACGTTTTAAAATCTATCAAGTCTTTGTTCTATTTTTCCTATTTAGCTGTTTTCCTCTGGATTAAATGAGTAATGTTTAGAATTCCATATTACATCCATTATTAACTTCCAAATATATTTAAAAATAAAATTTGTTTAAAAAGAGCAATTTGCTTTCAATTATATAGAAAGAAATTAAGAAAGAGTGATGAGAGGTACCTGGATGGTGTAGTGGGCTAAGCATCTGACTTTGGCTCAGGACATGGTCTCATGGTTTATGAGTTCAAACCCTGCATTGGGCTCTCTGCTGTCAGCACAGAGCCTATGTCAGATCTTCCATTCTCTCCCCTCATCCTCTTTCTGCCCCTCCCCCACTCTCTCAAAAATGAATAAACATTTTTAAAAAAAGAAAGAGTGGAAAAGCTAAAAACGATATTGTGATATTGTTTAGTTCAATTTCTTGCCTAAAATTCTTGTCTAAAATTCTACAATGAGATGATGACAGAGCCAAAACTAGAATAAAAGTATTTTTAATTCTATGTCATTGCTTTACTACTGAAATTATCTGCTTTATAAGAAAGCAAATTGATGGAATGTAAATATAGTGTTCTTCTGTCATTAATTGACTATAAAATTTTCTTCCAACTCAGAATAATATGTATAGAGATGCTAACTAAATGTCACTTAAGCATGAAATCTATCATTTACATAAAAATATCATTTTATTGGTAAGGGCTCTGTTAAGTCCTGGGAAAATGGAAGCAAACATCAGGAAGCAATCTCTACCCTCATGATAATCACATTCTTTCAGAAATGGAGACACAGAATACAGGTGTAAAATTAAAATGCAATATAATTTCAACTAGTAAATGTTCTATGAAGAATACCCAAGCAGGGTAAATAAGATGATGAAGGGTATGTGGTACTGCTTTTGACAGGGTAGCCTGCTTCTAGTGGAAATATTTATTAGGAAGGTGGTGAAGATGATTTATATATGCTAAAATTAAACTTTACCAGAAAAATAAAATATCCTTGCAAGTAACCTAAATTCTAAAAATATATTTACAAAATTCTGTTGGGTCATCTGGAGTGAATTTGATTATGTTTTAATGAGTTTCTAATCCAGAGATTTTAGGATTTTGTGTATTTTAATATAATTTAATTAAGTAGACTATACTTCGGGGCTTTAACTCTTCACATACTAAAGTATATGTTTTATATTTTAATAATATTTATTGAAACTATTTTATGAATATATTGCATAGCATAAATTTCAAATTAGTAAGCAATTTCTGATATTATACTTTAAAATTATTAACTAAATGTCTTTATTAAAGGTAAAATTTTATATTGTGCCATAAGACCAAACAATATATATTATTAATCCCCTATACAAAGCATTGAAACCTTTAGATTACAGATCTTCTACAACTTAATATTTTCTTTTTTAATGCTCTTAGAGCAAGGCCAAATAGATGTTAGTGATAGTCATCATGGCATTAAGAATAGGATGTGGAATGGTATTCTATAAATATAGGTAAACTCCGGAATTCTTATGGGTTCCAAACAGAGCTAAAATACTAAGATCTTTTAGTTAATACACTAAAGTATGGTACAGTATAAATCATTACATAATATAATATAATTAATATAACCTGTGCCTGAGCAGACATCCTCAAGGTATTTATGTCAAACAGGATTCCTGTGTAAGTGAGCATTTTTCTAGAACTTCCCATGTTGATCCTAGGTTTAGGTGTGGTCAATCATCCTGTAAACTCAGTAACTATGTCCCTGCTCCTACTTATTTGCAGATGACTTCAGGATTACCATTTCTGAAAGACTTTTTGCACAGAGGCTGTTTTGGTAATATATGCCATGAGGGCATATTATGATAATGGATATTCTGAAAGAATGTTCGAATAGTCTGACATAAAAAAAGGTTGAACCGATGCTTCAGGGACTTTTTACTTTAACTTGTTAGGTATTAACTGGTTACTCTTCCCCTACATTTGATAAAGCCTGATAAGTATCCCCAAAATATCAAAGTAATCATTTTTGTACTCCCTTAAATATAAGCTCTGTGGAGAAGGGTAACTGAACAATCAGAACAGGGTAAAGGCAGAGAAGTATTTTATTATAGGCCACTTCAAAGATCAGTTTGCACTGCCCATAATAACAAGTTTAAATGATTCTGCCTGAGTCTGCTATTAGCAGTTGCACTGTTACATTATGCATGGCATTTGACTATTCATAGAAAAGAAAAGGCACTATGTTCCATTAGTGGTTTCCTATGAGTGTAGGTCTACAAATTACTGGTGATGTTTAGGCTGATGTGTTGCTATTTTGCATATTTATGATGCTCCTGTCACATGCATTATTAATATGAATGTAATGTGAGGTACTAGAGATCAATATGATTTCTATCAATTTCAGATTCCGTGTTTGTGATTAAAATTCTTATGCAAATATGATAGTGTACTCATATGCTATATTTATGCATGATTACAAAAGACCCTTGTACTTTGTCTTATATCATAACTGTATACCACAAGTGTAAAAGGATACCCCAAAACAAGTTAAAGTAAATACTGTTATTTCTGAAATCAGTAAATGATGACACTGTACAATGGCTGGCTATTCTGATCCAGAACAACTCATGGATATTCTCTGGAAAGACCAGCATATGATTTATCTCCAAAAGTGAAGATCTGTTTTTATGGTAAATATTTCCAAAAGAGAGAGTTTTATAGGCTGAAGGTTTGAGCAGTTTCCTAGACTCTGAGAAGTTTGTCTTTCCCTTTATTGTCTCTGATTATAAAGATTTTTATCCCACATACTTCTGTATGATTGGTCCCTCAAGAAAGTTTAAAACCCTGGGGTAGGTAAAAACAAAATGCATCTTACATCGTCATGGTGCCTATCAAAAATTAGATTTGGGACATTTTCGTTTTCCATTCTCAGGAAATTATAAATTCTCATAATGAAAATAAATTATTAAAGATGTTGCTTCCAGCTTTGACAGTGTGGAGATAATTAGAGCATAAATGCTAGACAAAATTCTTGTTTAAATAAAGGAAAGAAAAAAAGAGCAGAGAGGAGGGTGGAAATCCAAAAACACTGTATGTTTCACAGCGCTGGAGAATAGTCAGTACTCAGGAGGCCAACATTCAAGAAGAACAAAATATATTGAAGTGACCTGTGTATTTGCAGACTTCCCCCCCACCCCCTTGAGACTTCTGTTCATCAGAAATCAGCAACCTTGGATTTGTGGCAGTCTTTCTGAGTTACTAAGGAAGCCAAGACTTAACAAAACCAAGATCTCAAATAAAAGTCAAATACAGTTGATTTCAGGATACAAGCTTCTTTAAATGTTTGAAAATTATCATTTACCTCACTACCTAGGAGACTAAATGAGAAAAATGCTATTTGATGTACCAAATATATTTGACAAAATTTAGTACTCAATCATAGCTTAAGAAAGCAAAATTAAAATAAATCATAAAAAATCTAGATAGCCATGAATAGTAGAGGTCATTCTTCATTTCATGAATGAAAATATGTAACAAATACCATTATGATAAGTAGTATGGTAGAATCTTGCCCCAGGAAATTATAGGAGTCTGTTTGTTAATACTATGTTTTGTGTTATTCTGTCAAGAAAAATAAATACAAGTATGAGAAACAGAGAAGGAAAAATAAAATTGTCTTAACATGAGGGATTGTTGTTTACATAGAAAATCCAAAGAATATACATGTAAAGTATTACAACTATTAAGTACATTTAGTACAATCATCGTATACAATGCCCATATAAAGATTTAAACTGCATTTCTACATCAGCAACAAGCTCTTTGAAAATGAAATGAAGGGGTGCCTGGGTGGCTCAGTCAGTTAAGCACCTGACTAGATTTCGGTTCAGGTCATGATCTCATGGTTCCAGAGATCAAGCCTCTCTGCTGATGGTGTAGAACCTGCTTGGGATTCTTTCTCTCCCTCTCTCTTTCTGCCCCTCCCTTGCTCTTGTGAATATGTATGCACACACTCTCTCTCTCTCAAAATAAATAAAAAATCAATCAAAAGAGTGTAATTGAAATAAGAATTAAAAAACAGATGGAAGAAAATAAAAAGTATATACAAACCTACTTATATAGTAATTTAATTTATAACAGTAATTTCCACTCTGTATGCTGAATGCTCAGATGGGGAAAAAATGAACCTTGACTTTTATACCATACATAAAAAAATCAATTCCAGTTCCTAAATGGAAAGAAAATAATTTTCCAGCAGAAATAATAGAAGAATATCTTCCACTTTCCTTGGGGTAAGCAATTTTTTAAAGATGAAAATAATAAAACAGCAAAAAATTAATAACAAAGGAAATATTGATAAGTTGGGTCTTATTAAAATTCAGAACTTATGTTTATAAAGTTTGTCACAAGAGAGTGAAGATGCAGAGAATAAGAGAATATGTTTAGAACACATACCTTAGACCAAAGATTCATATATAGTAATATATAAAGATTATATATAAATGAGAAAGGACAGATGATGTAATAGGAAAATGGGAAAATGACAAGAAAATGCTTTTACAACTAAACATACTAAAATATATTCAAGGCACACCTGCGTGGCTCAGTCGGTTAAGCATCCACCTTCGGCTCAGGTCATGATCACATGGTTTGTGGGTTTGAGCCCCGGATCGGGCTCTGTGCTGACGGTTAGCTCAGATCATGGAGCCTGCTTCAGATATGTATCTCCCTTTCTCTCTGAACCTCCCTTGCTCATGCTGTCTCTCTCTCTCAGAAATAAATAAAAGACATTAAAAAAATAAAATAATATATATTCAAGATTGTTAGTCATAATGACATAAATAGTCACCTATTTATCTCCCCCCAAGTTATTTAAACTAACAGAATAAAAAACTGAATACAAACTGTTTATGAAAGTATAGTGTGATTGGAATTACATATATTGCTGGTACAATAAGCTACATATATTGTCATAAATTACCATGATCACCGTAAAAATAATGTGCTAAATGTATGCATATCCTGGGGCGCCTGGGTGGCTTAGTCGGTTAAGCGTCCGACTTTCCGACTTTCGCTTGGGTCATGATCTCGCGGTTCGTGGGTTCGAGCCCCGCGTCGGGCCCTGTGCTGACTGCCGGCTCGAGACTGGAGCCTGTTTCAGTCTGTGACTCCCTCTCTCTCTGTCCCTCCCCTGCTCACGCTGTCTCTCTCTCCTAGAAATAAAAAAAAAATAAAAATAAAAATAAATGTATGCATATCCTATAATGTACCAATTCCACACCTACGTATGTATATATTATATATGTATAAATTTACACCAAAAGAAATGTATAAAATTATTTATACATTTATTTGTAATAGTGCCAAACTGGAAATAACCCAAATGCCATCAACAATAGAATGGGTAAATAATTTGTGATATTTCATATATAATATGCTTTAATAATCTAAATTAATAAATCACTGCTATACACATCAACATGAATGAATTCACAAGTCATGCAACATGCAAAAACATAGATTAATTTAAATTATAATCTTCAGTGGAAGAATCCAGAATCAAGTATATAGTGTATGATTTCATTTAAATTTTAAAACCAAGGTGGGGCGCCTGGGTGGCTTAGTCGGTTAAGCGTCCGACTTTCGCTTGGGTCATGATCTCGCGGTTCGTGGGTTCGAGCCCCGCATCGGGCCCTGTGCTGACTGCCAGCTCAGAGCCTGGAGCCTGTTTCAGTCTGTGACTCCCTCTCTCTCTGACCCTCCCCTGCTCACGCTGTCTCTCTCTCTCTCCTAGAAATAAATAAAACATTAAAAAAAAATCAAAAAAAAAATTTTAAAACCAAGGAAAGCTACTCTTTGCTGATGAGATTCAGAGTAAGAGTACTTTTGGGGCATGATGTCAAGGGACAGAAGAAATATTTCTGATTTCTATGGTAATTTTCTTTATGTGATGTTAGTGCTCAGACACTTGTGTTCTCATTGTGAAAATTCAAGAAGCTATATACATATTATGCGCACATTTTCCATTCTGCACACTGTATTTCAGTAAATAAAATATTTGTCTAACATTGTTTTGGGGGAAATTGTTGCTTTTTAAATAATGGCTGTATTTCTATTAAATGAGACATTTAAAACCAAACAAGTAATATATATGAGAATGTTTCTGTATTTACTGCCATACCATGATATTCACTTCTGAGTAAGACATTGGAAAAAGAAATGTACTATTTTCTTATCTTCATCCAAAATCAGCCCATATTTACAGGGGGAATATTTTTTAATATAAATCATAATAAATGAATTTTAGAAATGAATAAAGTTTTATTATAATAGTGCATCTCAACAAAAGAATGAGAGAATAAACTATCCCTCACTTCTATCAAAGCTATACTCCCACTTCAAACTTTATTTAAAATGCTAAATATTAAAGGTAGTTTCCCTAAGATCTCCAGTCAAACTAATCTCCCTTTCTTCTGTTATTCCAGTTTACTTTGCTTGGTTTCTGTCAGTTTATTGTAATACATGTGTAGTTCTGCTTTGCATCACAGTGACTTGTTTCAGTGCCTTATACCTCACTGCATGATTGCTGTATATAAAATAACAACATATGCAAAGGTGAATAATGTGAAATTTCCGTCCCTCAATTTTTATTCTAAAGGAAAAGCATATACATTGAATTCATATTGCAATGGAAATTTGAAGTACTGCCATCGAGATGGAAGAAAGATACATTTGGATAAAATGCATCACAGGGAAAAAAAAAAGTCTTGTGAAGTAGAGAGGGTTTGAACCAGATTCAGTTGTGTAGTAAGTTGTTTCTTTGTTATTTTATGTAGTCAATTATTTAAGATTTATTGAGTGTTTCTACCTGCCGGGCACTGAGATAGATGCTGAAAATACACAAATGAACAAGATGTAGTCTCTACTCTAGAGAGGTTTAGAGTTTAATGGTGGAAATCCTTGATATATAGTCACAGCAGAGTGGAATGCATATATAAGAGTTATGTTTAAAGTGCTCTGATAAAACAGAGGAAGGAGAGATAGTGGTTCAGTGGTCAGTAGACATAAACAACATCAACAATATTTTTTTTCCAAGTTTACCACATACAAAGCACTGCACTAAGTGTTTTTCATACATGAGTTCTCTCATTTTTGCTTAGGCTAAACTTTGCTAGTAGGCATCATTACTGGATTTAATGGATGAGGAAACCAAGGGACAAGAAGTCAGACTAACTTGCCTAAGGACACCCAATTAGTAATTCCATATCCAGGATTAAACTATAATCATCCTATTTCAAAGCTATGAAAATACAGTCTTAACCTTTCATCGTAACATCTCTGTGAATGTACCCTCCTGTGATACTTTTGGACCTCCAGGCATTAAGCAAATACTGAAAAACTTACAAGACTCTATTTCACTGAATGCTCAGACAGGACTCAGAATTTTTCTCAACAAAGGCCTACAGCCACTACTAATCTATCAGTTACATGGTGTTATAATTCCCCCCTCAGAGAAGTCTTCAGAGAAAGATCAACTCTGAGCACATGTTAGGTAGGTGGAGAGGTAATACAGAGGATGAGACCAGGGAACAGTCCTCGTCAGCCATGGAGAACAGCAAATGGAAAACATAAATGAAGAGAATCTGATTTATTCACGGGATTACAAGCACAGTAGCTCTAGAAACTCTAGCAAAGATATATAAAAGGAGAAAGTGGAAAATGATCCTGAGAAAGACTTGAACAGACATGGATGTGGGTGAAAGGAATTTTGCATAAATTCATGACTAATCAATCAGTTCATTAATTAGTGGGACCAAACATATACTGTGACACTTTAAACTTATGGGGCGCCTGGGTGGCTTAGTCGGTTAAGCGTCCGACTTTTGCTTGGGTCATGATCTCACGGTTCGTGGGTTCGAGCCCCGCGTCGGGCTCTGTGCTGACTGCCAGCTCGGAGCCTGGAGCCTGTTTCAGTCTGTGACTCCCTCTCTCTCTGACCCTCCCCTGCCCACGCTGTCTCTCTCTCTCTCTCTCTCCTGGAAATAAATAAACATTTAAAAAAAAAAAAAAACTTAAACTAATAGTACATGCGAGCAAAGAATCATATGAGTAAATAATACCGTGCACATGACACATGTTTAATGTATATTTATTGACTAGGTTTTAGAAAGACTTGGTGAAATATTTGACATATAAATATAAGAATTCAACATGTTTACTTCATATAATATTTGAAGTTTGTTTTTCTTTTCATGAGACAAGGGAATATACAGTATTGTGCTGTGCACAGCATATGCTGATGTCTCCAAGAATTTTTGTTTCTTCTTTTGAATTTCACTATTAATCATTACCATGAGTAACAATAAAATTTAGACATGTAATCTTTTTTTTTTTTTTTTTACAAATAGTTTATTGTCAAATTAGTTTCCACATAACACCCAGTGCTCATCCCCACAAGTGTCCTCCTCCATGCCGACCCCTCCTCCCCGCCACATCCATCAGTCCTCAGTTTCTGTCAGCATTCAAGAGTCTCTCATGGTTTGCCTCTCTCCCTTTCCCCCACCATTTCCGCCCTTCTTCTCCCCTATGGTCCTCAGTTAAGTTCCTCCTAATCCTCCTATACGTGCACACATATGATATTTTAGACATGTAATCTTATATGCAGTCTCCACATTTACAATGCATCTCTGCTTGATTTTCACATCTGGGATTAACATCAAAGGTTATTAAATTTAAGAGTCAGAAAATATTGCTTATAAATCATCATTTGTTCCATGTTTTATGCATTTATTAAGTGTGGAGAATTGTAAGACAGTGCTGCTGTTTTGTTGTAGAAATCTTACTCAAACTTAAAATTTGATGTCTAAAGGGGCATCAAAGCATATTTAATGGTCCTGCACTTGCTAGAATCGAAATGTGAGACACAGAGTGTCACAACCAAAGATGAAAGGGACTTCCATTACTGGAAAAAGGCTTTCACTTTGAATGTCTGCCACAAAGCATCTAACACTCTTTCACACTGAATATGGGCAATTGGCATTTTTACTTTTGCTCATGCATGAATTACAGAAAAGAAAACAAAACTGAACAAAAGGCTATAATTGTGTCTCTAAACTGAATCAAAGACAATGAGCCTCATTTAGCCATATAATATAGAATGTTGAAGAGCATGTAAAGGAAATCTGCAGGAATTCCCAAAGTCTAATTTTAGCTGATAACTTGAATGCACTTTTCAATAGAACTATTTAATCAGGAATAATGAAAATTAATGACTATGGGACAGCACTTCATTTTGAAAGAGGTTTAGGGAAGTTAACACACTGTTATA
Organism: Proteles cristata cristata; assembly: GCA_017311185.1. Classification (NCBI taxonomy): domain Eukaryota; kingdom Metazoa; phylum Chordata; class Mammalia; order Carnivora; family Hyaenidae; genus Proteles; species Proteles cristata. Next base: position 445,254 of record JAESUZ010000698.1, on the reverse strand, counting down.
TGGACTTAGCTCTAATAGGCTTCTGGGTCACTGGTGAGCCAGTTCAAATATGGATCTACTGTGTTGATTAGTCATGAGTCATGTGTCTGCAATTACAAGGGTTGTGCTTTGGGGATTCTTTGAAGACATTGCTATATAAACCAGCTGTCTGTCAAATATCCAAGATATTTGAGTCAGTTCAACAGTGCAGAAACTCCTCATTTCATTAAGAGAAAAAATAACAATACATATGTGTGAAAGGACATGTTAATGTCTGAATAGCTACATAGATTTCTACAGTAGACATTTTATTAAAATAATATTGTTCACATTTCAGATAGCAGCTTTGATGTTCCTAGTACAGTTTTTTCAAACAAAATAATTTCTATAACTACTTTATCTTTCTCTACTTAATTTCTTTTGTAGATATTCTGCTTTGGACATTTTCTTCTGACTCTGGATGACACCATCTACTGCCAGCTTCTCAATTTTTGCCTATACTCTCGCTCTTGCTCTCTCTCTTTTTGAGGGTATCTGAAGTCTACTCTTTTAGCAAATCTCCAGTATCTGTAGAGTATAATTAATTATGTTCATAATGTAGTAAATTAGATCTCTAGACTTATTTGTCCTTTATGACTGCAGATTTGTACCCTTTAACCGACATCTCCCAACTTCCCCCACCTATTGCCATTGAGGTCTTTGCTTCTATGTGTTAGACATTTTTAGATTCCATATGTAAGTAAGATCATACACTTTTTTTTTCCTTTCACTTAGCACATTTCCCTTGGCATAATGTCCTCCAGGTCCATCCGTGTTATCACAAATGGCAGGATCTTCTTTTTAAAGACCAAATAGTATTCTACTCTATGTATATATCACATTATGTATTTATTCATCCGTAAACATGCAAATGAACTTTTGAGAGGCCTAGATAAACTAAACCAAAAACTTAACCAGCTTTTCCGCTTCTGGGCAAATGCCTGCGCTACGGGAAGGCATTACCTAACCAGCTCTTTCTGCTTCTGTAATAATGCTTAAGGCTTGCTTTCCCACCACCGGATTGCCCAAGCGACTAGCTTCATGTTCCCTCCGTCACCCCACCTTGGTGGCAGCCAATCCGAAAAGGCCAGCGGCTACCCCCTACCTTGCTGAGGGAAGGGCCTGGAGAGAGAGATGTTAACCTGTTAGTCGCCAAACAAGACTTTAAACTCGCTCTATGATAGGCTGAATTCAAAGGTATCCCAAATGTTGTAACTGGATCCCGCCAAAAACCTGATGGCAGGAACCAATCAGATACGGTATATGTTCACATTTGAATGTTAACCAATGGCAAACTTGTAACCATGGAAATCTCCTGTCCCTCCCCATGACTTGTTTACTTCTGTCTATAAGAAGGCTGCAAAGGCTTTGTTCAGGGCCTCTTAGCATCACCGGCAACGAGTGCGCGGAGGTCCGGGTTCGAACCTGCGAATAAACAACCCTTGCCGCTTGGCTTTGACTCTGGTCTCTGGTGGTATGATTTTGGGGTTCTCTCGAACTCTGGGCGTTTCACTTTCAATGCCAAAACATCTATCATAGAGATATTTTAACAAGTTTTTATTAAAATGCTGAAACTCCCAAGATAAAATAATAAAATAAAATAAAATAAAATGCTTGAATCTTAAAAAGGGATATTGGCAGGGGCGCCTGGGTGGCTTAGTCGGTTAAGCGTCCGACTTTCGCTTAGGTCATGATCTCGCGGTTCGTGGGTTCAAGCCCCGCGTCGGGCTCTGTGCTGACAGCCAGCTCAGAGCCTGGAGCCTGTTTCAGTCTGTGACTCCCTCTCTCTCTGACCCTCCCCTGCTCACGCTGTCTCTCTCTCTCTCTCGCTCCTAGAAATAAATAAAACATTAAAAGAAAAAGGGATATTGGCAAAGAAACAGCAGATATAAGAACTAAATTGAGGGGCGCCTGGGTGGCTCAGTCGGTTAAGCGTCCGACTTCAGCTCAGGTCATGATCTCATGGTTCCTGGGTTTGGGCCCTGCATAGGGTTCTGTGCTGAAGGCTGGCTTGGAGCCTGGAGGCTATTTCAGATTCTGTGTCTCCCTCTCTCTCTGGCACTCCCCTGCTCACACTGTCTGTCTGTCTGTCTCTCTCTCTCTCTCAAAAATAAATAAAACATTAAAAAAATTTTAAAAAATCTTTAAAGAAAGAACTAAATTGAAATTTTAGAAATGGAAATGTAATAAAATATTTTTTAATCAATGAATCGGCTCAAGAGCAGAAAGAAGTGTACAGAGAAGTGACTCAACCCAAAGAAATAAAAGTAGAAATTATCCAATCTAAGCAATAGTAAGATTATAGACTGCAAAAAATCAACAGAGTCTCAAGAAAGTATGGGACATAGTTACTGATTTGTCTTCAGAGTTCTGGAGAAATAGGAGAAAATACTGGTGCTGAAAGTGCTAGGGCTGGTTATTTGAATTCTGAAATTTAGCAACAGACATAATTTTACAGATTCAACAAGATGAACAAATACCAAACACACCAAGACACATCATTTGTCAGACTTCTGAAAACTAAACACCAAGAAAAAAATTTGCAAGTATTGACAGTGAAACAATATCTTACATGTGGAAGGAAATAATTTGAGTGACATCAAATTTCTCAGAAGAAACCATTATAGTCAGAAGAAACTGGCACATCATTTTTCAAGTGCTGAAAAAAAAAAGACTGTCAATCAATTCTAGATTATCTAGATTATCTAATATATACAGGAAATATATATACAGGAGAATATTCAGGAATGAAGAAATCACTGCATTATCACAGAAGGTAAACTAAGAGAATGTTTTTCCAGCTGACCTAACCCTTCTCTTTAATGTACATTTCTCAGTCAGAGAATCAACTCTTTCACAATCTCCGTCTAGAGGACCAAATACAGAGGACCTCATTTTTTATTTCTGAAAAAATTCTAGCAGCATAAAATATGTTGAAATTGAAAAGTTCTTCTCAAGAACAATTTCCCTTTCTTATCATTGCCAGGAATGACTCTACACTCAAAGTTGCTTTTAATTGTTTCCTCCTCCCCACCCCACGCCCCAGGCTATAGTTAAATAGTTTTGGGGGAAAAAAGGGTAGTATTGATTCATTTGCATATTTATTTAGTAATAATAAAGACCTCACTGTAATACCAGCACAGTACTAGGTACCAAATAAATATAGATGAAGTGGAGAAAAAAGATCTTGAACTCTAGGATATTGGGTAAATTTTTTTAAAAAATAAAAGAAGAAAGAAAGCCAGACAATAATTGGAGACTATTTAAATGTTTTGCTGTTTTCCTGGCCCAAAAAAAAAAAAAGAAGAGCATTGCAACATACTAGAAAAATTAACAAATTATACTTTTCCTGTATTATATGAATTTTAATTTATCAGTTGAATAAGAGTAATTGGGATTAGTGATATGCAGGCTAAAATTTTCACTTAAATATTTTCTGTCTTCACAGCAAGTCTATATTTTGCCCCTAGTTCCCAGTTTGATCTCTTGTTTCTCTTGTTTACACAGTGTTTTAATTGAATGAATTGATTCTCTAAAAAGCATAATAAGATATTATATATTGTCATCATCTCTTTAAATATGTAATACATCATGGAAGAGATTACATACATTACCTAGGTTTTTTTTTTTCTTTCTTTTTCCTTTTTTAGAAAGAAAATGAGAGAGGGAGAGTGTTAGCAGGAGAGAAGGGCAGGGACGGGCAGGGAAAGAGAATCTCAAACATTTCATGCTTTGCATGGAGCCGCTGTGGGTCTTGATCCCACCTTCCTGGGATCACAACCTGAGCTGAAATCAAGAGTCAGATGTCCAACTAATTGAGCCACCCAAGTACCTCAGTAGTTAGGTAGTTTTAATTTTCTTTCCCAAATACAGCATAATTTTATAATATGTGTTTCAAATAAAAAACTAGTTACCATTCTCATTTAGCAATTTAAAATGATTATATTAATTTAAAGAATGTTTGAAAAGACTTAATTTTAAGAAACAGAATAGATGGAAGTATGACCATGTTTGATTCTATTAGAGTGATGTGAAATTGAGTCTTGTAGAACCATTTCGGTTTATGGCAAAAAGCATTTGACCACAGAGGAAAGGCTCAGATAATATCACTTTCAGTCCTTTTCTTTTTTTTTAATACATGTTCTCTGCTGTTAAATGCCTACTATTCCCAAAGGTAAATAGTAAAACACTTTCTTCCCTATTTTCAAAAGCAAACATTTTGGATCTCTAATCTTGGAGAAATTGCACAATGATTTAATCTTCAAACTAAATTTTCTACAACACAGTCATTTGAAAATACATGTTCTGCACGATTTTATCAGGATATTAGGTTTCATTTTTCTTGTAATGTTTGGAGATTAATTGTGTTATATATAAAAGCCAATAAAATCAGTAAAGTTTATAATGAAACCATTTGAAAGAAGGGCTTCTTTCTATAAATGAACAAACTCTTCAATATATGTTAGGCTTCATTTATTCCACAGACAGTTACATGGGTGAACCAACAAACAATAAATTCAGATTTTTTCATTTGTAAACTAACAGGACTCTCCAGATATATGATTTGGACTGTTTGAGAAAACCCAAGGGAAATATTAGGCTCATTATATTACAGAATTGAACTTTAATTATATAGACCTTTGAGGCCAAAAACAACTTGACATTGAAACTTATATTTGGCTGATAATTCTTATTTAAATATCTTGAGATATTCAATGCTTTTTCAGATAAATAAAAAAATTATAGGTATTTAAACATATAAGAGAGAATCATGTTTTAATCAAGTATTTTAAATCACTGTTAAGCTGAACTCTGTTAAAAATTGTAATGGCACTGTAAAAAGGTCTGTTTAATTTTTAGGTACCATTTATATTTAATCTTATTTATCTCAATACATACTTTAGTGGTATTCTATGTCAATGAATAGTTATAAGTAGAGAAATTATATATTTTTTAAAAACCAGCAAGATTTTGAAGGATTTTAAATGTTAATATAATTAAACAACTCAGCACACAACCATGATAGAGGAAAGGTAATGTGGGCAGTCTTCAAAGAAGGATGTAACTGAAAATTTAAAATGTCTAATTTTGTGGCCGATTACGGAGACAAACCCCCTGGGAGAATGGAGGGTAAAAATCTTCCTTTTGAAACTGCCAGCTGCTGTGTACATTCAGTAGGATTCAGAGTGAGTGAAGTAAGCTGGGGAGCACATGAGGACAGAGTGTTTACTCAGCCTTGAAGAAGCAGAACTATGTGTCAGAGACTCTAACATATATCAGAGAAAAGTTTGGAAGAAGGCATATTTCAGGTTAAGAAAGGACTATCTACAGCCTCAGCTACTACTCTAAGTAGAAACTCAACTCCTGGTAGAAATTCTGGAGTTAGAGGGGCGCCTGGGTGGCTTAGTCGGTTAAGCGTCCGACTTTCGCTTAGGTCATGATCTCGCGGTTCGTGGGTTCGAGCCCCGCGTCGGGTTCTGTGCTGACTGCCAGCTCAGAGCCTGGAGCCTGTTCAGAGTCTGTACCTCCCTCTCTCTCTGACCCTCCCCTGCTCAAGCTGTCTCTCTCTCTCTCCTAGATATAAATAAAAATATTTTAAAAAAGAAAAAAAAAAAGAAATTCTGGAGTTAGAATTTGAAAATGAGGAAATATATTTTGATATCAGGCATTAGGTCAGAAGTTAATGGTGCTAAATTCAGTTCTGCTCAGTTTAATGTATTGATACATTTCTAGGCAATTGATGCATGCAAGAGATGGGGTGTTGGAGGAAGTGCAAATTATAAGGGATAGCTGACATTTTACTTTAAGTTCTACTCTTGGTCTTAGCTGTCTGCTACGGAAGACACTACTGTTAACCACAAATTGGAAAAGATACAATATGATTAACTGTGTTTTATTCATTTTTAGCTGTAATATCTTGGGCATGTTACTAAATGTCTTTGGACATCAGTGTCCTGCATGGAATAAATATTATCATGTCTTCCTTACAAAGTTGTTTTAATAATTAAATACATTACCTTATACTTGAGAGAACAAGCAGGAACTTGGAACATAGTTATTGCATGTAATTGATTATGAATTAGTAATCATGCACTTTTAATAACTAATTCCGTTGTTACTTATTTCCCTTTGAATAGGTCCAACTCTTGTCATTCTTTCACAGATAAGCTACCGATCTATGTGTATTTCTTGTTCGCTTTTATGCTGTGGCACATTTTCTGTCATGGTGCAAATTCAAGGTGTTAAGTGTTTTTCTACCATTTGGCTGCCTTTTCTTCTACTTGGGTTTCTAATTTGAAACATAAGTGATCCCTACTTAAAGTTCTCTTTTCCACACATGGCCCTTATCCTTTGGATAAATTGCATTCTGAAATTTTGCTCCACACTGATTTCCTCTGGGGTTTTAGATAATACCTTCTAAAAAAAAAAAAAAAATCACTCGCTATAGTTTATCTCCAAACTGTCATGCTACCACATGCTGCCTCATTCTACGACTTTATCTCAACTCACTTTGTAATTTATTTCCTTATTTTAATAAAAATTTTTGAATCTTATTTGGGAATGTTCTCTGGAAAACTTCATATGTCTAATCTTTGGCAAATTTTGATCTTGTAGTAAAGTTATTGCAAGTTCCATAAAACCTGAATACAGGTAATATTCCCAAAATTTGTTTCTTTTGTAGAGAATACATCCATCTGTAAGCCAAGGTTTTTTTTAGTATATCACAGGGAGTACCTTTTTGAATTAAAAAGAGATAACCTGGGATTATTAAACATCTCTTGTCAACAATTCTGACTCTTCTCTGTGCTTTCAAGAGACTGAACTCTGTTTAGTGGATGCACCTGGCAGTAGCAATCCATTACAAGTGCTCTAAAAGCAGACATAAGTAAAACAACCATATCCATCATTAATAACTGATGTTTACTCATCATTGACAACTCTTGATTATAGGCTTAAAAGGAAGTTCTTTGTGTATTGACATTGAAACCTCTGCCTTGCTTTAAAGTAGCCCCCAACACTTATCTACAAGGCATATGTTCCAAGACCCTCAGTGGATACCCAAAATGACCTATAGTACCAAACCTATATATACTATGCTTTTCCTATGCATACATACCAATGATAAAGCTTAATTTACAAATTAGGCACAGTAAGAGATTAACAATAGTAACCAATAATAAAGTAGAACAATCATAACTATATTATAATTTTAAAAAGCTATGTGAATGTGATCTCTCTTTCTGTCAGAATATCCTATTGTACTCTACTCACCATCCTTATGATAATGATATGAGATGATAAAAAGCCTACATGATGAGGTGAAGTAAGTGAATGACATAGGCATTTGTGAAGAAGGTATTGACCTTCTGACTATATTTCAGAAGGAGGATCATCTGCTTTTGGATCATGGTTAACCACAGGTAACTGAAACTTCAGATAAGAGGGGACCACCTCATAGACAACTGCAAGCATTGTGAACTTAATTCCATTATAGAAACAAAATGCAATTTTTTATAGACTGGAGCAAGTTACCTCTGATGAGATGACACAAAAGAATCCTCTTGGGATTGTCTAAAAGTGTGGACTGCTGTTACTAATGGCACACTTAAAACTGAGAACTGTTTTATCCTAGAGGCTTTAAATATGTGTTGTACATTTTAGATGTTAAGTGGAAACTGATTTTTATCGAATGATTAAAATACCAACCATGCTGTTTGAAATGTGTTTATTTCATTTATTTTGCTCGTGGCTCCAAACATTGTTGCATTGTGTAACAGAACAGGGCCAAAATATGCTGCTGCAAATATGTGATAATACAAATATAATATATATAAATACATCATTACATATACCAGTGGAATACTGGGGCTACTGTGAGGTGGTCTCCATGTTTACTGTGACTTCTTGATGTGGGAAACCATACAAATAATGAGAGAAGAGAGAGTTATAAAGGAGAACAAACTAGGACAAACATGTTTCTGTCATATAAGAAACCCTAAACTGGGGCACACCGTACAATTATAATTACATTCTAATATTGGAGCCATCAGTAATTATTTGATGACACTGGCTTTTCACAATGCTTGTTATTTCTTACATGTTAAATGAGTGAAAGTAAAAATTTGTCATAACTCTCCAACAATCTGTCATGAATACTAAATGGCAAAATAGACATGGAAAGTGTAAAGTGTGAAGAAAAAAACATTAAAGGGCAGGGTCTTGTTATTTCTCTAAACCTAAGATAGAAAGGATATGATGGACAATGACAAATATAGGAAAGTTGATTAAAGCATTATAAAAGTGATTAGTCATCAATAGTTTTGAATGTCAAGCTATGGAGATAAAGTCTTTAGATGAATATAAATTAGAATATTTAAACCAAATTATTTAGTTATAAGTAACTTATCAGCCTTGGAGCATAAGCAAAAGACTAATAAATTATGTGTATCTTTGTATTATTCACCTACTTTTTTCTGTGAGTGTATAAAACATGTATGTCATCTTTTTTAAGTGAAATACCTAATGCCATGCTCTATGTTCATAGTGTCAGCAAGTTTATATCAACCCACATTTGCACCTGCTAATATACAAATTGCATATAGAAACATAATCATGTAAGTACAGTGGGACATATTTGTATACTGCTTTTGTGGGATTGTGATACAGTAAAAAGTGAATAGAGTTTGAAATGAGGAAGATATCCACTTATATTTTAGCTCTGATGCTCACTAACCTTCTAATTTTAGATTTCACTTATTATCATTAGTTAATTGACACCTAATTCACAAACTGTTAAGAATTTAAAAGGAAAAGATGAAAGTGAAAACATTTAGCATAATGTTTTGCATATATTAATTTCTCAGTAGAGATCAATTCTTCTAACAAGCCAACTGTTTCTCCCTAAGACTTTTCTATCTGTAGTTATGACATGATAAATGTTATTTAAACAAACATTATACTAAAGTTTAAAAACATTTTTTTCATTTATTTCTCACAATGACCCTTTTACAATTAGAATATTTTCAAGTACTAGAAAAGACAACACAATTCTAACTGGCTTAAGCTATGAATGAGTTTTAATGTCTCAATGATTAAGACATTCAGTGTTAGAATGGGGTTTTGGCCTGGTTTGATCAGATGTCTCTAGTTGTGTTTATATGTGATTCTCTTAGCTCTGCTCATCTTAGTTCCTGAAAATCACATCTGTCACCATGGAAAAATGGCTGCAATCATTTGTAGTTCCATGTGTGCATTTTACATGGTCTAAAGAGAGTTTCTGTGTCTCAGAATTCCCAGGAAAAAAAAAATATTGAGCTTGGCACTAATAGGCCTCCCTGTAGAGCAGAGAAATTCTATCTGATTGGCTAAGACTTGAACTTCCTGAATTTCTGTGATAGGATTAGAATGCTCCTATTGGCTTAGAGTCTAATACAAGGGCTAGGAAGAGGATAAATCCTAACCAAACTAAATGTCTGCTGCATAATGGAATGAAGGCTGGAGTAACAATCATAATGTTCAAGTAAAACCATGAAGAACATGTTAGAAAAATTCTGCCTAATTCCATATCTGTAGTATCGTGGTAAAGGAATACTTCCGTCCATAACTGAAGGAGAATTTCCATATTATCAATGTAGCTGTCTCTTCAAATGTTAAGTTTGAATGACGTACTCAAGATAATATAAAAGCAGTCTTGAAAAATACGTTAGTAAAGCTTATTGTGGATTCCTTGCTTCTGACTGCAAAGAGTTCTTACCTATTGAGTATGGATCAGTAGGTCTCAGGAAAAGTATGGAGCTGCTCTGAGATATTCAGCAATCTATCTAAATATGAAACATGATTATATGGTAAATAAATAGAGTAGCTTTTATCATATAAATTATTGTCATTATAAACATATCTTCATTCTAAAAAACTAGGAAATGGGGCACCTGGGTGGCTTAGTCGGTTAAGCGTCCGACTTTCGCTTGGGTCATGATCTCGCGGTTCGTGGGTTCGAGCCCCGCGTCGGGCTCTGTGCTGACTGCCAGTTCAGAGCCTGGAGCCTGTTTCAGAGTCTGTGATTCCCTCTCTCTCTGACCCTCCCCTGCTCATGCTGTCTCTATCTCTCTCCTAGAAATAAATAAAAAAATAAATAAATAAATAAAAAAACATTAAAAAAAAAATAAAAAAAAATAAAAAACTAGGAACTACTGCAGTACTGTGTGCAACAGTTCATATGAAATATTTTCAAAATGTTGACTGGAAGCTAATTCCAAATTCTTTTCTCATGACACATTTTTATTAGTACACGGTTACATACATTAAATTTTCAAACAGAAATTATGGTGTGCTTACTGGTGCTATAATTATCAGTTACAATGATGAATAAAAACCAATATTTATGTGATCTAAATTTCATGGAGTTTAAATTGTACTAAGCACATTTTATTACATTCAGAACTGGAAATATTGGGAGCGCTATTATAGTCTGTTATTTAAGGACAGGAAAGAGAATATAAGTCATCAGAACTTTATTACTATCTGATTGAGACAAAGCCTTAGTCTAAAATAGTTGAAAGACAGTGGGAATGCAAACTGGTGCAGCCACTCTGGAGAACAATATAGAGGTTCCTCAGAAAATTAAAAATAAAACTACCCTTCAACCCAGCAATTGCACTATTAGGTATTTATCCAGAGGATATAAAAGTGCTGATTCAAAGAGCACATGCCCCCAGAGTTTATAGTAGGGCTATCCACAGTAGCCAAATTTTGGAAAGAGCCCAAATGTCCATCAACTGATGAATGGGTAAAGAAGATGAGGTCTCTCTCTCTCTCTCTCTCTCTCTCAGTATATATAGATCTATAGTTATCTATCTAGCTATCATCTATCTATAGATACAGATATCTATATATCTGTATCTATATATCTATATCTATCTATCTATCTATCTATCTATCTATCTATCTATCTATACAGTGGAATACTACTCAGTGAAGAAAAGGAATGAAATCTTCCCATTGGCAACAACATGGATGGAACTAGAGGGTATTATACCAAGCAAAATAAATCAGTAAGAGAAAGACAGATAGATGATTTCACTAATATGTGGAATTTGAGAAACTCAACAGATGAGCATAGAGGAAAGAAAAGAAAAATAAAATAAAAACAGGGAGGGAAACCATCAGAGACTCTTAAATACAGAGAACTAACTGAAGATTGCTGGAGGGGTGTTGAGTGGGGGGATGGGGTAAATGCATGATGGGTATTAAGGAGGACACTTGGTAGGATGAGCACTAGGTGTTACACGTAAGTGATGAATCACTAAATTCTACTCCTAAAACTTACTGCACTATATGTTAATTAACCTGGATTAAAATAAGATAAAAATTAAAATTAATAAGTAAATAATTATAAACTGTCCCCGACAAAAATAAAATTATTAAAAAGAGTAATCTTATAATAATTTCTAAGATAGATTTAATACCAAGGAAAATTAATAGTAGTTAATATATGACTATCCACTCATAACTGACATTATTATTATCTTTCTGTCCTACTTCCCTTTATTAATACTGATTTCTAATTTCAAAAATAGTGGGAATAGATATAATATTAGTTCTATTGAAGTTAATATATTATTCCAAAATTTAGTAGTTAAGAACAACATACACTTATTATCTCATAGTTTCTGTGTGTCAGAAAGCTAGACATAACTTGCTGGTTTCTACAAGTACATAGTCTATCATAAAGCTGCATTTAAGCTGTCCACTGAGGCTACAGTTTCCTCTGAAGGGTTAGTTCTGAGGTGTCTACTTCCAAGTTCATTTGCCTGTTTCTAATAGGCCTCGCTCTCTCTATATGAGTTTTTCCACAAGGCTGTTACACAATATGGCAGGTGACATCTCCAGAGTGATCAGAGAGTGTAAGTAAGAGATGAGAGAGAATACCCAAGAGAGAATCCATATTATTTTTATAACCTAATCTTGAAATTTTTAGATCCCACCATTTTCATTGTATTCTATTTGTTAGAGTGAGTCAGTGGGTTTAATTAGTAAATTAGGAGAGGAAATAATACAGGTTATGAGTGTTAGCAAGTCGAAATCTTTGAGGATCTTCTTAGAGGATACTTGACACAATGTGCCCTCTGGCCCCCAGTGATTTACATCCCTGATGTGTGCAAAATACACTCAAACTTTCCTAACAGTCCCCAAATCTCATTTAATTACAAAATTAACTCAAAATCTAGAATCTCATCACAGAGATCATGTCCATATATGAATGAAGCTCCTCCTATGTAATTACTTAAGTACAACTCTTCATGTACCATTTGTTGGTTTTTACCTGAGGATCTACAAAATTAAATAGATAAGTCATCTGTATTTCTCACAAACACATCTATAGTGGACATGTATCATTGGAATTCCTGTTAAAAGGGGGAAAATGAGTGGCACAAAATAGTCCTTGGTTCATAGCAATTCTAAAATTCAGTTAGGAAAGTTTCTTGATTAGATCTCAAGGCCTGGGACTAATACTCTGGCTCTAGTCTCCACTCTCTTTACTTTTGGCTCCACCCTCTAAATCATACTTTGTTTAATATTAAAAGTACCAAATGTTTACAGCTGAGCAGCTATCTCAGTTTGCTTCCTGTCCGTAGAAACTTGGAGCTCCAAAGGTTATTTCTCATTCTGTATCTTCCCAGTCAACTTTGATCCAAACTAGTAATGTCTCTTTACATATAACTCTTAAAAACACTTGAGAATTCTCTGTGAATCTTCTTGGGGTTTATGGCAATAAACAAAATCCATGCTCAAAATCTCTTCCAGATAAGCCAACATCCAGAGAACTGACACTACCAAATGCTGGTGAGAAGTTGAGCAACAGGAAGTCTCATTCCTTGCTGGTATGAACACCAAACGATACAGACATTTTGGAAGACAGTTTAGTAGTTTCTTACAAAACTAAACATAGTCATATCTTATGATTCAGCAATTGGATTTTTTAGAATTTACAAAAAAGAGTTGAAAACTTATGTAAACATGGAAACCTGCACATTGGTGTTTACAACAATTTTGTTTGTAATTGCCAAACCTTGCAAGCAACCAATATGTTTTTGAGTAGGTGGGTGGATAAACTGGGGTATATCCAAAAACTGGAATATTATTTAGTGCTGAAAAGAAATGAACTTTCAAGCCTTGAAAACACATGGAGGTAACTTAAATGCATGTTACTAAGTGAAAGAAGCCAATATGAGAAGGCTATGTGATGTACGATTCCAATTATGTAACATTTTGGAAAAGGCAAAACTACAGAGAAAGTAAAATAGTCACTATTTGATACAGATTGGAAGGTGGGAGGGATAATTAGGTAGAACACAGAGGATATTTAGGGCAGTGAAACTACTCTGTATGATGCTATGGTGGTGTATGCATGCCATTATATATTTGTCCAAACCTATAGAAGGTACAATACTAGGAATGAACCTTGATGTAAGCAATGGACTCTGAGTGATAATAATGTGTCAGTTAGGTTTATCAATTATAACAAATATATCACTCTGGTGGGAGAGATTAATAATGGGGAAGAACATATATGTGTGGAGGCAGAGTATATGGGAAATCTCTATATCTTCCTCTCAATATTGCTATGAATATAAAACTACTCTAAAAAATAAAGTGTATTAAAATTTTTTAATATGGGGTGATATGATGTAATGAAAATAGCCAAATCATATGGCAAATTTGTGATTATTTATTTAATTATCTTGTCTTCAAAAAGATTTGTGCATGTATTCAAAATGTGGTTATTGTTGGAATTTCCTCTGTTAAAAGGATAATACAAATTTGTTATGTGAAATATTTCTAAAAAAGTTTTGATTAGCATCTTAACAAGCACACACACTCACACACACACACACACACACACACACACACACACACACAATTTATTGTCCATACAAGGTACCTTTGATAGTGAAATAATCAATGTTTAATAATAACAATGAATTATGAATAATATATATTAGTATTATGATATATAATTGTAGCCACAGCCTTTACTCTGCTTCCATAATTCATGTTTTTGTTCATCCAACCCAATTAAATAGTTTTAGTAATTTTATTTATTTATTTATTTATTTATTTATTTATTTATTTATTTATTTATGTTTTATTTATTTCTAGGAGAGAGAGAGAGACAGCGTGAGCAGGGGAGGGTCAGAGAGAGAGGGAGTCACAGACTGAAACAGGCTCCAGGCTCTGAGCTGGCAGTCAGCACAGAGCCCGACGCGGGGCTCGAACCCACGAACCGCGAGATCATGACCTAAGCGAAAGTGGGACGCTTAACCGACTAAGCCACCCAGGCGCCCCCAGTTTTAGTAATTTTAATATGAATTGTAGGGCACATATAAATTATTAAATTACCTTCTATATTAAGCAATTTTAAAACTTTTTTTATGTGTAGCATGTTTCAACAAAAGTCTCTCATTTAAAAATAGTAAAATTTAAGTCTAACTTAAGAAAAATAAATTACTAATGGAGGCTTATAAAGGGATATTGCATATTCTCTGGTAGAAAAATAGGTGCATTTGGACCTCAAGAACAGCTAATCTGGATTTAAAATGTGCTTGTGTTCTATCTTTTCTAACTCTTTTATTTTCTCATGTCAACCCATCAGCTTCATCCTTTCTTAATACATCCAAGATTACCTCCATACACTAAGACGTATAGTCTTTGAGAGCTCCTAATTTTCACTCCAGTACTGATAGTTATTGCTGTGTAAGCAATCACCCAAAACTTAGTGGCATAAAACAATGATTTATTTTAGGGGTCAGGAACCTTTTTCTGGGAAGAGCTATATAGTAAATACTTTAGGCTTTGTAGGCCATAATGTCTCTGTTTCAACTAGGCCACACTACATGTCATGTAGTGTTAAAGCAGCCATAGACAATTCATAAACGGATGAATGTGCAGTGTTTCAGTGATAGGTCTTTATAGAGGCAGGCAACAATCCAAACCCAACAAACTGGATTTGGTTTGCAGGCCATAGTTTTCCAGCCTCTAACTAATTAGTTTCTGATTTTGACCATCAGCAATTATTTTACTGTACTTAATTGAGAAGCTCGTTTTGCTGTTGTTATTGTTGTTTTTTTCCCTCTAATCTCATTTGGGTATCATTATGTATCTTCTGTGAGCCATCGGTCAGCCAAGGAAGTTCTGAACTCTTTTTCTGATGATTTTGTTGGTTTGCTGTTGCCTAGAGAAACTTGATTCTCTTCTACATGCTTTCTCATCATCCAACATCAACCATCCATCCAGGTTTGCTTTCATGGAGCCAGAAATCCAGTAAAGGAAGCAGAAACGTCCTGAGCCTCATTAGCCCTATGCTCATAATGTCACACCATCAATTCCTCCAGATTATATTTGCTAACAAAAGTCATAAGGCCAGCTAAATTCAAACAGGAATAAAATATCTTTCTTATCTTATTGGAAAGTAGCACTGCAAAAAAGAGTGTGATTATAAGGAGGGATGATGGTTTTTGACCATTTTAAAAATCAATCTGTCACACCTCCTATGGCTCTCATCACCACTAGAATAGGAATAATTGTTTTCTTCCAATAACTTAGAAGATCTCTGTTGGATGGAACATAGATCATATCATTATTTTTGAGCCAATCAGCTAAGTCCAATGGATGATATACAGATTGTCTAGAGTCCAATTAACTAGCTCTCTTGGTGGTAAATATATAATATCTCATTATAAAGCACAACAAATATGTCCTTTGAGAATATTAGCAACTAGCTTGAAATTGTGATGACCAGACTTTTAGTCTTTGTTCAATTGAACTTCTCTTTCCTCTTTTCCAGTAATTCTATTTCTCTACCCAGATCTGTAACATTAGTATTTTTCACAGTGTGTTGATCAACCCACTCTTTTTATCATCTAAATACATACACTCCTTGGAAGTACTCCTCTGTCTTTCTACTTTCAACAATTATCTATATACTAATATTACTGCATCATAATTTCCAACTCAGCTTCAAAATTATGTAATAGGTACTCTATAAATATGGGCTGAATACATGAATAAATTATTGCAAAAGGTAAAGTGCTCTGTAAATCCCCAAGCTTGAGCAAGCAACAGTTGTTATTATGTATGATGATGCAGCCAGGATTATAGTTCTATACACCTATGGAAGTACGTAATCAATGACTACCCTTCCTACTTGTGGAGGCCTATCTTTGTCATCTAAATGACTCGAGTCAATCATTTTATATTCTTGTGTAGTATGAAATATTCATGTTTATCACTTAAAGTAATTACTTTGCAATTAATGAAATTATTTTTTTCTTTTTCTTTTGTGCTTTACCCAAATATTGACACTAATTTGTTTTTATTTTATTTTGCCGATGATAATGTAGTCTTGACTGGCAGTTTTGCCATTAGGAGGAGATAGGGTACCTACCACAATCTGTATTGGGATTAATTGGAAGGAATTTATGCTTGTAGAATTTCCAGTTTAACAGAGATTACAAATGCAGAGTAAGAAAACAAGCCACTTTTGCTTGACTCTTTCCTGTTGAAAGTAAGGCAGCATGAGGACATTTATCGTTAAATGTTCCCAGACCATCTGTACCATTCCTGCTTCTCTTAATAAACTTTAGAAAACACCTGCCTGGGAATATATTTTTTTGTTGTTTGTTTGCTTTGGAATTTTACCTTTTTGTTATGTGCATGAAATACATTCTCAATGGTTTGTTTATTGAGTAACTTCAGCAAATTTAGCCAAGTTTAAAATAATCAAAACTGCTATTTTCTAAGAGAAAAAAATTTAAAATCTGTTGCCCTGTTTGCCAAATGTTGAAGTATCAAAATGCTCCCAGTGAATAGCACCACTTATTATACTTTAGGAGGCTTATATATACATGGATCATTTATAATCCATTTTTTGGAAGTTGGACTAATCTTAAATGGGCCATCCTGCCATTGTTATATAATGGTGGAACTTTTTCTGGCCAAGACAAAAACACCTGAAAATATCTTTTTAAATCTCTCATCATTGGAAATATATCACATAGAAACTAGTTACAGGCAAGGTTACCAGGTGAAAGCATTTAGTCATTCTGCTAGTAATAAAGAAATTAAATTTATGGGCTAATAGCTTGTGATGTGCCACTTAAATATATGAAAAATATTCCTATACCTCCGAAATATTGGGCAAAAAAGTTCTATCATTTAAAATCACCATTTTAGGGCTGAAAATAAGAAATAAAAGTCCGGTGTGAATTTCCTTTAGTTCAACTTTTCATTAAAACTATGTGTTTGTTATGATATTAACTTTGAAGGTATAATTCCACAGATTATACTCTTTATATTATGAAATGAAAATAAATGATAGAAATATGCCAATATCCACAAGATAACTATGAAAAGGAGTTTTATTTGAATTGAAGGCCAGGAGATAGATGGCAGTTAATAGTGGAAAATAAAAAAGAGCAAGCAACTCCCTTTTCTTGCTTTCCCTTAATCAAAATTAATGGTCTAAACCATTTCACAATATTTTATCAATAGGCAGAGTATAAATGCATTTTATTCTTTTCTGTCAAGAAAAAGTAGAAAAAGTAACTTCATTTTTATTTTATTTTATTTTTTTTAAATGTTTTATTTATTTATTTCTAGGAGAGAGAGAGACAGCATGAGCAGGGGAGGGTCAGAGAGAGAGGGAGTCACAGACTGAAACAGGCTCCAGGCTCTGAGCTGGCAGTCAGCACAGAGCCCGACGCGGGCTCGAACCCACGAACCGCGAGATCATGACCTAAGCGAAAGTCGGACGCTTAACCGACTAAGCCACCCAGGCGCCCCAAAAGTAACTTCATTTTTAAAACACTATGAGTTTGATACTCACTTATAAAATAAAAAATATAGCTAGGAGTTTGATATCATGGTTTTACTGAAAAGAAAACTCATTGGGCTTTATAATAAAATATGATAGCATTAAGCTATCACTTCTCAAGCCATGAACTATTTGGCCCAGAAGTAGGCAATGTGATTTTGTACTGAATTTGTGCACAATAGGGGGAAATTATCAATATACCTATCAGAAGTAATGCCATCTTATTTTGATGACATTTCAAGAACTTTCTGTGGTTAACATATTAAATCATGTTAAATATGCTAGCTCATTTAATCCTTACATCAAGTTGACAAGTGTTAATGCCATTTTACATAGGAAGAAACAAACTTTGAGGTAACTGATGTTGTTATACAACTAACAAGTTTCACAACAAAATATAAATCCAGACACTCTGACTACATTGTCTTGAGCCATTATGCCTGTATATTTTCTTCCTCTCTGGAAAATGGCACTTGCCATTAGGGCAAATGGTTCCTAAAATGATAGAGGTCTAATACTTGCTATAAAAATAGAGAAAGAAACCAAGAATGACCTTAGTACTCTCCTTAACATCAGGCTAGGAAGTGTGCCTCAATAACCATTAAAAAGCCAAAGGGATGTTAATACAGAAAACTCCAAAACAATCTCTTTAACTGCATATTTGACATTGACATTTCCAGCCAGATACAAAATAGCCATCTCAAACTAAACCCATCTTAAATAGCTATTTTGATTCATTCACCCTATATCTTAATATTTTTCCTCACCTATGCTTTCAGTTCTTAGCAGATGATTACATTATTCATGTAAGTTCCCAGGAGACAAGGAGTATTGAAAAAAATAATCTCTTTCTGGGAAACTGCACCCCAGTAAGATGACACTAAGAAAGAGAATAAATCTTTGGTAGAAGTCAAGCTGTTTCTGGACGCTTCTCACTCTGGCTAACAAAAATCAGCATGCAGATATTCTCCACACCCAGAACACCCTCACACTCTTTCCCAAACAATTATTCCACAGTCCTATGGAGTTATTTATTTTTAATGGAGTTTTATTCAGCTCAAAGATTAAGAAGTCCAATGTACACTTCTTTCCTTCTGTTTTAAATGTAGCTGCACACAATCTGGTGTTCTGTTAGTGAAAAATCAGTTTATTTTTCTTTATATTCCCAACTATAGACATATGCTAGTGTCCATAACTGCAGCAAACACTTTTATTAAGAAGTGACACTGGTTCTATTAAAATCCACAGTATCATAATGACAAACTCCTGCAGGTGAATCCTGCTTTTATGGCAGTGGTAAAGTTCCTGAACCTCTCGATTCTGCTTTCTAAGAATTCCTTCCTCTACTGTCCATGTTTCAAGCTCAATGGTCTGAGAGGATCCTTTTGTCTGTTTTCTTCCATAGACCTGTTTGATGAGCTCTTTTTTGGAGGCTTACTGTTCTTTCAAATTTGAGGATCCAAGGATTGTTTTAAGATTCAAATATTCAAGGCATTCTCCAGTCACTAATTTATTTGACTATATGGTTTCCTTAAAAACTTAGTGGGTTCGAAATCTATTTATTTCTAATTGGTTCAGTCAGCCAATAACCACACTAAAAATTCTTTCCAGATGAAACTTGTAAAATGGATTTATTTCTCTTTTTTTAACTTCCTTGGTTATTTGTCTCAAAAAACAAAAACAAAAACAAAAACAAAAAAAAAAACAAAGGATAGTTTGAGGCTGCCTGGAAGATCATACTTGGTTGAGGAAGACCCCATTCTTAATCTAATCATCCAAATTCTTTTTCAGTCACATCTTACTTTTGAGGCATAGAAGTAATTGACTTTTCAAATTTGGAGGCCCCAAGATTTTGGATTATTTTTTATTAATTTACATTTACTTGGAAACTTGATCAGTCTTATATGAGCTCATCTCTTTCCTCTAATACCTGGATAAACTCAACCAGTTACAGCAAATGAATGATCCAGCTTCCTGTTTCTTAATGTTTTCCCACATCACTAGTCTTAGAAGGAAAGCTGGTCAACTTTGAATCTCTCAAACTTTTATCAATGAAAAGTTTCTGTCTCCAAATTTTCAGCTCTGTTATCAGTGTCTTTTCTGCCTGGTGAACAAAGCCTAAGTGATGTTCTTTTTTTTTTTCCCCCCCCTTTTTTTTCCTTAAGGATTTTTAAATTGTCATTGTTAAAACAGAATCTACTTTAACAATATCTGCATTGTTTAGAATAAAATTAGCAACTTTAGTAACAAAAACAAAATGAAAATTAAAGTAAGCTACTGCATTTTGTAGCTCTTAATCTGATTTGGCATTGATGTATCTCTAGAATCCTAGCTTATTAATAGATATTAAAAAAGTGTTGACTATATTGGCTTAAATAGATGAATAAAGGGGAAGTTATGTTGAGAATCTCATGCCAATAGTAGGAATAAAAATCTATGGATGTTGGTGCATACATTTGTAGTTACTTATTTCAATTAATGATTTTATTATTAAAAACACATCACTGAAGCACTTGTGAATTAGTAAGGAAAAATCTAAAAGTAAATATTCAAAAGGAAGAAAACTGACAAATAAGAGGAAAACTAAAATAAACCATAAGATTCTTAATAAGATAGCAGAATGAATCTATAACCCGGATGCCATTATTTCTGTAACATCTCTTCAGTAACAGAACAATAGTGTTTTTGAATTCATAAAATACTCAGCAGGTAAACCAATCATTTTGATGACTGTGTGTTGAATGACTTTCTTTCTTTGGGTGTGATTACAACAGTTTCCTCAAAACTTAAAATAAGCTTTTTATGCATCTGACATTTCTTATGTGTACTGCTCAGTGTGTTTCTACCAATGTTATTTTAATTATCAAAAGAGATTGAATTCAAGTTTTAAACACACTTTAAGATTTTAGTGTACTCCATATTTTCCTCAAAAAAGAAAAGCAAACCAAACATCAAATAAGCATAAAAAAGAAAAAAACCTTTATAACTATATAAAAGGAAAACATTAATTTTGGGAGTAAATTTGTACAGAGAGCGCATTGTGTACGTTCATATAGGCATATGTATATTGCATATGTGTATGTTTATGTTGATATTTGAGGAATTTGGAATGTTTATTCATTTTTTATCTTTTAACCTCTGTATTATTTTATAATAAGAGCTTTTAAAATTAGGACAGCAATAAAAATATTCACACATAATTCAGTTCAGTGCAATTATTATTTTTTTCCTGTTTGTAACTTGAAGATAAATAGGAGGATGAAGGAGAATACTTAGCACTTAGTAAGTAATTGAAGTTCTGGACATTTAAATTCAAACAAATAAGTGTATGTGAGTTGCATTGGGAGCTCGGCCTATTGATGTTATGCCAAGCATCATGTTAAGCACTTTACCCATTCTATCTAAATATTTTTTTCCAAATGTAAATAATTTTCATTCTATACCTTTAGAATTATTCAGAATTAGAAGTCTTTTGCAATCCTATCTTTCTCTTTTAATGTTTTAACTATTAATCGAAACAGTGCGTACATGCATACATAGTTTAAAAAAAGAGAGAGAGTAAAACAGACATATAATGAAAAGCGGTAAATCCTTGTTCATACTTTTCAACTAAGTTCTCCGAGACAGAGGCAAAACCTTTTATATAGAGAGATAGATAGATAGATGATAGATAGATAGATAGATAGATAGATAGATATAGATATCTATATCTATCTGTTTAGCGTTTACCTCCTTTTCCCCTTAATAATATGCTTTTATTAGTACTTCCTGACTTGATAATATGAGGGGTTATTCCGATATGGCTGTATCACTATTTTTAAATCCCCCTTTGGCTCCCTTGTTTGCTTTACTAGTATAATCCTAAATCTGCCCCTCCCCTCCCCTCCCTTCCCCTTTTTCCCCTCCCCCCCTTTCCTTCCCTCCCCTCCCCTCCTCTTCCCTTCCCTTTATTTGAGTATAGCTGACATATGGTGTTGCATTAGTTTCAGGTGTACAGAAAACTTAGTGATTTGACAAAGGTATACATTATACTATGTTCACCACCAGTGTAGTTACCAGCTGCTCCATTAATTGCTATGACAATATCACTGACTGTATTCCTTCACTCGGCTTTTTGTTCCTGTGACTCATTGCCAAATGAAAGCCTGTGTCTCCCTCTCCCCTTCACCCATTTTGCCCAGCCCTCTACCTCCTCCCTCTGGCAACCATCAATTTGTTCTCTGTAGAGTTCTGATTCTGTTTTTATTTGTTTATTTATTTTTTTTAGATCCCATTTTTAAGTGAAATTATATGATATTTGTCTTTCTCAGTCTGACTTACTTGCTTAGCATAATAAACCACCATGTGAAATTGACTTTTTTATCTTAATGTTACATACAAATCAGAAAACTATATATTAACATACTTGTCCAAAATTGACTAGCTGATAAGAGGCTGACTAGGATTTTTCAGTTTAATTCTGTCTATGTCTAAAAATCGTGTGTTGTCCTTGAGGATTTCAAACTATAGTTATAGTTAAGTAGAAAGACAAATAAATAAAAGTGTTTTGTGACTAATATGACCTCCAAATAACAGGCAAAGGTCTTTGGAGTACAGATTAAAGAGCAGTCAGTTCTGGAGTAAATCCTCATTGGGGGGAAAAAACAGAGAAATACTACTTGATCTGGGTTTCAAAGGCACAGTGAGTCATAGACTTTAGCAAGCAAATAAGTGAGGGTAGTAAGACCACCAGGCAGCATCAAAGCATCAACAGACACATATGAACATATGTCACACAGATTAGTGCTTAGGGAGAAAGTTTTGGTTCCTCATAAAAGCACCACCCTTTCACTCACGATGTGACTTCTAATTTCTTTATTTCTTTCTAGCTGATATCATCATTATATTTTACCTTTTTTGGGGGTATAGCATCAATATATTACACTTTTATTATAAAGTGTTTTCTATATTTATTAGGCAGTCAAACATATGTTAAGTTCTGTTGTAAAGTTGATCTATATTCAGCAAATGAGACATAGCCAAGGATGGACAACTATTCATCACAATTGCTAACATTATTTTCTGCTCAATTTAAATTTTTTTTAATGTTTTATTTATTTCTAGGAGAGAGAGAGAGACAGCGTGAGCAGGGGAGGGTCAGAGAGAGAGGGAGTGACAGACTCTGAAACAGGCTCCAGGCTCTGAGCTGGCAGTCAGCACAGAGCCCGGATGTGGGGCTCGAACCCACGAACAGCGAGATCATGACCTAAGCGAAAGTCGGACGCTTAACAGACTAGCCACCCAGGCGCCCCTATTTTCTGCTCAATTTAAACAAACAAACAAAAAAAGGTTTTATTAATTATATCACTTTCAAAATAATTTTAAAATAATTTTTAAAGTGTCTATTATTGAATACACTTTTAATTTTTTTCCTTCAAATATTTATGTATTTATTTTGAAGGGGTTGGTAGATGCAGAGGGAGAGGGAGAGAGAGAATCCCAAGCCAGCTCTTTGCTGTGCAGAGCCTGACATAGGGGTCGACCCCATGAACAGCAAGATCATGACGAGCCGAAATCAAATGCTTAATTGACTGAGCCACCCAAGTGCCCCCAAATACATGTTTTTAAATTCTATTTTAAAATCTGCCTAGCAGAAGCAAGTATCAAAAGCAAGTATTTTAATTTTTCCATTGACTTCTTTTTTATTACAATTCGAAGATTTTAAATACATATTTAAGAATCATGGGAAAATTTCTAAATATGTTACCAAAATGTTATGATTTTATGGCCATAATTCTTTATATATGTAGGAAAAGAATATGTGGGTGATGTGTGTATGTGTGTATTTTTATCCAGTTTGGGACCTATGCTTTACACCATAGAGCTGTCCCAGAAACCTTCTATGTGTATTGCAATACTCAAAGTAGCTCTTGTAGTATTAAATAATCTATCAGATGATAGAGGGAAAATTAATCCTCCATTTGTTTATAGAAATAAAATTTTATTTTAAAATATACAAATATATGATGGATAGAATGAATTATTTTATTTCATGTAAAACAACAGCATTTTGAGGTGAATAAAAATATACTGGAGTGAAATATGCTACATTTAAGGTTTGTTTTCCTAATGTGAATTTTTTCATTAAACAATACTAATTTTCTCAGCTATATTTAAAGTGTTAGCATTTACATAGCTTTTTATCATTCTGAAAGTTTCTCTCTTAGTAAAAATGAAAGTTCTGCTATACAAACAATGTGATTCTCACATTAATCAGTAACATGTTAAAGTTAAATTTACTATGGAAAGAAATGAGTAGTGTTTTGGTTTTGGTTTTGTTTCTGTAAGCATAATAAAAACTTTAGCACTCTCCTTAATCAAAAGGATGTAGTGGATACATAGATTAATATTTTGAACTTCATAGAAGTTTAACTGCTAAGATAATTATTGCAACTTTAGTACTGACTCAGATTTTAAAGGGCTTGACCCTAAAATCATATTTATTTTCAATTCCTATTTAATGACTACATTTAGAATTTATCGCTTAATTGCATCACACATCAATGCATTTTGCATTTTGATTAGGTAAGAGTTTTATGTGGTTCTCTGGATCATTCGGTTAGACATCATGGAAAACAAAACCACACACATTAGTCCCAGAAAGGGCAAAACTTTTATTTTCTGTTATTGTAATTCTAAAATTGCTGCCTTTACAGAGACTTTTTTTGTATGCCTAACATGTACCAACTAGAATAATTTTTGGAAAGTTTCCTCACTTACTTTAATTATATTTCTCATCTCAACTTTTTATATCAATATAATTGACATAAATGATATCAAGTTATATATATGATGTTATATATATTATGATATAAATAATTGATGTTATTCATAAATTCTACCTCACCAATCCTTCAGTGACTTACTGAATATTATAATAAGCTCTTCTGAGAATTTAAGAAGATTGCTAGTCTCATCTTCAGGTTTTGAGAGGAGGATAGATAGATATGAATAATTTGATATCATATTAAAATATATGTGATTAAATCTAAATATAATTATTACCTATATAGCTAAGTATTATGGTATAGTAAAGCCATTATTATATATTATTACATATGATCATATGTATATATCTATTATCCTTCTAAAACCAGATCTATGTATTATATCTTCTCTGCCTTTAACATCTCACAAAATATCACCAGCTATTTCTGTTATTTTGATTGTTTGAACCCTGGTGTTGACATTTCTGAGAAAATATAATATAGTTCCTGAGCAGAATTCACAACTATCTATACAGAGGAACATAATTCACACAGTTTATATGAAAATGAGTATATCCAAGATGCTTATACTCTTCAGGGAGAAAACATTATTAGAATTAAAAAATGTATACCTCATAACTTTCATTTCTCTATCACGGAAGTTTGCCAAGGAGAAGAGGAGGCTTATGTAAATAAACCTAAATGTGATGCCGTAATCTTTCCTCTCAACTTTGTTGAAGTTCCTCTCAAACATATTTTTCAGATATAAATCAGATTTTTAGATAAAAACATACCATATGCAGATCACATTTTCTTATGGACCTGTGACATAATGAGGTTAAACAAGTATCATTTTGTATTAAATACAAACTAGGAACTCTCATTTCCCAGCCTGCATTGCTCTTATTAACAGATATGAAACACAGCATAAAGACCATAATGCGAGGAACCAGGCTATTCCATTCTGAATTTCCTTTTTGTTTTAGCAACAGGGCAGAATGTTCACTGTTATGAGATATCACACGAACACCTAATCTTAAAAAACTTACTCTAATAATCTCATTAAGAATAAATTACACTACATGTATCCAGTACTCACAATGAAATTCATTCAAGTAGAATTTAGAAAACTTGAGGCTATTTTAGACTTTTATTGTCCATTGATTTTTTTTTCTTATAACCTTTTTCTCTGCACCACAGGAAACATTTAAAAAAAAGAAAAGAAAAAGAGTTCCCAGGGTTCCATCAGTTAAGTGTCTGACTTTTGGTCCCAGTTTAGGTCTTGATCTCAGGGTCATGAGTTCAAGCTGGGCATCAGGCTCTGAGCTAGGCATGGAGCTTATTTAAAAAAA
Source organism: Proteles cristata cristata (assembly GCA_017311185.1). Classification (NCBI taxonomy): domain Eukaryota; kingdom Metazoa; phylum Chordata; class Mammalia; order Carnivora; family Hyaenidae; genus Proteles; species Proteles cristata. The sequence goes on along the minus strand of JAESUZ010000698.1, from coordinate 419,266 downwards.
AAAAAAAAAAAAAAAAGCAAGTTATGGGGTTATGTGGGACATTTTAAAAATCACATTTTTCAAGGGAATCCCTCTTTTTAATATTGTACCACAGATCCTTGTGGGATTACAGTTTTTCCATCAGAAAGTAGCTTTTTTATTTTTTTGGTCATTTCATTGTCTGTTTGCTGGCCTTTTGTGGCACCTTAGTGGTAGTGGAGGGGTATAATTAGAGAACACAGCAATAGAAAAATCACTAATGGGACTCTTTGCAACTGTCAGCAGTTTTTCGCTTTTCACATGAGGATGGCTTTGTTAATTGGATTAAGTCTGCCTCTGACTGTAGTTTCAGCAAGCATCAGTTAAAGGAGGAACTGCCATGTCACACCTGGGTTGTGTGCTAGGAGGTGAAGCACACAGTTAATAAGAATCATTTAAAGCACAACCTATGTGCATAATTAACTATGCCTATTTCCTTGATTAAAAATCTGCTTATCAAGGATAATTGTTCAACTGAATCTTCGGGGATATCTGGAGTAACTAGCTATAGTATTTGAACGAGAGGCAGATTATAGGTGTCACCCAGTGTTTTAGTTATTAGGCAACAGAATTGCAGCTGATTTTACAGGCTTTAAAATAGTGTGAATGCTGAGTTTTAGTGATAGTGGATGACAGAGAACTAGTCTCATTTAGAATTTTGGAGTAATGAAGTATATGCAGGATCAAGAGGATACAGAGTAATACCTGCTAGATGTGGAGTCTATTTGTGAACTAATTTTGCTTATTTGAATAATTTAATATTTACTAGAACGGAGAGTTACTGATCAATATGGTGGTCTCTATTTAAAAACTTACAGGGGCACCTGGGTGGTCCACTTGGTTAGGCATCCGACTCTCGATCTTGGTTTACAGTTCATGAGTTCAAGCCCTGCACTGGGCTCTGCGCTGATGGTGCAGAGACTGCATGGGATTCTGTCCCCTGCTCACTCTCTGTCTCTGTCTCTCTCTCTCCCTTTCTCAGAATAAATAAATTCATTTAAAAAAAAAAAAAACACCTTTCAGAATATATCACCAGGACCTTTGCATCTATATGGGGCCAAGTGACCCAGTTTTAGCCAGTGAAATGTAAACAGAGATGCTGGCCACTAAAATGTTCCTCAGTACCTTCCAAAGATCTCTTTCTTTGGTTACTAACTTGTGGGATGCCGTTTCCAGTGGAATATGCCCAAGCCCTGAGAATGAGCAGACCCTTCACTGGAAAGGAACTAGGTCCCAAATGGCTATGTGGAGCAGAGTTTCTCTCACCTTCACAACTGATCAACATTACAGTATGTATGGAGTCAGGAATAAAACTTGGTTACGTATCAAGTTAATGGAAAATGAAAATGCAGAAGAATATGCTTTGATAGTTAATATAGTTGGAAATCTCTTTGTACCTTGGGAGATACTAATGCTGGTAGGTGTTGCCCCTGAAGTTAGTGGAGAACTGTGAGGCTTCCTATGTACAATAAATATCCCTTTTTAATTTACATGGTTCCTACCTCCACTGTTATCACTTGTAAAGCAGTTAGTACCCAGGGTAAGTGCACAATAACTTAACTGGAGAATGCAGGGCCTTGGACATAGCAAAATCACTAGTAATGCAAGCATTGTAGCCTCTGCCTTGTTTTTAACTTTAAGATGGTTTGCTTGCTGGTGTTTATGCTCAGGCTCAATATTTTCTAGCAACAACACATATGAATTCAAGAAACGAGCATACATCTCTTTCCCTACTCATTTCTTCTTTCATCCATCATATGCTTTTATTCCAATAAATATCCTAACATCAGAATGGGGAAAACTCCAGTTTACTCCACTTATCAGCTTTTGGGGATATTAGAAGACACTAATATTACCATAAGCTAAGTCAAGTCAGTTTACCCCTGAGGTCTGTGCCCACCTGAAACTCCAAGCAAGATGTGTTTGGATAGCATGGTTTCCTTATTTAAGGGAGTGAGCACTGAGTTACAATTAAATAGCTCTTAAAATATATGATGTTTTTATGTTAGATTCTTTTTTTATTTAAACTTAAGAAATAAATATATAGCAATTTATAACTATTAAATAGACAGACTTTATGAGCCATTGTCAGTTATACCACGTGGGGTAATGCATTTAGAAAAGATTATACAAACTGAATTAGATGAGAGCATTGAGAAAGAAATATGAGGTCGTTTGTCAAAGTCCTATTAGAATGAATGATTTTTAAAGAAGTGTTCTTTGTAACCTTTCTATTTCTGTGTCCCTTTAGCTATAATGAGTGACTATTATAAAACTTTTATAAAGAATCTTTTCCTTGATTCCTCTCCTCTGCTCTTAAGGAAGATGTACAATGTTGTATGTAAAGTCAGTGTTTTACAGAGAAAGAGAGAACATTTAGCTAGGAGTGACAAGAGCCCTTCTATCTGATTACTTCCCTTGGACTATTCCCTTAGCCTCCCAGTGTCTTGTCGCATCTGTGCTGGACAATCTCTGCATTCACTCCCAGATCCTTTATGAGATGCAGGAAATAAGAGGGGATTTGAACAGTCACACAGCTCTTCTGAATTATCATTTTCATTTTTACTTCAAATGTCACTATCTCAATTCTCACTCCTGTTTCAAATATCCCAAATTCTCAAAAAACTTTTTAGTTAGTTTAAATCTCCAAGCTTCTACCAAGGTTGTACATGAAACAGTTCTTCCATGAGAGGAGGACAGAATGAGGGCAGCACCAGAGGATGTCTTCATCTTTCACTCAGTGGTTCACAGTAGAAGAGGCTTAGCTATTTTCAACTTTGAATCACCAGTTTATTATCTAGAGTTCTTACAGAGGGTCAGAAGTCTAATACTGGTCTCAGCAGGATAAAATCAAGGTATTCTAAGTTGTGTTTCATTCTGGAGGCTTTAGGGGAGATTCAATTTCTCTATTCATTCAAATTGTCGGCAGAATTCAGTTTCCTTGCTTATTCAGGTTGTTGGCAACTGTGGGAGCACCACATTTCTTGGCTCATGGACTTCGTTCTCATATCTTTTCTTTCTGGCTCATTCTACCGCCTCATTCTTCTTCTTTTCAGGATCATAAGATAATTTGGGTCCACTTAGATAATCTTTCATAATCTCCTCATCTCCAGACCTTGACCTGATAAGTCTCTTTCCCATACTAGCTTTATATATTTTTAGGTTGCTGGGATTAGGTCATGGACATTGTTGGGAGGCCATTGTTCTATGCACAACAGATATTTATTACGAAAAGTAACTTCCACATTACAAGTTGGACTTCAATTTAAAGATTAAGGGGAAAGGGGAACCTGAGTGGCTCAGCTGGTTAAGCTTTCAACTTCATCTCAGGTCATGATCTCACAGTTCGTGGGTTCAAGCTCCACATCTGACTCTGTGCTGACAGCTCAGAGGCTGGAGCCTGCTTTGGATTTTGTGTCTCCCTCTCTCTCTGCCCCTTCCCCACTTACGTTCAGTCTCTGTCTCTCAAAATGAACAAATGTTAAAACGTTTTTTAAAAATAAAGATTAAAGGGAAATAATATCTTACCTATTTAAAATGCCTAAAATTTAGTCTAGGTCATTGAGAAATATTGTGAAAGTTTACATATTCTTATTTACTGCTCATAGTATAGTAATTAACCAAGATTTTAATATTTTAGGAAAGATATTTTATGCAGATAGAAGTTATTTTTAATATGTTTAGGAAATGCCTTTTTACTGAGAAAATTTATCTTGCTTATAAGAAGACTAAAGAAGTAATTCTGTTTTAGATCATTGGACTTTACTTTTTAAAAGGAAATACATCTGTGGTATGTTTTGATGACTAGTTTTTGATTCCAAAAGTATAAATTTTTTGCAGAAGGTATAAATACCCACAAAGCTCTGAACCAATGTCCTTTAAGTCAGCTGTTGCAGATGTATTATCCTAAGACCATGACTCCTAATTTGGAAAGTTCTGTGCGTGGAGCAATTTTACAGGGACTTGCAAATCTATTTTACTATTTTTTAAATCTTTTTCTTTTACTTCCACTGTCTCTAGTAGTTTGTTTATTTTTACAGGTCCTGAATTATTTTCATTTTAAAAAGTAGGGCCTGGAACTACATATTATAAGGGACAAAGATTATATGTATATGTGTGTGTGTGTTTATGTGTGTATATATATATTTAAGTGTCATAGTTTCAACCTAACTGTAAGAAAATGGCTTTTATATGCCTATTATTTAATTTAGAGTATATCAAAAATACATGAACTATTTTATTTATATTATGTTAAAGAGAAAATTAATAGAAATATATTTTCAATTATATTTCATAATTAATTGAATGAGAGAATATTTTGTCCTATAAGCATGAAGGTTAAAGGATTTTGGAAATGAACCACAAGAATCATTTAACATTAGTATTCAACCTAACATCAACTGGCTACAATATCATTAAAGAATTTAGTTGCATTTTAGTACATATAGCTTGGTCCTTGATTTTATAGTAGAGGTGCTTAATCATAGCAATTGGGAGATATAAAAACAAAGTAATTCCCTTAAACCTAACAAATATGTTTACTATGATAGTTAGGAAGGCAAAGAAAAATAACATATAGTCCTTGATAATAAGAAAACATTAAAATTGAAAGATACATGTCAGGATAATGTTTCTGGAAAATGAAAAGGCATACCTATTCTACAACTTTGTATTTCATTCTTACACTAAAAATGCATTGCTATATACCTGGTATATCTCAAAGACATCTGTAAAAGACTACACCCAAAACAGCAGAATACATATTCTTAACAAGTGCATACAGAATATTTTCCAGGATAGATGATATACTAGAACAATATAAAAGCTTCCATAAATTTAAAAAGAATAAAATTATACAAATTACATTCTCTGACCACAATGTAGTGAAATTATAAATTAATATCTTAAAGACCTGGGAAATTCTAAATATATAGAAATTAAATAATACATTTCTAAATGCCAATGGGTCAACAGGAAATCACAATGGAAATTAGAAAATGATTTGAAATGCAAAGAAAGACACAGTATACCAAAGCTTATGGTACTCAGCTAAAGCAGTGTTCAGAGGGAAATATATAGCTGTAAATGTCTACATTAATTAAGATAAAAGACCTTAAATCAATAACCTGACTTCCACATTAATACACTGAAATATAGGAGCATACTAAACCCACAAGAAGTATAAGACAGGAAATAATAAGACTTTGAATATAAATTAATGAATTATAGATAACTTATAATAAAGAAAATTTTAAAGCCCAACAATTGGTTCTTTGAAAATGTGAACAAAACCAACAAACTTTTAGCTAGACTGATCAAGAGCAAAAAAGACTCAAATTATTAAAATCTAGAATGAAAGGGGGGACATTACTGCTGACCTTGCAACAATAAAAAAATAAATATGAGAGAATGTTATGAGCAACTAAATGCCAATGAGTTAGATAATTTAGATGTAGTCTACAGATTTTCAAGAAGGCAAAGTATTAAAAAAAAACCCTACCCGCAATGAAAATTATAGTTGCAGATGATTCTATTGATGTCTTCTACAAAATATACAAGGAATAATTAAGTAATCTTTCACAAACTCTTGCAAACAATAGAAGAGAAGGGAATATTTCACACCTTATTTCATGAGGCAAGTATTATCCCAATAACAAAATCAGGCAAAGATAATTCAAGAAAAGCACAGACCAATGTATTTTATGAATATAGACACAGATACTCAACAAATACGTGGAAACTGAACAGCAATATATGAAAATAATTATACAAGATGGACAAGTGAGATTTACCTGAGGAATATAAGATTGGTTTAACACCTGAAAAAATCAAGTATTGAAATACACCAGATAGTTTCCTAAGGCTGCTATAGCAAATCATCACAACTTGATGGTTTAAATATATATATACACATATACATGTATGTAATTTATTTAGATTATTTTACGTCTGCTCTTTTCTATATTGTGTCCTTCTTTGTCCTTTTATTTATTAAGTTGGAAATTAAATTATATATATATTTTTATTTAAAATATTTTCTACTTTTCTATAAGTAAGTACTAAAGTAAGTACTTTTCTATAAGTAATAACCCATGGGTTATTTATAGAGATACTGTTTAACTTTTAAATAATTAATAACTTTCCAGATATCTTTCTGTAATTAGACTCTAAGAATATACTTTGCATAAATCAAATTCTTTCAAATTTGTTCTGTTGTCTTTGTTTTATAGCTTTGCAAATGTTCCATGTGCCTTTGAAAAGGATATATATTCTGCTTCTGTGGAATAGAGACTGCTAGAGTCTTACTGATATTCTGTGTGATCCATTACTGAGAGTTACCACTCTGCTTGTGCTTTAGCCTAGTTCTCTTTTCATTATTTCACTTGTTTCCCAAGTGTAGTCTGATGTCCATTTGTTCAATCTCTAAGTAATTTTGGGATTATTACATCTTCCTGGTGAAGTAAACACTTTATCTTTTTATAATATTTATCCCATGTAATCTTCCTAGTTCTGAAATATGTATTTTTTCTAATAGCCATGTCAGTTTTCCCTAGATTGGATGTCTCCATACCATTTTCCCATATTTTATGCTTGACCTATCTATTCGTCTTTGAAGTGAGTTTATTATTGCCAGCATGAAAGTAGGGCCCTCTTTTTAATCCAATCAGACAATTACTGTCTTTTATTGGTAAATTCAGAGTGTTTATATTTAATGTAACAATTGATAAAATTGGATTAAAATCTATCATCTTTTTAGCTCTGTTTATTGTGGTCATTTTTCTTCTTTGATGGGTTTGTTTTTTATTGAATATTTTTATCTCTTGTATTGATTTATTTAAATTTTGTTACTAATTTCCCTTTGTTATATAATTTCATCTTATTCCTTTTTATAATTTTTTTAAAGTTTATTTATTTATTTTGAGAGAGAGCATGAGTGGAGTAAGGGCAGAGAAAGAGTGTGTGTGAGAGAGAAAGAGAGAGAAAGAGAATTCCATATAGGCTCCACGTTGTCAACAGAGCTGACAACACGGGGCTGGAACTCAGGAACTGTGAGATCATGACTTGAGCTGCAATAAGGTCAGACGCTTAACCGACTAAGCTACCCAGGCACCCCTAATTTTGTCTTTTTCAAATAATATTAAACTACTCCAAATATATCAAATATTCCAAATATTGTCTTCTGACACATAGATTATCATAAAAATCTGCCATATATCTTCATATATCAGTCATGATAAAGGGTTGAAGAAAGGGAAGAACAGCTGCAGAGCTTACTGAGGCACAAAGCCTTACAATGATAGTTCCCTCAGGCTAGAGATGAATACCCAATGCATCTGAGAAAATTATAAGTAGAGAAGTGCCCTCTATTTGCTCTTTTCTCATTTGATTCAATCCAGGGAACTTTCTGTACTGTTATTTATTTTAGTATTTTATAATTTTCCTAATAAATTCTGTATGCTATGTAATTTTATCATGTTCTATAATCTTATCATCTTGAAACTCCTGCATGTCAAGAAGAATGAAAATAGCATGTCATTCTCAGACAGTAAAAGGATTAAATCTATTTTTTCTCTTTCCAAATGGTACTTTGTAAATGTTAAATCAAGTTTTACTAATCATTACTAGACAAAAATCTGGAATCTAGAAAATACAGAATTTATAAACCTTAGATTTAATACTTTTTCAGTTGGAGCACCTGGGTGGCTGAGTTGTTAAGGGTCCAAATTTGGCTCAGGTCATGATCTTGTGGTTCATAACTGCAAGCCCCACGTTGGTCTCTGAGCTGTTAGCTCAGAGCCTGGAGCTTGCTTCAGATTCTCTCTCTCTCTCTCTCTGCACCTCCCCTACTCATGTTCTCTCTCTCTCTCTCTGTCTCAAAAATAAACATTTAAAAAAATACTTTTCAGTCAACCTCAATAAAATTTCACACATTTTCAAATATATATTAGATAAGTGATGGGAAGATGGAAGAATGTAGTAATTCACTGTTTAATTTCAATAAATATCTCTATACCATGTTTGTTACACTCAAAAATAATTATCTACAACAAGAAATACATTTGGGTGTGTCTAGGTGGCTCAGTTGCTTAAGCATCTGACTTCAGCTCAGGTCATGATCTCCCAGCTCAGGTAAAGATCTCTGTATCTGGCTCTGTGTTAACAGCTCAGAGCTTGGATCCTGCTTCAGATTCTGTGTCTCCCTCCCTCTCTTTGCCCCTCCCCCACTCACACTCTGTCTCTCTCTCCTTCAAAGTAAATTAACATTAAAAAATTTTTTAAAGAAATACATTTGTACTGCAGCACAGGAAACACTGGGATAAAAACACGAATGTATGAGATATTAACTATTTGCCAGGCTCTATACAAAACATTATTGATACAGAGATAAATACATTAGAATCCTAATCCTCAGGAAACATGAAGCTTTTTTGTCATAATAAAGATTATTGTTTCTAAAAACTATAAAAGCTCTACATTTCTATTAGTGCAAAATTATAGATACTCTTGTAAATACATAATTTATGTGTGTATTAGTGTAAAATTATAGATACACTTGTAAATACATAATTGACTCTTTCAATAGTAAACATTCACTAATCTATATTCTGATGCAGTAGCAAATGGAGTATAAATGAACACCTCATGTTCAGTGTTGAGATTACACCTGTTTACACAAGTCATTTTATATTTTTTATTGTATTAACCTGACATCAACCTGCTCCTAATCAGTCATTCATTCAGTCACTTATTTACACGTTGGCAATAATGTTGATTAAATAGCCAATTATTATTCAGTTAATTCTGTCCATTAGATTGTGCTTGTAAATTCTACTTAAGTGTTCTATATAAATATATCTGAATGTTTGCACAGGTTGTTTTCAAAATGGTATAAGGATTCTCTACTACAAGAAGTGATATCTCCTGTGTTAGAAAAAATCTAGATTTACTCTCCTATAAGAGGGAGAGATCAAAGGAAAGAACAAAAATTTGGGGAACACAGGTATAATCCAGCTTCTCAGGACTAAAGTTTCCTGAGTACAACTCAGGAATAAGTCCCTTATCAACTGGGTCAGTTTTCAGGACAGGGATGTAATTATAGTGGGGAACAGGAAGTAAACCACTAACTGGGTTAGACTGATAGACATTTGGGATTGACCATCCACAGCGGAGGCTGACAGAATCTCTCTGCTTCAATGTGCTATGAATTAAGAAGTTGAGGGGCGCCTGGGTGGCTCACTCGGTTAAGCGTCCAACTTTGGCTCAGGTCATGACTTCACAGTTCGTGGGTTCGAGCCCCGCATCAGACTCTGTGCTGACAGCTCAGAGCCTGGAGCCTGCTTCAGATTCTGTGTCTCCCTCTCTCTCTGACCCTCCCCTGTTCATGTTGTCTCTTTCTCTCAGAAATAAATAAAACATAAAAAAAAAAATTAAAATATTAAAAAAAAAAAAAAGAAGAAGTTGGAATCGAATAGTGACTTTATGGCCAAAACCCAGTTTCAGATTCAAGCCCAAAGTAGTGCTGATTAAGTTGAAAATAAGTGTATTAGAGTTTATAATTTAAGAAAGTGGTAGTTTTTATTTTTTTAGAACATACAAGTGTCTAGGATCAGTGTGCATGTGTGGGTGTATGTGTGTACATATAATATACATATGTGTATATATATGTGTATATGTATACATATGTGTGTACAACAGTTCTTCAAGTTAAATATTTTCTTTTATTCTTATAAATAAAAAATGAGTCTCAAAAGTTTAAATTTAAATGTTGCAAGCATAGTAACAATCTCTTTCTTTTGTGACTATTCAATATGAAATGATATACTCACTTGCCTGAATATCAGAATAAATCCATTGTACATTTAAAGGCTTATGTCTGACACTTTTCAGTACTTTCTTCCTATCCTATTATAAGTTGCTACCTGACATGTGTGTAGTTCAGGTAATGTCCATATCTCCAACCAATAAAATAATTTAAAATGCATTTATGCAATACATACTCTTTGCCAGGACTTCTACTGCTCATTTGTTTTTTCTCATTAATTATAAACTAGGTCTGAGTGATAGTTACATGTAGAAGTTACATGCTTCTACCTTGTGAAAGAAAAATAAAATGTCAATAAAATTAAATATTTAAGTAGAATTTGTCTACTTCTTGGATAATTATATCTTTCTTCATATTTAATCTATATACTCTCTTTTTTAATTTTTTTAATGTTTATTTTTGAGAGAGAGATAGTATGTGAGCTAAGGAGGGGAAGAGAGAAAGAGGAATACACAGAATCTGAAGCAGGCTCCAGGCTCTGAGCTATCAGCACAGAGCCTGATGCAGGGCTCAAACCCATAAACCACAAGATCGTGACCTGAGCCGAAGTCAGAATCTCAACCCACTGAGCCACCCAGGCACCCCTAATCAGTATACTCTTTAGTGGAATTGGATGCTTTGACCAACATTTTAAGAAACTCACATGCTAGGTATCAATGTGATATGCTTCCAAATTTTTGTCTCTTCTTTCAAAATCTCGCAAATAACTTGGATATTTAAGCACTTTGAAAAATTCTATCTTAATAGTTTTAAGATGAAATGAGCATTTGCTTGTTTAATTTAATTGATTATTTAATTCTCTTTGATATCAGATTACATTTTTCAATTGACATACCCCTTGAGATTAATTCTTCTTTGATAAGACATTGCCTGAAAAATTCTCAGAAAAGTATTTTATTGTAGAGGGACAGCAAAGACTTCCCTTCTTCCTCCTCTAATCATATCTCTGTCTGAGATTCCTCACAAAAGTGCTTCCACAAAAATTAGTGGTCAGGGAAATGATCTCTGGGAACACTGTGACAAATTATACTTATGCAGGTATTTTTTCTCAATTTCTTTATTTAACTTGAATACATGGGCTATAAACAGAGGAAGGTATTTTTTTTTATCTTACTCAAGTACATGTTTAATAAATTCACTTCTTATATGCTATTATTACTGTAGGATATTTGTTTATATGATAATTTTATTATGAATTTATTTTTTTCACAAGCTTATGAAGGTTGCTTAATTTTTAGTTATCTGTATCAATGAAATTGATCAATGAGGTGAATAAGCCTCAGCAGAAATAATCAAAACCTATACTAGTTGTGGCAGAGAAAGTTGCCAACAAAATAATCATTTAAAAATAAAAAACACCATAAATTGGAACATATAATCCCTCTCTGAAAAGCCCTCTGTGCTTTCTGGTTATATGTAAGAAAAAAAAAATACACACTCCTTGATATGTCCAATCAAGTCTGAGAAATCTGACCCCTTCACACTCTCATTTGCTGCCTCATCAAACCTGGTACACACTGGCCTCCGTGGTCCGTTGTCTGTTGAGGGAGCATGCCAAATTCTTCTTTAGGGACCTTCAGGCATTTTATTTCCTGTATCTGGTGTAGTCTAGACAAGTGAACTTGTCCGGTGGATGGACTGCCTACCGGTAGCAAATGATATTGCATAGATCAACAAACTAAGTTATTTGAATATAAAACAAGCACTTAACTAGGCTCAGCTGTTTTGTTTTATATTCTATTGCATTGTTTTATCCTTAGCAACACTTTCTCATTGAAGTGCTTTGATTTAACTCTTCCAGAGTACTAGGTTGAGAAATAGTGCTCTGATGTTTTGCCTTCTCTTTTACACTCCTATCTAACACATCCATGTCTACTTTGACACCAAAACCAGCTTTTTATAGCTCCTCCTTCAAGTCTCTGTGTAAGGGTAATCTCAGCAGGGAGAATTTCCTGGCCACCAAGCTAAAATAAGTTGGTTGGGCCCTTCTGTATTTTCTATGAAGACATATTAAATTTCTATGGAATGATAACCATAACTTACAATTTTATATTTATTAGTTGCTTATTTGGTTTCTATTGCCCCTCTCCCCCTGAACATTGAATTTAATTAAAGACCTATACCATTTTTTTCATTATGCTTAGTTCCTGGAATAAAGTATTCAATATTTAAATAAAAATTTATATGTACATATTTGGCTGTGTATTTGAACAGTTAATGAGAAGACACAAGTCTCTCTTCTGGACTCTTTTGCTTCAGCTCATTGAGCCATGCCTCAATGTCCTAACAAATATCTTGGGTGTTATTGGTAGCTGTCTTTGATTTTCTGGAGAATGTTTCTTAAGAAATAATTGTTATTATAAATTCATACTTTGACTCAAACCACAGCTTCAGATTCTATCTTCCTAGACCTTCTAATTTGGGTGATATAACTGTGATATGTATGTTACTTCAGTTTGTGTATACCTATATCCTAGAAAATGTTATTAGCTACTGAATTTACCTATTTACATGGTATATCCTCCATTGGGCAATATATATATTGCTAAAGAATAGGGAATTTTATAATGGTCTTTGTAGTCCCACTTTTTCTTCTTTGGGTGTGGAACTATGTGCCAACCATATTACATGAAGTCTGTTTAAAACTAACCTCTATGAGACCCTTCTTGCTCCTTGTTCTCCCATTACAACATGGAATCTTTGGAAGCTGAGGATAAGTTGTATTTGTCCCTTTATTACCAGCTACTACCCCACTATGGGCAATATTACAGCACAATACACTTTCTGTGCTTCCTGGGATAAAAATGGAAGGGCCCTGTGAGATGATTTAATCATTCTTTTCCATCAGAGATGAGGAAATGCTCTAAAAGGTAGTATAATTGTCCAAGATCACAAAGCCATTTGATGTCAGAAATGTAATTAGACTGATTCTCCTGAAGCCAATTTATGGATTTTGATATCATCCAGTGTATTTTTCAGGTGGATGATTTAGCTGCAACTCTAACCTCAGGCAGTCACAATCTGAACCAAAGAGAGGAGCAGTTGAGTCTCTTAATACGATGAAGTGAACCCAAAGACTGCATATAAATTAAGGGCAAAAGCTTTTTTGGGATTCTGACATCAGTGTATTTCTTGCTTCCCCTTGGGCTGTGAATATTCAGAGGTTTGAATAGAAATCATAGAGGGAGAAAAAGACTTCTACATCCTAAAGCATTCTCTACCTTGAGGATGTTGATGTTTTATATTATGTTTGAATATTTTTCTTTAAAAAAGAAAAAAAAAACCTTATCTCACTTGAACAGGCTGACATTTAGCCAAAAGTAATTTTCAACGGTCTCCTGGTTTTAGCCAGGGAAGAGTGATTACACAAAGATATTCCGACAGTGCCTGTAAGGTTCATGAGTCAAGCTCCTTATTTTTCTCATCCACTCTATGGATACTGATACTTTTTGAGCTGCACTTAAGAAAGAATATCGCATTTCCACCAAGGTATACAGGACTAGAGCATTCATGTGCAGTGGAGAGTGATACCGTTCTGTCTTAAGTCACATTTCTCTTGGTTCCCTTGTCACCTGGTGACATGGAAGGGCAAACTTGATCTTAGAATGTAAAAGGATACTGAAATGATAATGAGATGTGTTCAAGAAAAATAGAACAAGAAATGTTTTGGTCCCAGAAATAGTGTCAATTCTTTCCACTTACTGAAGAGGAAACAAAGCCCCAGAAAGTAAAACTATTGTTTTTGACTTTGTTTCAAAATCTGGGCTTTCTTCTAGCTGGAACTGCTTGTAGATTCCCAAACATGGTAGCAAGTATTAACCTGGCTTGGCTCAAACTACTAAGTATATCAGAAATGCACCCAAATTCTGACCACTCTCTGGTCCACATCCTCAATATGTAACCCATCATTAAAATGTAGAAATGACAGGAGATGACATTACTCTCAATGCTTTAGGATGAACTATGCCTAAGCAAGGCAGAGTTAGTGGAAGATAAAACCAGGACAGAGCAGTAGAACAGAAATCAGGCAAGTCAGAAAGAAAGATCAACCAAATCAACTAACGGAAATATTTTGTCAAATTAAAAAAAATATTTATTAGTAATGTCAATAGAAGTGGAAATCAAATCATTTTGGGTGAGTACATTTTTCAAGTCAAATTCCACAATTGTTTTAGTTCCCATTCTATTTCTTCAAAAAGTTATTTTAAGGAATGAATAATTTTCTTGTTTTTGGAACTATTACAGTTAGAAGGCCTGAGACTTAAAGTAAATATTTTCTCTTCAATGCTGCGTGCTGATCCAGAGTTAGAAGATGAATACTGTGAAGGAGTTCAATTCACAGCAAGGTCCTAAGGCAGTGTTCTAAGTGAATCTCTCCACTTCATCACAGTGGCTTTGTTAAGAAATTGCATCTTTCATAGAAACAACAATTGGAACAATTAATTAGTTTCAATTTTAATTAAACTATGATTTCATTTAGCTCTGATTAAATTATGGCAGCTAGATAAATCCAGACAGCAACATTTAGCTAATTTAATTAGATATGGCGTTGCTTTTCCCTTCTGAGTGACTAATATGTTGGGTACTAGGGTTTTCCTTAAACAAGATTCTGCACTACTATTGGATAGACACATGTGAATAATAAATAAACTAAAACTAAGTTATACTGTGCTTTTATGACACATGGCAAATAATTGTCTTTATCTCTGTTAGAAAAAAGACAATCCTCAAAAAAAGTTGACTCTTTCTACAGTTGACTGTAGAAAGTCTAACCCTCCCTATCTCCACTATTTTTTAAAAAAATTACTTCACTTGGATTGATTCTTCAGTCTTTTAGTTCAATACTTGCTTTGTACTTTTCTTATTTTCTCTCCATTTTTATTTTTATTCTCTCTCCAGTTTTAGGTGCCTAAAAAATGATTGAATTTCCTAGTGGTTATAAGCTGTGATTCAACTTCAAAATTTCTGACTTCCTTAGAAAATTGTGTATCAGTTAGGGATTAAATTTTTACAAATAACAGTAGTTGACATAAAATTGAGATTAATTTTCTTTCACAGAACCAGTAAATCCATGGGTAAGCATCACAGGTCCAGGGTAGCAGCTGTTAAGGAAAAAGGAACCTGCTGTACAAGATGAACAAATGCTATTCCAACAGCTTACAACAGAGGAGAGATAGTGAACTCTATACCACTGAAATGAAAGCAGGACAGTTTTGAAGAGCTAGTTGGGGGGATTGTGGGCTACCTGCTGATGAACTGGTCACACGCTAAGGAAAAGTAAACTTTCTCCTATCTTCATGACAGAGGCAGTTTTACATTCCAGAACTAGAAACCCACTGCATTTAGGCTCCTCTCCTTCCACAGAGACTGGGAATAGGGGTGCTATCTTCCTACCATGTTTATATTTCAAAGAGATGTTTCCTAGTTCCTTGAGGACATTCCGTGACTCATATAATTGGCAAGAAGAGACTCGTATGCATTTTAGAGGGGTAAAGAAATAATTTTAAATTACCTATTTTAGACAGGAAGAAACATGTCTAAAGTTGTCAATTGCAGGGAATGTTAAGGCCTCCTTGGCTACAGTTTCAAGGGCATTTAGGGCTGAGGCCTCTGTAGTCCTCTCTGTCTTCTCCAGCTCCAGCCATGATATCTACATTTGGGGTGGAAAGAAGAGGAGATGCAAAAGGGAAAAAGAGAGAAAGACAGAGGGGTGGGGGACTCATATGAGTCTGGATCCTTTTTAAAGGATTTAAAGAAAATATAATGAATTTAACATACAGTGCAGTGGTCATTACTGGGTCTTACATCATGTCCATCTGTAATGAAGCCAGAAAAGTCATTTATATTCTTTTGTCTGCTTGCTTTCCAAATCTGGATATATTGACACTCCAACAAAACTGGTCTAAGTTGTGTAAAATTAGTAAAATCTATTTAGTTTATTAAAAAAAATAAAACTGTTTGATTTGATGTTTTTAAAAATCAAACTACATGATGTTTTCCCAGGTGGCAATTAGAAATTATATTTTTCTTCTCACTTGAGCCTATTCTGTACGTTATTAAAGCTTGGGTTAAGGACTATCCTGGGGGCTTGTTACTGCATGTTCTTTGTGCTTTTGCTCTGTTGCTTTCCTGCTGTCTTATCATCCTTGGCCTTCCAGATTCAAAGGGCTTTATTTTGCATTAAACACCATGAAATATCTCTAGATACCATTGTTAAGTTTATTTTTGAGTTGCATTCGTTTTTTAGGAACTAGTTTATCCCCTTTCTTCTCTTCCAAGACTCTCACAGTGATTTTCAAGGACGTTTTGTGGACAGAAATGAGGGTTGAGTCTAGTTTCAAGAAAAATATCTCTATGTAGCGATACATTGAATGAGGTTCTCCAGATTAGTGATTAAATCAGCTTACTCACTGCAAATTCAGACGCTTAGAGTTTGCAGGTATAATTCTGGAGCAGAGGGACCTGACAAACTGACTAACAGGGCTTTTCTTTGTGGGTAAGAATATAGGCAAAACAGTCCATTTTTTACTAGAGGCAAATGACGTTCAAATATGAAATGTATATATAAATAAAACTTTAAAAGACTATTGGGGAACATGAAATGATATCTGAAATAATGAAAAAGAAAGCATATTCTGGTTTGGAATAAGGATATTCAGTATAAAATTTGGAATATAAAAGTATCAGTTCTCTGTAAATTGATATATGAATTTAAAGCAATTGCAATACAAATGGCAACAGAAAAAACATTACCCCCAATATATGTGTCTGTCCTCAACTACTCCACCTTTGGGCATCAATGAGATTCTTTGTGAAATGACTCTTCCATTTTAAGGAATTTCTGTTTAATTTCCATGTCATCCTCCTAATCAGGATTTCATCCTGTCTCACTAGCTTTTTCTCAGTCACATTAGCTGTTTTTCTTTCTCTGCTAACTTAAGTGCTAAACTACACTCTAGGCCCTCTAAATATTTTGCATATAATTTACCCTTGTATTATATAGTACATATAATATATGTATGTTATATATACTATAAATAGATAGTAATATATGTACAGATCTCTCTATCGTCTATTTATTTATATACCTTCATTTCGGTAATAGGCACTCTATCTAATCTGGTTCTCTCCAATTCGCTCATTTGCTTCCATTCATAGCGCACTACTCCCTGAAATCACCTTTACTTAATTTTGTAACATACTACCTTCTAAATTAAAGAGTAAGCTTCATGATTATAACCATGTTAGTCTGTTTTGTTTACTATTTAGCTACACTAAACAAATCAGAGCCTGACTCATACCAAGTACTCAACATGTTTTGAGTGAATAAAAGCTGAATGCATATAAGCTCTCTGGAGTTGTAGAAATTTCTATCTTTTAATTTGTTTTAATTTTTAGTTTTCAATTTTATTTAAATTCAAGTGAGTTAACACATAGTGTAATCATGATTTCAGGAATAGAATTTAGTGATTCATCACTACATATAATATCCAATGCTTATCCCAACAAGTGCCCTCCTTAATGCCCATCACCCGTTTAGCCCATCCCACCACCAAGCACCCCTCCAGCAACCCTCAGTTTGTTCTCTGTATTTAAGAGTCTCTTATGGTTTGCCTCCATCTCTGTTTTAATCGTCTTTTTCCTTTGTAACCTATGTTCAGCTGTTGTGTTTCTCAAATTCCACACACGATTGAAATCATATGATATTTATCTTTCTCTGACTGACTCATTTATCTTAGTATGATATCCTCTAGTTCCATCCACTTTGTGGCAAATGGCAAGATTTCATTCTTTTCGATCACCAAGTAATAATCCATTACACACACATACACACACACACACACACACACACACACACACACACACACACACTGCATCTTCTTTATCCATCCATCATCAATGGACATTTGGGATCTTTCCACACTTTGGCTATTGTTGATAATGCTGTTATAAACATTGGGGTGCATGTGTTCCTTAGATTCAGCATTTTTTTTATCCTTTAAATAAATACCTAGCAATACAATTGCTGTGTCATAGGGTAATTCTATTTTTTTTTATTTTTTGAGGAACCTCTATACTGTTCTCCAGAGTTGCTTAACCAGTTTGCATTTCCAACAGCATTTCAAAAGTATTCCCTTTTCTCCACATCCTCACTGATATCTGTTGTTTCCTAAATTGTTAATTTTAGCTTTTCTAACAGGTGTGAGGTGGTATCTAATTGTGGTTTTGATTTGTATTCCCCTGATGATGAGTGATATTGAGCATCTTTTCATGTGTCTGTTAGCCATCTGGATGTCTCCTTTGAAAAGTATCTGTTCATGTCTTTTGCCCATTTCTTCACTGGATTATTTGTGTTTTTGGGGGGAGTGTTGAGTTTGATAAGCCCTTTGTAGATTTTGGATACTAACCCTTTATCCAATACGTCATTTGCAAATGTCTTCTCCTATTCTGTCGGCTGCCTTTTAGTTTTGTTTATTGTTTCCTTTCCTGTGCAGAAGGTTTTTATCTTGATGAGGTACCAATAGTTCACTTTTACTTTTGTTTCCCTTGCCTCTGGAGACATGTCCAGTAAGAAGTTGCTGCAACTGAGGTCAAAGAGGTTGTTATCTGTTTTCTCCTCTAGGATTTGCCGGTTTCCTGTCTCACGTTTAGATTTTTCATCCATTTTGAGTTTATTTTTGTGTATGGTGTAAGAAAGTAGTCCAGGTTCATTCTTCTGCATGTCACTGTCCAGTTTTCCCAATACCATTGCTGAAGAGACTGTCTTTTTTTCCCCCATTGGATCTTCTTTCCTGTTTTGTCAAAGATTAGTTGGCCATATGTTTGTGGGTCCATTTCTGGCATCTCTGTTCTGTTCCATTGATCTATGTGCTTGTTTTTGTGCCAGTACAATACTGTCATGATGTCTACAACCTTGTAATACAGCCTAAAGTCTGGAATTGTGATGCCTCTCCTTTGGTTTTCTTTTTTAACATTGCTTGGGCTATTTTTGGTTCCATACAGATTCCACAAATGCTTGGGTGTTTTCTGGTTCCATACGAATTTCAGAATTCTTTTTTCTAGCTCTGTAAAGAATGTTGGTGTTATTTTGATAGGGATTGCATTGAATATGTAGATTGCTTTGGGTAGTACTGACATGTTAACAATATTTGTTCTTCCAATCCATGAGCATGGAATGTTTTTCCATTTGTTTGTATCTTCTTCAATATCTTTCATAAGCTTTCTCTAGTTTTTAGCATGTAGATCTTTTACTTTTCTGGTTAAGTTTATTCCTAGGTATTTTATTGGTTTTGGCACAATTGTAAATGTAGAAATTCCTATTTTTTAATATGAACTTTTTTAAATAGTTTGTTCACTTGTGTTTATTTGATTCTTTATGTAAACACGGGAAGTAGTACTAGCTTCATAACACTGATGGTAAACTTAAAATTCAAAGGATTTGAGATTTTCCTGAAGTTAAACAGTTTATAGCAAGGCTAGAATTAGATCTCTATACTATGTTGCACAGGTGGAACAAGAATTCCATTATTAGATCTGATAATGTCTATAACAGTTACATGACAAGAGCCGTTAGTTAAAGTCAAAATGCTAAACTCTAGGACTAGGAATAATTCCTGCTTGTCTTTCTCAGTGCCAAATTGATCCAAAAGCCAAGGCAAGACTATAGTACATGTGCTGGATTATATAGTAGGCCTCACTGAAGAGATGCAAAGGGATTTAATTTTAAGAAATTAGAAGCAAACCATTACCATTGTAACTTCACCCTTTTGGCCTACCCTCATTTTTTGAATTATTTGAATTGGTCTGAATCAAGCTTACCAGTTGAGCTTCCTGGTTTAGTTGAACAAAAAGCCCCCCTCTCTTTTTTCTTCTCTGCCTCTGCCTTGAAAAGAACTTACATATTTCCCCTTGGATTTAATAGGTCATTGCAGGAATTAAAATTAGGTTACTGTGGTGGATAACAAATTAGGCCAATAATTTTTTCCAGTTACGTTTTTTACAAGAACTATCTACTGTCAGAGGAATACTTTCTGGAATTTATAAACTCCTATGTTCTCATGAGACTTTATATGCAATCTTTATTTGAAGATATGAACTCTGCCATAACTATTGGAGTTGTCTAGAATGACAGATTAAACACCATGACTATTAAGGTAAAATATGCTAGTTTGACCACAGTGCCAAAGAACATTATTCCTGGAAACAATCTTTCTTCATCATAAAAATTAAATTCTTTCTTTAGAACAAAAGCCACTTATAGTTATTAATATGTAATTACAATTTCATGAAATTTGAAGTGTAGAATTAATTACCATTTTAATATTTGATCTTGCCTTCCTATTTTATATTATAAAAGTATTATTGAAGTCTTTCCTCTAGGTACAACACATATTAGGAATCTTGAAAATGATACCACTTAAGTGGAAACATGGCAAGTGTCATTGCCAAAATTGAAGGTCCAGAATAATGTTAAATTAGTACAATATTTATAGAAGTATCAGCATGAGTGGTGTGAGAGCCACTTATCTTTTAACCAACAAGGGGGCTTAGGCTTAGATTTCATACTCTCACCATCCTCCTCAGCATAATTGGAATGTGATTTAGAGGGTGATAAACGCGTATCCAAAAAATGCATGTAATTGAGGAATGGAAACAGATTTCAGAAATACATGGCTTAATTGATGTCCTGAGGAACTAGAACAGCTGGAGGCCCTACTTCATTATGCTACTTCTTCACACTGGGAGAGAGAAGCATAAGAGGCTCTCTCTAGCTGCCAAAACACCCACTATCTTCTTTCCCTATTGTAACCATAGTCATATTTTCTCAGGTATATGCTCAGAATTTGTGAATAATTATCTGCTCCTGAAAGAAGTGGAAATTCTTTGGAGAAGCAAGGTGATTTTGCAAGATGCATGTTAAATTTCAGCTCAAATTAAAAAGCACTGATGTGACTTCTGAAGTGAAATTTCAGCCACCACAGGTGGAATACTCCCAGATTAACTGCACATTTGTATATTTTTTACATGTGCTGATATTCAAATTAATATCTAGATTGACACATGGTGTCGGAGTGAGAACAGATGAGGACAGGCAAGGTGCTGCTACTCTCACATAATAAATGTGTAAAACCACTCAAGATATCATTTGGAAAGAATTTACACATAAAAAATGCAGACCGAGGCAGAACATAGCTATTGTTTTAATGGATGACAAAGTTGATCCACATTCATATAGGTTTTACAAATTTGTATCCAAATCTATTGCCTTACTCTCCCAAAATAACTTCAGGGTTTCTGTGTGTGTGTGTTTGTTTTTAATTAACCTAGTAAAGAGAAACATGGATATTTCAGCTATGTCACTTTAGGGTTTATCTGAAAAATAATTTGATAACAATAATTAGCTTGTTTGAAAAACAGAATTCTTACATTTGAAAGGGAATAAAAAAAGAAATGGCATCAAAGTAAATGCTGAAATTCTGTTACAAGGTGAGATAATAGAAAGGAATAAAAAGTGGGTTCTTGTGCCTTGTTCTGTAAATTGCACAAATGATAGAAATAAAACTATTTATTGACCAAATAAAATGATTCCTAGTTACAGTGGGTTGAATATGTCCCCCAAATTCACATGTCCCTGTAACCCTAGAATTTGACTTCTTAGAAAATAGTCTTCATAGAAATGATTAGAATGAGGTCATATTAGGTTATATTGGGCTGGAAATCCAGTGACTTGTGTCCTTGTAAGAGGAGAGATATACAGATACACGCTGGAAAAAGGCCCCATGACAATGGAGACAGAAATAAGTGATGCAGCTACAGGCAAAGAAATGGCGGCAGTGGCTGGCAGCCACCAGGAGCTAGGAGAGAGTTACGGAACAGATTCTCTCCCTGATCCTCCAGAAGGTACCAGCTTTACTGATGGACACCTTAGCTTCACACTTCTAGCCCCCTGCACTGTCAGAGAATATAAATTCCCGTTAATTCCAATTACCAGTTTTGTAGTACTTTGTTATGTCAGCCCTAGGAAACAGATACATTAATTAGAAGATAACATGGTGCACAATTCGTGAAAGTGAGAAGTCATGGAAGAAGCTGGGCCTAATTTTTCTATGCGTGATTCTTTGATAAGAGCAATGTGTGCTAATCCTTGACATGGGCAGGATGCTCTGGTGTGTGTTAATTCTAATGTTATCTTGGGAGAGGAGACTGCCTTCCTCCCCCTTAAAAAAAGTGTTAGCAAAGTGGAATAAAATTACACCAAAAATAGCCAGAAAAATGTTCACTTGAGATGATTCTGTGTGTGTTGGCATGAATTATAGAATAATTTGTTGACACTGGAGTTCAATATCCTATATATTAAATTGAATAGCAATTGGAAAAAAGAGCTATATACACAAGAATTGAAAAACAAATGAATAAAGTAAAAATTGACATATTTTATAATATTAGAGAAAGGAAGAAACCCAAAACATGCAAGAACAGGTTTTTTTTTTTGCTACATTTGACTAATCAAAGTTTTAAATTTTTATAAGAAAATGTACAGTATGAAGTGATTTAAAACTCAAACTGTAAGCTGTCACCATCTCTTTGCTCTTCACATAACATATCAATTATGAATAACAGAACACTAAGTCTGTTTCAGGGCATCATTCATTTACCAGGTACTCTTTTTGCTTAATTATTACACCCAGGGATGATTCATACAGTTGATTTGGTCCCAGATTGCTTAGATTGTTCTATCTTTAAACTTTTGGTAACCTAATGATGTTTAATGACTCTGGAACTTCATTCAGCATGATGTATGGTTATAACTTATTCCTCTTTTTAGTTTCTAAATATTTAAAATATAAATATGGCAGAATCAGTGCTTTGTTGCTAGCATTCCCAAAATTCAGAGCTAATCCTTTTTATAAACTTTTGTATATTACAATCATCTGAATATGTATCTTGTGCTGGTCTCAGCCTATTGACAACCAGTGTTGTGGCTTGACTGCCCTTGTGGCTCGTATCGTGATTGCAAGATACCTTCAGCAGTAAGGATCAAGAAACTCTGAAAGAGGCAAGGTTTATTACTTACCAGTTCTAAAGATTAGCATGACACAGCTGGGGTGACTCAGCAAGGTCATGGGTAAAGAGAGATTGAGAGTGAGGGCCTGAGGTTCTGCTTTTATTGGGGTCAAGAGTGAGGAGGGTGTCTCTGGTTTGGTCGGCTCATTCTTTATTGGTAAAATTAAAACATAAGAGCAGAATTGAAAGTACAGCAGCAACAACAACAAGTGACCTAACTGGCCAGTTACATAAGGAGCCTAGGGGTGGGGGTGGGAAGCCCTGTCTCTTTATCCAGTCCTGTGGCTGACAGTGTGTTTATTCAAAGTAGCATTACATAGAAGAAAAACCAATTTTCAGGTCTCATACTAACATATGTGTGTTTGTGTGTAGGTGTGTGTGTGTGTGTGTAGGATTATGCACATTCTTCCTCAGGAGGCATAATCCTACACACACACACACACACACACACACACATACCTACACACAAACACACACATTTACATACATGGGTTTTGTACTATTTTAAACTACTCATGGTCTTCCTAAAATTCATCCTAAAATACTCTAATGAATCTCTGATCTTAAGGATCACTGCAAATAGGGGCACCTGGGTGGCTCAGTGGGTTAAGCCTCCGATTTCAGCTCAGGTCATGATCTTGTGGTTAACAAGTTTGAGCCCTGTGTTGTGCTCTGTGCTGACATCTCAGAGCCTAGAGCCTGTTCTGGATTCTGTGTTTCTGTCTCTGACTCTCCCTGAACTCACACTCTGTCTGTCTCTCTTTCTGTCTCTCAAAAATAAAAATAAAAATAAAAAATTTTTAGAAAAGAATCACTGTAAATAGTTTTCTCCAAAATGCACTTAATTCTGTGTTGTCTTGAAGCACCCACATAAAACAAAACTAAAAAGACATTATTATGAATATTAAAATATTGAAATAATATGTCCTAAGATCAAATGCTTCTTTCCATTTTTTAATATAGCAATCTGTAGGATATCTATGCAAGACAAATTCTGAAAAAGTCATATAAATTTTTCAAAATACCTTTCTCCCGCCATGGACATTAGTAGCTGTATACTACAAGTTACTGTGAACACAATTCTTGCATTTACTTTCCAAAGTAGTTTGTCATTTATTCAATTGAATGACGTGATTTCATAAAAATGTTTCCCCAAAAATCTATCCATATGATGTCAATGATAATGTTCTGGTATCTCACTGTCTCTCTGTGCATCTATTTTTCATTTCAAATGTTTGGCTTATTAAAAGTAAAAATGCACACAGTGGATGAAAATCATTGTATGAGGTTTTACTTCCTTTTGGAATCATTATTCCCTGTTTAGAGCCGTATATGAAAAATATTAAGTCCTCAAATATATATGTTAAATAAAACAGATAAGGAATTCTATTTTCCTTAGTATATTTACAAATTCTTTCAAATTTTTAAACTTAAATTTTTCCACTTATATGAATAGAAAAGGTAAATACCTTCCTTCCAAGATTCATTTATATATTAAGATAATTTACGTAATAGCATTTAACAAATTTCTTAGCATATAGGAAAAACTTAATATGACTACACCTTCTCTTCTCTTATATCTATTCAATCTATGAGTGTGAATTATGCTGTGAATTACTTATGTACGATTGGTGTTTAAAAGCCCCCTGACTAAAAAAAAAATGAAAATGCCAAATGATAAATGTAGTGATGGTTTATTCTACTATGTTGGAACTAAATTTAATTTGTAAAACATCAATTAGGCACAATCTAATATTTTATTAAATCTCAACTTTTATTTCTAACGGAATGCTTATTTTATAAGGGGACTTTGGTAAACATAGAAAATATCAAAAATAAGTTAAAAATTGCCTTTATTCACTCTTTCACTTGTTCCTTGACTAAAAGGCACATAAAATTAAAGTCCTCTCTTCTGCATACCCAATTTCATTTCCAATGTTTCAGATTTTTAAATATAATCTCATTTGTGTGATAGGTGGAAGAGTAAACTTTCTCTGAAAATGCCTTTTACCACTGTACTAGATATCTTTCTTGTCTCCCCAAAGCCATCCCCAAACTTCTCAGCTTTGATCTGTGTCCTGGATGCTTTCCTTGCTCCCTGCCTTTCAGTTTGGTTCCTTCTGTGGAAGGCACTAGGAGAGGTTAAGAAGATGGGAAGGAAATAAGATCAGGGTATTTGTTACCCAGGCTCCTTTCATTGGGTTCCTGTGCACAGGCTTTCCTCTTCTAGTGCAGATAACAGCTCTTTCAGCTGCTGTATCCATACAGCCCTGTCTCTGGGTTCAGAGGTTGCTCCTTTCCCTTGTGATTTCAGACTTAGGGGTACCACAGCTTTCTGTTGTCACTAGTCTTGAGGCGCTGTACTTTCCTTTCCCTAAGCCCTTGGCAAATGGTTTGCTTTTGTTAAACTCTTCTCAATTATAATTTTGAGTGGCCTGGCATCATCACTCTGTTGTGTCCATCTAGACTGGTACACTAGGTGTATATTTATTCATTCACTTACTCCTTTCTGTCTTCATGAGCACCTTCCCATTAGAATGGGAATATGGGTTGGGTGTCTCTAAATCCAAATTCTGGGAGGTACATATCCCATTGGTATTCTAAAATCAACTGGGTTTTTGTACTTCCAGAATGTTGGACTTGAAAGTCCAACTTGGAGTCCAACTTGGAGAGAGAGAAAATCCTAAGCAGGCTTCACACTCAGCATGAGCCTGATGTGGGGCTTAATCCCCACAACTTTGGGATCATGACCTGACCCAAAATCAAGTCAGGCACTCGACCAACTGAGCCACCTAGGTGTCCCAGAATTCACTTTTGTTTCTAATTCCTATAATTGCTTTATGTAAAAATGTATAGATTTTCATGACTAACATATTCCACTCTCAGGAATATTTTTCATTTGATTTGTGTCAATACCGACAGAAGGTGTCTGTTGGTTTGATCTTATGAATGAGAAGTTAGACAGCTGGTTAGAACTGAGGAGGCAAATTGGTTTATCATTTGTTGAGCTTTGAACTTTAGATCATAAAGCATATCACAGCCATTTTTCTGTTTTTGGAGATCTGGGGTCCAAGGTTAATTATCTCCTCATGATATGTAGAGACTACTCCAGAAAAACTATCATCTCAATGGGAGATCTGACTGCATATCATCATCCATGTTGCACTTACTTCTGTGCCTTGATAGCCCTGTGAAATGCAAAAGACTAATTTTAAATATTATACGTAATTATGTAAGAAATATGCCTCCATATACTTTAATTCTATTTTTTGTTTTTTTAGTCTTGAGGAAAGCAGTTGTCATGAGGCTTGTTTAGCTGGCTGGACAACATTAGCAAAGGTATAATTTTTATTCTGTTTCTGGAAATTGGTAAACCATCCCAGTATCTTTGTTTGGAGAAATATAAACAAAGAAAGCATCAGAATAATTGAAGATCGCTGGCAGGCATCTATGTGCCTTTTCTTAGTTCACATTAGAATATAGAGTGTGGAGAGACCAATTACTGGGTCAGAAATATTGCCTCAATAGATCTTTCTGTTTTAAAAACTGTAACTATAGAGGATCATGAAAATATCTCAAGATAATGCATGATATTTAAGGAGTTTGGGGGCATTTATATAATGAGATACATTCAAAATGCTACACTGTCAGAGTTAAAAATATGAACAACAAAAAGCTTTTATGAAAGAAAAGTAGAAGCACAGATTGAAAAGGTTGCAGGCAGGTATTTATAGATCATTTGAGGGCTCATGACAACACAAATAATATAAATTCAAGTATTTTTGTACTATGGGTGGAAGGGAGTGACTGAAAACAAGATAAATATTTTCAAAATTATTCCTGGAATCGTTCCTACTTAGCAGACGTAAGTTCCATAAGCATTATTAACTAGGAAAGTCATTGATATTAACTTGTTAGGAAATATCTAGAATTAAGAACTATTTTCATGAAAAAAAAAATAACAGGGTGGAGTGAGTACTTTTAACAACTCAAAATTCTGATGAATTAGAGAGCCCAGTGGAGGAAATTTGGAATACTAGGAAAGGGTGACTTTAGCATTAGCAGGCAAACACAGTGTCAGATGATGCACATGAATTTATATCCTATGTCCATCATTCCTCCCCTGTGAATTCTTGGGTAAGTTCCTCAATAATTTAGTTTTTATAGATAAGATGGAGTCTATAGTTAAGTCATAGAGTATTTGTAAAGGTGGAATAAGATAACACATTAAAAGATCTCCATATAATTTATAGCGCAAGTTATTAAGTTATTTATGGTTTGACTATTATAGAATTGTGATGCAATGAAGATGTAGTAAAAACAACAGATTAAATTGACTACCTTAAGTTCTTCAAATCCTTTTCTTTCTAGTATCAACCAGTATCTGGTCTCCAATTTGTTCGGTACTGACTAAAATTACTATCTCCCAATTGCTAAATCTAATAACCTCTTCTTAGATCATATACAACTTTTTCGCAAGGAAAAATTTAGTAACTCTTAGGGTTTCCTTCATTTTGAAACCTCAAGTGTCTTGACTTCTACAATGAAGTTTTCTCTTGTTTCTATTAATAATGAGTGTTGCTTCTCAAATTCACATTATCACATACAACTATATATACACACACAAATACTTCTATTTCTGCTGAGCTCCACCATTCGTGTTTCCAATAAGCTATTCAATATTTTCACCAACATAGCCAGAAGCACAAGGAACTTGGCATTTCTAAAGACTTAACTCATCTTCCCTAACAAGTGCCAGCAACTTGAAAGGAAAACTTGAATCCTCAAAGTATAAATGATTGGATTCAAGTAGACTGAAACAGAATTGTCTTAAGTGTTAAAGACAATTGTGAAAGATTGTACTTTAGTAGTTAATTTCAGTGAAGAAATGATAAAAGAATTGGTAGGGTGGTTTATGCTACAATATACATCTATATTTCTTTTTTTCTATCTTTTCTTTTTCTTTCTTTCTTTAATAAGTTTTTATTTAAATTTCAGTTAGTTAACATATGGTGGAATATTAGTTTCAGGTATATAGTATCGTGATTCAACACTTCCATACAACAACCAATGCTCTTCACAGCAAATGCACTCCTTAATCTCTGTCACCTATTTTACCCATTCCCCCACCCACCTCCCTTCTGGTGACCATCAGTTTGTTGTTTATAATTAAGAGTCTGTTTCTTTGTTTGCCTCTCTCTCTCTCTTCTTTCCCCTTTATTCATTTGTTTTGTTTCTTAAATTCCCAAATGAGTGAAATCATATGGGATTTGTTTTTCTCTGACTGACTTATTTCACTTAGCATAATACACTTTCTCTCCATTCATGTCATGGCAAATGGTAAGATTTCATTCTTTTTTATGGCTGAATAATACACACACACACACAATCTCTTCTGTATACATTTTCAGTCAATGGAAACAATGGCTGTTTCCATAATTTGGCTATTGTAGATAATGCTGCTATAAAATCCGGGTGCATTTCTGGGTTTTCTCTTCTGTTCCATTGATCTGTGTCACTTGTTGTGCCAATCCCATACTGTCTTGGTTACCACAGCTTTGTAATATAACTTAAAGTACGTGATTGTGGTGCCCCCACCTTTGCTTTTCTTTTTCAAGATTGCTTTGGCTGTTTCGGGTCTTTTGTGATTCCATACAAAATTTAGGATTGTTTGCTCTAACTCTGTGAAAAATGCTGGTCATATTTTGATGGGGATTGCATTAAATGTATAGATTGCTTTGGACAGTATAGGCATTTTAACAATATTTGTTATTCTAATCCATGAGCATGGAATATTTATCCATTTCTTTGTGTCACATACAATTTCTTTCAGCAGTGTTTTATAGTTTTCAGAGCACAACTTTTTCACCTCTTTGGTTAGACTTATTCCTAGGTGTATTATATTTGGTTTGCTTTCAAAATATGATATATGTTTATATAAATATGTAAGATATGTACACACATATTCATATGCACATATGTATACATAGGTTGCGTACATATGTATGTAAAATGATATCTTAGAGCTCATTTATTTTGATATGCAATATATTTTCTTCAACATAAGTTTTATATATATGTGTATGTATGTATGTCATATATATTATGTGCTCTTTGGAATTTAAGATAGTTAAGAATATGTTGGTGTTAGTCCAAAAATTATTCATTAAAACAAGTATAGAGACAAGTAGGACATTATTTTATTGATATTGTAATGGCTTCCCAATGCATATGTAAATGATCATTGTAATGATACAGCTATAGAAAAGAATTCATAATTCATGCAGAATAAGGTCACCACCTTTATATCCCTAAATCAAATGTGTTTACAACAATCACCATTTATCATGTAAATCAGATAAATGGCAAACATTATCCCAAATGGATCTGATAGATTATAAGTGACATCATAAATTTTAATGTTTCAACATTTTACAAAATGCATACCCCTCAATTAAATTTGGCCCCAATTTTGTCATTATAAACCACAAGTTGATTATGAAATGTCAAAATAAAAATCACATTACCTAAAAACATAGGAAAAAAATTTTAAAAATTTAAATTTAGTATGAGTAAAGTATTAAAAATCATGACTAAAATAGATTATTAAAATGATTTTAAAATATCAAGAATATAACTGTAAAGTAACTAATTGCATATAGTAAATCTAATTGTAGTTAATATCTAAATTTAGATGTAATTAATCATACTTCAGAGAAATCCTTGTGTACATTCACAACACAGTAAAGCATTTAGAGAAAATGATTATCAGTTCATGAGCTCATGGCTACCCAATCTGTGTACCATGGAAATAAATTGTTTGGCTTTTACCAGCAATGGATTTTCATAAGAGATCAAATATGTAAGCAAGTATGTAACCCATACTGAGTCATAAAGAGAAAGGGATAAAACATTTTTTGCAGTAGTAAAACTTTTATCTTTATACAAATTCCTGCATTTGTCATTTATAAATCTTTTCTCTAAATGTTTCCACTATTGTAAGGGACATGAGTGCTTTATATTCAAATTGTGAATAAGTGTATTAATATAACAATCCAATATTGTTTCTCAAGAAAACCAATCAAATGCATTCTTATTCAAAATTTTTTTGGGTTTCAATAACAAATCATTATATTAACTTTTGCCATACTTAATTGGATTGATGCATATTAGTTTCTATTCTGCCTTCATATCCCAGATATTACTAGTTATATTCAATGTTGAGAAAGGAAAAGGGAAATTAGTTGTAATTACAAACAAAGTGTCAATCAAATTGCAACCAATTGATTAACTAAATATTTAGCAGATGTATATTGCCTACCTGCCATGTCATAATCATGTTTAGGTAATTTGGGTATTTAAATATAAAAGTGAGATATTTGGGTAATTAAATATAAAAGTTAAGATACAATTTATTTAATCTGTTTTATGTGTGTAGCACAGAGGGAGATTCTGTGAGTTTTTTCTGGTACTCTTACTTGTACACTAGTAATGAGCCATGAAATTGTCTAACCAGTGATAATATCTGAAATAGAAACAGATGGAAGACCATTAGCATTATCTATATGTCTATGCATATTGTATGCATAAATAAAGCACTTCTAAATATGCTGTTAACACAATTTGGTCATTCCAGGATAGACAGATAACTAGGTAGGTAGGTAAATAAACATCACAGATCCACTGCTTCTGCTCTGAGTTAATTGAAGACTAATATTTATACTGACAAAAATGGGTTATATTTAATTTTGCATACAGTTAACTATATGTGAATCATGATTTAAGTTGTCAGAACCTTTAATTCTTTATATCTGGAACTATGTTTTATCTTCCTTTCACACTTTCCCACTGCTAAGCAAATATTGGTAAGCATAAAGTTTTGGAATTAAATAGCTGTCAATTTAAAAATAAAAGGAAACAAACAGAAAGCTCAGATATTAATTTCATGTAGCCAAACATCAAAAATAGTCAAATTCCACACAATTAAAGTTTGGGGGGAAAATGGAAACTGTCAGGAATTGGGATGTAGATTTTATAATTCTTTTGCCAGAGATTATGACTTGTTCCTTAAATAATTGATTAGTAATATCAGTAAATGACAGGGCATTTCCATGTTCTGACTTTTTAAGTTAAAATTACAACCAAAATTCTGAGAATATAAAGATACATTTGAAATTTTAAAAATCATAATCAGCTCAAAACATAATTTCTCATTGAAATCACAACTCTATGTGTTGTGTAACTGTCACCAATGAAAGGCCAAAGGCCATATATAGAATTTACACTTATGAATAGCCATGTACATATAATCATGTACATAATCATAATGTACATAATCAACATGATTCTACTCTCTAGCCATATTTCAAGCATACTTTTTTTTATTTAAAAAAAATTGTGTTTTATCTATTTCTGAGAGAGAGACAGCATGAGCAGGGGAGGGTCAGAAAGAGAGGGAGTTACAGAATCTGAAGCAGGCTCCAGGCTCTGAGCTGGCTGTCAGCACAGAGCCCGACGCGGGGCTCACCCACAAACCGTGAGATCATGACCTGAGCTGAAGTCGGACGCTCAAGGAACTGAACCACCCAGGAGCCCCTCAAACATACTTTTTGAATGAATGTTCTTCCCTTTAACCTCAGAATTGTTTTAAGGATGGAAAATATTCCATATTCCATTTCTGCTCCTTAGTTGGAGCTAAGTAAACTATCTTATATTTGAAAGAAGTGTAAGTTATACATTTATGAAGTATGAGAAATTATGCCTTTTCTTCAAGAAATATTATGAAACTCTAGAAAATCTATACCTTAAAATAATCTTTAACTCTTTCTCGCTGGTCCATTAAACTAATTATATTCATACCAATAGGGAAAAGTTAATTTCCTATGTAAAAGTTGACATTGTGACTCTAAGGATATAGTTTAGCACAGTGTTCTATAAGCATTCTCAGGCAAGGGACCTCCTATCTTCTCATTTTATTATGCAATTATTTTGTATCCATGTAGAGAAATCATTGATCATAGGGTATCTGATAAGTATGGACAGTGCTGAGACTAGGTGTGGGTTATGAGAATGATCAGTAAGGTGGGTATTTCTAAGAAACAAGACCCAGTAACATCCTTACATTTTAAATTTCTTTGGAATGCTAAAAGACAAATGTGATGGTCACTCTTGACCTTCAGGCACTTTTAAGACTCTTAATAATTTTAAACAGTTCTTAATTACTAAGCAAAAAAAAAAAAATGGTGCCCACTTTTAACTTTTTTTTTCCAGAAATCTCTACTTGTTTTGATATATTGAAAGATTCTCAAGAGTTAGGAGAAAATAATAGAATTCCAAAATTTTCAACTAGGAGCTCTTCCAAATTTATTCAAATGTATTCAACTGAGTCATTCAACTCAGTTAACATAGCAACAATACCTGAGATTTAACTTGAAAACTGCCCCATCATAAGTCAGTTCAAGAGGAAATCTGTTATACATTGTAGGGCAGCATTCATGGTTAGCAAAAATTTCTTTGGTTGTATCCAAATATAAATAAATAAATTTGGGTATAAGCAAATATGTAAATAAATGATAAAGTGTGCATGTACTTGTCAGTTACATGTAATTTTTAAAATTATGCATATGCCTGAGATAACTGAGAATGAATTACATTATAGCCTTGGAATTTTAGTCTGTTAAATCAAGACAGCTATGATGCTCTCTATAATATTTCTTTGCATTGCTTAAAATGTTGTCGTCAACACATCAATATAAAATCCCTCATCATGGACATTAGTGGCATACAAGTTTCTAAGTGAAAGCAGTGTTTCTGTTCTCTATACAGATCACTCTACCAGAGCAAAACATTGAAGTTTTATATCTCCAGCTTCACCCTCCAATTCCCCCTTACAAATAATCTAATTCCTCAGTACTGAAAATTTGGTGTTGTCTAAATGTTCAATTCTTTCTGGAGAAAAATCGCTCTCTATGCCTGAAAAATCCTATCCAATCCTCTTTGTCTTCTCTCTTAATTTAGCCATTTAAACCATCCTAGGAAGTAGTCTTCTCTGACAAGCTGCCTCTAAGTGTATGAGCTATTATCCTTTGTTGATTATATGACCTGCTTTTACTCACACACTTCTGACACCAAATGTGTGGATTTTTTTCTTGCAACAACCAATTCTCCAACTTACTGGATACTGACTGGGTTTCCTAGAATCAGCCCAATTCGGACATTAACTACCCAGGTTTAGTGCAGGCCTCCCATGTTAAGGGCTTAGTCCCACAAGTTACTTCCACTCCAGATTCCACCTGTAAGTCCAGGACGCCCATAGTCTGACCAATCACCTATCAAGCTGGGAGTTCCCTCTACGTGTTCCCCAGGTTTGATTATTTGTTAGAATGTCTCACGAAACTCA
This sequence comes from Proteles cristata cristata, assembly GCA_017311185.1. Classification (NCBI taxonomy): domain Eukaryota; kingdom Metazoa; phylum Chordata; class Mammalia; order Carnivora; family Hyaenidae; genus Proteles; species Proteles cristata. The sequence goes on along the minus strand of JAESUZ010000698.1, from coordinate 385,961 downwards.
GAAGAGGGTTTTGTTTATCATTAACAGTTTATTATAAGGATACAACTCAGCCAAATGAGAGAGATGCATAGGACAAAGCATGGGTGGTGGTTGTGGGGAGCTTCCATGCCCTCTTCAGAAACACCACCCTCCTAGCCCCTTGATGTGATCACCAACACAGAATTTATCCAAACCCAGCTGTTTAGGGGTATTTGTAGAGGTCACATTAAATAGGAGTGATTGACTAAATCATTAGCTATTGGTAACTGAACTCAGCTCCCATCCCTCTCCTCTCCCCAGAAGTCAGGGCATGAGACTGAAATCTCCAATAATCATACCTTGGTCTTTCTGGTGAAGAGCTCCCTTTCTGAAGCTACCTAGGAACCCCTAGCAACCACGCACCTTATTAGCATAGAAAAGACACACATCACTTTGGAGATTTCAAGGGTTTAAAAGCTCTGAGTCAGGAACTGGGGACAAAAGCCAATATATATAATTTATTTAAAAAATTTTAAATCTTAATTTACATTTGAGAGGGGAGGAGAGACAGAGTGTGAGCAGGGGAGGGGCAAAGAGAGAGGGAGACACAGAATCTGAAGCAGGCTTCAGGCTCTGAGCTGACAGCACAGAACCCAGCACCGGGCTCAAAGTCACACATAGTGAGATCCATGATGTGAGCTGAAGTCGGAGGTTTGACCAACTGAGCCATTCAAGCACCCCTAAGTTTATTTATTTTTGAGAGACAGACAGACAGAGAAAGATTTGTTGGGGGGAGGATCAGAGAGAGAGAGAGGGACAGAGGCTATGAAGCAAGTTCTGTGCTGACATCAGAGAGCCCAGTGAGGACCCCAATGATGTGGGACTCAAACTCACAAATCGTGAGATCATGACTTGAGTCGAAGTCTGATGCTTAACTGACTGAGCCACCCAGGTGCCCCTCAAATATATATTTCTTGTTGCATCACAGTGTGCTTTGGTTTTTGTGTGTGTGTGTGTGTTCCAATGTTTACATTGTTTTAAATTTGTTTGAAACTTGGACACAAAGAGGATTCTTTAAATACCTATTAGAGATGACAAGCTCTTTATATATTGACTCCATTGGGAGAGATAAGAGAAAATGGTTTAAAAGTGAGCATTCAAAATTCAGGAAGGAAGAGGGTCTGAAATAGATGTACTGATTTTGCAATCAATTATTATTTTTATTCGTGTACTTCTGTAGCATATGCCAGAAAGGGTAGCTGGAGGACTGTCGGCATTTAGTTATTTTAGAGTTTTTAATGATGCTCTTAACTAGTCCTGGGTAGCTACCCAGAGCTCTATAATTATGAACATGTATAGAATGTTTGCTTTAGCTACAAACATTTCTTTAGACATATTTCTCTTATATTACTCATTAGGATCAGTTTGGCCATAAATACTTTTTTAAATTTATTGTTCTCTAATTTAATTTCACTGATATTTTAAAATACAAACTGAGGCCTAATGGTTGTATCTGCATTTTATTTATACTTAAAAAATATTTTTAAGGGGCGCCTGGGTGGCTTAGTCGGTTGAGCGTCCGACTTTCGCTTGGGTCATGATCTCACGGTTCGTGGGTTCGAGCCCCGCGTCGGGCTCTGTGCTGACTGCCACCTCAGAGCCTGGAGCCCGTTTCAGTCTGTGACTCCCTCTCTCTCTGACCCTCCCCTGCTCACGCTGTCTCTCTCTCTCCTAGAAATAAATAAAACATTTAAAAAATTTTTAAATATTTAAGCAAAAATTTGCAATTTAGATAAAATGGTTGTATCTCTTGAAATCTCAACTTTCCAAATAAATACAAGAGGATATGAAAAATATGAATATTCCTGTATCTTTCAAAGGAATTACTTTTAATTAAATATTTTAAAATATGAAATTTCAGGCCTAAGGTTGTCACTGTTTAATTCAAACACTTAAAGACTGGGCAATGTATATATGAGAAAAATACTTATATTCAAAATGTTTAGTAAATTTTAACAAGTCTGTAAAAAAGAAATACACAATTAAAAATGGGCAAATGGATTGAAAACCATGCTTTATAAATGCAGATATCAATCTGGCCAATAACTATGAAATATATTAACATCATTTTTCATCTGAGAAATACACACATCAATACCATAATTAATATCAGTCTCTACTTCCCCTACCCCTACAAGTAAAATTTAAAAGGTGTATAATATTATATGTTATTTAGTAGTGGGACAAATAAAACTTTCATAAACTGTGAATATAAATTGATATAACCACTTTGAAAAAACTTTTGGTATTATCTACCAACACAGAACTCTCTCATGCTAATGACTCAGCAACTCTACTTCCAAGTCTATAACCAATACAATTATATACAAATGCTTACCAAAAGACGCTTAAAAAAATGTTGAATCCAGCACTGTTTGTAATTACCCAAAACTAGAAGCAAACCAATGTCCATTAACTGCAAATGGATGTATAAATTATGGTATATTTATGCACTGCAATTCTGTGCCATAATGAGAATGAACTACAGCTATACACATCCACAAAAACAAAACCCACAAACACAGATAGCATTGTGAAAAAGCTAGACTCAAGAGTACATAATGTATACAGAAAATTTATCCATTACGTAAAATTTCAAAGTAGGCAAAAGATAATGGGCTGTATTAGTGTGGTTGACCTAGGAATGTGGTGACTAGACTAGAGTTCAAAAGTAGCTTCTAGAATGTGGGTACAGTTTTATTTGAATACTGTGTTGATAGTGTGTTAACTTTGAAAAATTTTTGAGTTGTACACTTATGATTTGTGAACTTTTATATGTATATGATATACTTCAATCAAAGTTTACTTAAAACACACACATGACTATATACACTATTCATTATTCAGTTCTCCTATTACCATAAATCACTCTCCAAACTGCTCTCCATCATTCAATTTTTATATTTCTCCCTAGATTTAAGATGAACAATTCTGAAAGCCCATGGCATTTTGTACCAGATAACTATTTTATTTGCAAGTAACAGAATGTTACCTTTGATAGAAGACAATATCTTTTAGTTGATCCCATTAATTCATTTGGGACCATTTGCTGGTATAACACATTTATAACCAATCTATATGATGTGTGAGCAATGCTATGAGCCAACATAATCCTGGTTCCATCTTAAAAAGTGCAAGCAAGTTCAAAATTTCTCATGATTTCCACTAAGATCTCATTTCAGTTGAGATTGGATCCATTGGAATTTTTTAAATAGGTAACTCCAAAGATATTTGTTTTCTAGATAGCCCATTCCTAGAGCCTATAGAAATGGAGTCCAAGGATAATAATAATAAACCCTAATAGATAAGGAAAATACTTCTCTTTTTGCCTTTCACATTTCCGTTTTTTTTTAAATTTCACGTTTTATTTATTTCTGAGAGAGAGAGACAGCATGAGCAGGAGAGAGTCAGAGAGAGAGGGAGACACAGAGTCTGAAAGAGTCTCCAGGCTCTGAGCTAGCTGTTAGCACAGAGCCCGATGCAGGGCTAGAACCCACGAACCACGAGATCGTGACCTGACTGATCATAATTGACTAAGCCACCTAGGCACCTCTCACATTTCCATTTTAGACACTTACCATTTTTGCTGATAAATTGCAGACTGATAGATTTAAGGGATACTTCATTTCATTGTCGGTAAAAGAAAAGAAATGTTAATTTAAAATTATTCAAGATGGCATGACAAAGCACATGATAAGTGCATTAAGTATATACTAGTGCCTAATAAAAGTTACCCCCAAACTTAGCAGCTTAGAGCAGCCATATTTATCACACATTTATGTGAGTCAGGAATCTAGACTGGGCTTGGTTGGATCCTCTGCATTCTCACAGGAATGCAGGTAGGGCATGCACCAGGGTGGCAGTTACTTTAAAGCTGAATTGGAAGAGGATTTGCTTCAATTTATGACTTCCATACAGCACAATATGGCAGCTTACTTCATCAGAGTGAACATGCAAAAGGAACAAGAAAGACAGAGAGTGTTTGAATAAGATGGAAGTCACAGTTTTTTATAGCTCAATCTTGGAAGTGACATCTTATCACTTTTTCTCTATTATATTTGCTAAAATCAAGAACTAGGTGAAACCCACACTCAAGGCTATGAAATGCACTACAGCAAGATCTTCTAGAAGTAGGGGCAATTGGGACTAATATAGGAGCCACCTACTGCAACAGGACAATTTTTTTAAATCAACAACAACAACAGCAACACAAATTATCATTGACACAATCAAAAATTAACTACAAATATGATCTCGTAAAACAAGTCAAAATCATGAGACATAGAAAATGCAATTTTTCACTATCTGGTAAGTGTAGTAAGCTGCCTGCTAGAATTTGTAAGTTGTTATTGATGGAAAATTACTTAAAATTCCTTTTGTTATCTATTTGCAGTCTTACAGTTTTTCTAGTTCCTTGATAAATACTTTTCTATTTTTTACTTGTCTACATAAATTGATTTAACTAATATAGCCTTCTATGATGTACAAGATTAACTTTATGCTGTTCATAAGATAAGATAGAGCTTTATAAACATAAAGTACTTTATGAAGATTGAAATATAGTCAGTTCTTTTCAACCTTTGTAAAATTTAGTCATGTATGATTATTTCAGAGAACAGTGGAAAGATTATATTAAAGGTAAGGGGGCCTACTTGGGGGTTAATTTATAGAAATTCAATGTGCATATGATTAGAATATTACCATACAATATGAAATTCTTAGGCTAAAGCTCAATTTTGAAATTTATCCTAATTTTTAAAAATTTCAAAATGAGTATTTTTGGTATTTTGGTTTACTACTTTGTAGACATATTCCATACTGATTTTGTGAATATTGTATAATATTTAGCATATTGTATATGAATTAATAATGTGCTAAGGTGGCAATTATGACAAACAAATTATAAAAAAATTCACTAAGGCTAGAAGAATCTCTCATATGTTGTAAATCATTAAGCAAATTCCCAAAACAGCCACTCCACTAAAGTAAATTAACATGTTTCAGTGTACAGAACTAAGAAAGTAGCATAAAATAAACATAAAATATTGTTGTATGTTTTGCTTTTGTTGATAAGTTTACTAACTTTAGAAGCAAACTGAAAAAAAGTCTTCTTTTAAAATGAAACTCTGAAATATGCCCAGCTCTTACTATCAAAAAGGAGGAAATAGAAGATAAAAGCATTTATAATTATCTTATATTTATAATGTAAGAAAGACAAATTAAGATCCATAACACCTTATTACATTCTGGCTACTAGTTTTTTTATTTTTCTACCTTCTTCAGAAATGGTTATCTATAAGATATTTTTTCTTCTTACATATTAATCACATAGAACAGCTTGTAAAAATTAATATACTCTTTGATCTAGTAGTTTTAATCCTTATAATTTGCCTGAGGCCGGCTACAGCAGGTCCAGGGGTCCCTGAAGGATGGATGGTGTCGGCGAGACAGAGTGAGAGAGCCCCAAGATTCTTTCTGCTCACCAGGCAGGCATCTCTGCTCTGACTGGGGCTCAACTTCATTTTATCATTAAGTATTTGGGGGACGGCACAGAAGTGGCATTTGCCTTAGACAATGATTTCTGACAAACTCTTTGATATGTAAGAATTTCCCAGAACATAGATTTGTAAAAGACTCATGTATAACGTTTGCAATAGTGATTGAGGTAGGGGATTTAGATGCTTATCCTTTGGGGAAGGAAGACATCTTTAGCATACCAGACAAAGTTTCTAGCATAAAAAGGGTGAAGTTACTTCTTTGTGGACAGGGATCAATAGCTTGTTTGTTTAAGGTGGAAGTATCAAGAAAAACAGGTCTTTCAGGGAATACCTTTGCTCTCATAATCACAAAAGAAGAAGTTCCTCAACGGTTCCTTCACCAGGAGTAATCAGCATATACAAGGCCAGAAAATGCTCCAAGTGGAAACAACTGGGTGGGGGTGGATATCTGCCCTTAACTCTAAATTTGGGTCTTTGTCTCAGGGCCACACTCAACCCCCTTTTATTATGTAAGTCTTGGATCTGCAAGGCCCAAAGAAGAGCCTTTTAACAATCATCCAGGATGTTTTCATCTGAAATCTCTTTGGAAAAGGCAGGGATGTGCTTTTCCTTTTTTTAAAAAAAAAAAATTTTTTTTAAATTTATTTCTAGAGAGAGAGAGAGAGACAGCGTGAGCAGGGGAGGTCAGAGAGAGAGGGAGTCACAGACTGAAACAGGCTCCAGGCTCTGAGCTGGCAGTCAGCACAGAGCCCGACGCGGGGCTCGAACCCACGAACCGCGAGATCATGACCTAAGCGAAAGTCGGACGCTTAACCAACTAAGCCACCCAGGCACCCCAGGGATATGCTTTTCCTTATGAGCAATCTGTGTGGGGAATATCAGTCTGATCTGGAATATTGTGAGGCTTGGTCAATACCAGCAGCCTCATTTCCAACATGAGCCAGTAGTAGCAGAAGGAGATACCAGTTTTTGTTTCTCATGGCAGGAGCTGTGCAAACGCTACCATTTCCTCGTTATTACTGTCATCCAGCAAGGCCACTGCGGCTCCCAGCAATAATTTAAACTAAGACCATCAAATCACCAGTATCAAATACATATACAAAAGCATATTCAGCATATATTATTTACAATGCCATAGTTTTAAAACAACAAGTTGAATTTTTATCACTAGCAAATTGCTACCATATCGCAAAATTCATACATTAATGGAATACTAAACAGCTGTAATATTACTATAGAGTTCTTCTTTTATGGATATAAATATGTAACAATTTAGATCCAATCAGGAGAGAATCACACACATATATTGAAGAGTAACTTTGGAGCTGAAACACAACAAATTGAAAATTGGTATAATATATCTGTTCACAACTATAATGCTACAAGAAAAAAATCAGGCTACAGGATCATAAATATAACATGTTTTCTTCAACAAAATTAATATACTAGGTGGTATCTTGTGTATTAGAAGTGCAACAGTACACAAAACAAATTTCATACTCTGTGGAGATTACATTCTAGTATATTCTTATTATATTAAAAACTGTACACAAGCAGATAGATATATCCAATATACAGTTTATTCAGGGTGCTATTAAAATCATTATCCTAAATGAAAACAATTCCCTGGGGTGAAATTATAGAACAGCATTATTTTTCTTACAATACTGTGTTTCAATAATATTTTGAGTTTTCCTTTCTTTTTTAAATGTTTTATTTAATATATCTTTAAACATTTATTTATTTTTGAGAGAGAGAGAGACAGAAATCTGAAGTCAGATTTAACCGAATGAGCTACCCAGGTGCCCCATGAATTTTTCTGTCAATCACTGAAAGACAATTTAGGCAGATACTATAGATTTCTAATTCAGTTTCAGGTATTAAATGTTTCATTCTCAATCATTTTTTTTTTTTTACAAATAGTTTATTGTCAGTTTGGTTCCATACAACACCCAGTGCTCATCCCCACAAGTGCCCTCCTCCATGACCATCACCCCCCCCCCACACACACACACACCAATCCTCAGTTTCTTCTCAGCATTCAAGAGTCTCTCATGGTTTGCATCTCTCCCTCTCCCCCGCTATTTCTCCCCTTCTTCTCCCTCATGGTCCACCATTAAGTTCCTCCTAATTGTGATTAATTGTTTTAAATATTTACGTGCTCCCATATTCAGTGTGGACATTTATGATTGTTAGTTCTTCCTGATGGACAGAACCTGTAATTATTATGCAATGCCTTACTTTATCTCTTGTTAGTGTCTTTAAAGTCCAGTTTGTCTGATATAAGTATAGCTACTCCAGCTTTCTTTTGATTTCCAGTAGCATGATATGTTTTTCTCCATCCCCTTACTTTTGATCTGACAGTATCTTTCAGTCTAAGATGAGTTTCTTATAGACAGCATATAGATGGATTTTGTTTTTTTATCCATTCTGCTACCCTATGTCTTTTGATTGGAGCATTCATCCCATTTACATTCAGTGTTATTATTGAGATATGTGGGTTTAGAGTCTTTGTGTCATTTGTGGGGTTCATGTTTGTGGTGGTGTCTCTGGTATCTTTGTTCCTTGCAACCTTTCCTTCAGAGCATCCCCCTCAGGATTTCTTGTAGGGCTGGCTTCGTGGTGACAAATTCTCTCAATTTCTGTTTATTTGGAAAGACTTTTATCTCTCCTTCTATTCTGAATGACAGGCTTGCTGGGTAGAGGATTCTTGCTGCATATTTTTACTGTTCATCACATTGAAGATCTCCTGCCATTCCTTTCTGGCCTGCCAAGTTTCAATAGATAAGTCTGTCACCACTCTGATAGGTTTCCCTTTGTATGTTAGGGCCCTTTTCTCCCTAGCTGTTTTCCAAATTTTCTCTTTGTCCTTATATTTGGCCAATTTTACTATGATATGCCATGCAGAGGTTCGATTCAAATTATGTTGAGGGGAGTCCTCTGAGCCTCTTGTATTTCCTTCCCCAGGTTGGGGAAGTTCTCTCCTATTTTTTGTTCCAGGACTCCTTCAACACCTTTCCCTCTCTCTTCCTCTTCTGAGATTCCTATGATACGAATATTGTTGTGTTTGACCATGTCGCTGAACTCTTGAACTCTTCTTACATATTCCTGAATCAGTTTGTCTCTTTTTTGTCAGCTTGTTTGCTTATAATGGTGTCTTCTAAATAACTTATTCTCCTTTCTGCCTCTTCAATCCGTTCATTGGAGGCCTCTAATTTATTATGTATCTCATTTTTTTCTTTTTTTAAAATTTTTTATATTTTTTTCCAAATAGTTTATTGTCAAATTGGTTTCCATATAAAACCCAGTGCTCATCCCAAGTGCACTCCTCCATGCCCATCTCCCCCTTTCCCCCCCACCTCCATCAGTCCTCAGTTTGTTTCTCAGCATTCAAGAGTCTCTCATGGTTTGCCTCTCTCCCTTTCCCCCACCATTTGCCCCCTTCTTCTCCCCCATGGTGCTCAGTTAAGTTCCTCCTAATCCTCCCATACGTGCAAACATGTGATATTTGTCCTTCTCTGCCTGACTTATTTTGCTCAGCATAACACCCTCAAGGTCCATCCATGTTGCTACACATGGCCAGATTTCATTCTTTCTCATTGCCATGTAGTATTCCATGGTATAGGTAAACCACATCTTCTTGATCCATTCATCCGTTGATGGACACTTAGGCTCTTTCCATGTTTTGGCTATTGTTGAGAGTGCTGCTATGAACATTGGGGTATATGTGCCCCTATGCATCAGCACTCCTGAATCCCTTGGATAAATTCCTAGCAGTGCTATTGCTGAGTCGTAGGAGAATTCTATTGTTAGTTTCCTGAGGAACCTCCACACTGTTTTCCAGAGGGGCTGTACCAGTTTACATTCCCACCAACAGTATAGGAGGGTGCCCATTTCTCCACATCCTCGCCAGAATCTTGAGTTCTAAAATAAGTTGCTCATTTTAGCCACTCTGACTGGCGTGAGGTGGTATCTCAGTGTGGTTTTGATTTGTATTTCCCTGATGAGGAGGGATGCTGAGCATCGTTTCATGTGTCTGTTGGCCATCTGGATGTCCTCTTTGGAGAAGTGTCTGTTCATATCTTCTGCCCATTTCTTCACTGGGTTGTTTGTTTTTCGGGTGTGGAGTTTGATGAGTTCCCTATAGATTTTGGTTATTAACTCTTTATCTGATATGTCATTTGCAACTATATTTTCCCATTCCATCAGTTGCCTATTGGTTTTGTGGGCTGTTTCCTTTGCTGTGCAGAAGCTTTTGATCTTGGTGAGGTCCCAATCATTTATTTTTGCTCTTGATTCCCTTGCTTTTGGGGATGTGTCAAGTAAGAAGTTGCTGCAGTGGAGGTCAAAGAGGTTGTTTCCTGCTTTCTCCTCTAGGGTGTTGATAGTTTCCTGTCTTACATTCAGGTCCTTTATCCATTTTGAGTTTATTTTTGTGCATGGTGTGAGAATATGATCTAGTTTCATTCTTCTCATGTTGTTTTCCAGTTCTCCCAACACCATCTGTTAAAAAGGCTGTCTTTTTTCCATTGGATATTCTTTCCTGCTTTGTCAAAGATTAGTTGGCTGTATACTTTTGCATCCACTTCTGAGTTCTCAATTCTGTTCCATTGGTCTATGTGTCTGTTTATGTGCCAATACCATACTGTCTTGATGATGACAGCTTTGTAGTAGAGGTTAAAGTCTGGGATGGTGATAACTCCCATTTTGGTTTTATTTTTCAGTATTCCTTTGGCTATTCGGGGTCTTTTGCGGTTCCATACAAATTTTTGGATAGTTTGTTCTAGTTTTGAGAAGTATGCTGGTGCAATTTTGATTGGAATTGCATTGAATGTGTAGATTGCTTTGGGTAGTAATGACATCTTAACTATATTTATTCTTCCTATCCATGAGCATGGGATGTTTTTCCATTTCTTTGTGTCTTCTTCAATTTCCTTCATAAGTTTTCTATAGTTTTCATCATACAGATCTCTTGCATCCTTGGTTAGGTTTATTCCTAGGAACCTTATGGTTTTTTTTGTGCAATTGTGAATGGGATCAGTTTCTTGATTTCTCTTTCTGTTGGTTCATTGTTGGTGTATAAGAATGTTACCTCATTTTTTAATTCATCATGCCTATTTTAATCTCCATTTTGTTTTTAGCCATAGTTTCTTTGATGTCCCCTATGCTTTTTTCCAGCCCAGCTATTAACTTTATGATTATTATTCTAAAATCTTGTTCAGTTATGCTGCTTATATCAGTTTTGAGCAGTGCATTAGCTGTCAATTCTTCTTGGAATTTTTTTGGAGGAGAGCTATTTCGTTTCGTCATTTTAATTAGCTTCTGGCTCTTGTTAGTTTTAAATACTTGTTATGCTCTCTGCACTTGTGAGCGCTGCTGTATCCAAGAAGACTCTTTGACTGCCTGGAGCCTATCTTTCAGAGAGTGTTTTTGAATGGTATCTCTTGGTCTCTCTTGTTGAGACTTTGGTTATTTTATTTTCCTACTCGTCATGATACTTGGGACTCTCCACCATGTGTACTTTGGCTTGTTTCTTGAGGTAGCCCTGGAGAGGAAAACACACAGGCAACAAAGGCACACAAATGCACAGACAAATCCAACAAACATGCAAACTGAAAGGGAAAACGAAAATGTAAAGAGAAAAGTGGGAGGAGGGAAGGCGAATAATAAAAAATAAAAATACATTTAAAAAAAGAAGAAAAGAAAATGGAAAAAGAAGAAACCCACTAGACAAAGAACAGTTTAAAGCATATAACCAGATTTCCCAGCTACGAATAAATAGCAGAGTGTATGCAGTGCTGGTTGAAGAGCGTAAAGAAAGAGAGAAATGATGGGGGGGGGAGGTAGGGAGGTGGAAGATGAGGCAAAATTGGAAATGAAATGAGCAGGCAGAAGGAATAAGAAGCTTTTTCCAAAGAGCGAAAGAGTGGAATATGGTTGAAGAGGTGAAAGAAATGACGATGGTGTTATCCAGAGAAACTATATAGTCTGATTACTCCAGAGAGAAAGAGATGAAAAGGTAGATAGGTGTAGAATTTACAACTACAGCATGGATTAAAAGCCAGTGACCAGAATTGGTTTTGCCTTGGCTCCGGTAAAAATAAAAAAAATTAATAAAAAATTTTTAAAAAGGAGGAGGGCAGTTCTCTAGCATTGATGGGCGTGGTTTGATCCAATGCGTCTGAGGGAGTCCTGCGTTGGTGGTTATTGGGAGAAGAGTGGTGGCGCTACTGTCCCTTCTTGACCAAGCGCTGCAATTCGCTTTTTTGGGTGTGTAAACTCCTTGTGTTAGGGGCGCCGCTAAGGTGGGCCATGCTCTATATCCCAGGCCAGGCCTCCTTTCCAGATCCCAGTCCGCGTGCCCCACTGAAATTGCAGGAGACACAAACTCGCAGGCAATCCCCTCAGGGCAGTCCCAAGCCTCTTGCTTTCCCCCTGGGGATTGAGCCAGAAGTTGCTACTCCCGACTCCTCCAGGTTGGGTTGGCGATTGAGGAGCAGTTTCATCCGGGGATCTCCTGGGACTAGTGTGTCCCACCTAGGGTCAGCTGGAGAGCAGGAAACTGGGTCCCTCTGTGTCTCGTCACATGAAACACGAACTCGTGTGCAAATCTCCCAGTTTTAGGCCCTTCGCCTCCCCTCTAGGGATCCAATGGAACCAGAAACACAAAGGCGTGGCCACCACATGACCTCTCCAGGTCAAGCTGGCGCGCAGGGAGCAATTTCCCTGGGGGTTGCCTAGGATGAGTGTGTCCCCCCTAGGGTCAGCTGGAGAGCAGGAAACTGGGTCCCTCTGTGTACTGAGCAGAGGTTTTTCTGTTCCCCAGTGACAGGGACAATGTCTTGAGCAGTTTCAGCCACTCTCTTTCCCCTCTAAACTCCCTGCAGAGGAGAATCACCACCGTCCCTCTGTGTCTCTGGTCCAGGCCCGATTTTATCTTCCCTACTTTTCATTCATGGTAGAAGGCTTTCTCAGTGGATCTGTCTCCTTTTCCTCCCAAACTCCTGGATTCTATAAGGGTTCCTATGGCTTCAGGCCTTCTCTGTGCGAGATATGGGGGCGAGTGCAATGTACAGAGTTCCCTACTCCTCCTCCATCTTGCTCCCACCTCTCATTCTCAGTCATTAAAAAAAAAAATCCATTCTGATCTAAGCCAAAATGTTTACCTCTCATTCACTTAAAAGTATCTCTTGGGCCTAAATGAGGCTTAAAAATGATTATAAATAAAGGATGTGTGATCGACTTCTTTATTATTTTCCTCCCTTACTGTTTCATGATTTCTCTCTTCATTCTGGTACAGCGGATTCTTGCATATTGAAGCTAGGAGGAAGGAAAAGTGAGAGATGGACAAGAAAGCCCTTACTTGTGGGGCGCTTGGGTGGCTTAGTCGGTTAAGCGTCCGACTTTCGCTTAGGTCATGATCTCGCGGTTTGTGGGTTGAGCCCCGCGTCGGGCTCTGTGCTGACTGCCACCTCAGAGCCTGGAGCCTGTTTCAGTCTGTGACTCCATCTCTCTCTGACCCTCCCCTGCTCACGCTGTCTCTCTCTCTCTCTCTCTCTCCTAGAAATAAATAAAACATTAAAAAAAAAAAAAAAAAAGAAAGCCCTTACTTGAGAGCAGTACTATAATCTGGTAGAGATACTTTCCAGATGATAGCTGTGATTGTTTATCAGGGTAATAAAATCTCAGAAAATACCTTTGGAAGGTAGCATCAAAGGAGAACCCTAAAAATCAGTGTACATAACAATGATCTTTGGATATTGCTTCTAAAAATGTCACTCTCAAATAATGGATCCACCTAGCATTGTTATGCTGAGATAATTTTGACAACTAACATCTCATTTTATAATGGTAACCCAAGAGCTGTAAACACCTGACCAAGGTCTATTTTTATTCCCTAGCCCATTTATCCAACATGATGGGCTATGATGGTGAGACTGATGTGCATTCTCTGGTCAATATGGAAGACAGAGATCAGTCTAACATATAGGCAAATGGTATACACCATTCTTCAAAATAATTGTAGAGAGGATCTCAAAATAAAACATGAATATTCTCAAATCCTCCATCTTTCAGAATATAATCCATTCCTCTAATACTCAAATGAAAGCTTAAGTTCCTTTCCAACAAGATTGCAATAATTGTATTGTTATATTGGGCTTCCCATCCAAAGTGTTTTTAAAAATTTTCCTTTAGATATTTCTTTTTCACTTTTTTGGGTTTTTTTTTAAGTTTATTTATTTATTTTGAGAAAGAGAGCATGCATGCAAAGAAGTGGCAGAGAGAAAGGGAGAGAGAATTCCAAGCAGGCTCTGTGCCATCAGTGCAGCACAGAGCCCAATATGGGGCTCGATCTCACAAACTCCGAGCTCCTGACCTGAGTCAAAATCAAGAGTTGGCTGCTTCGATGACTGAGCCACCTAAGAGCCCTGTTTTGGTTTGTTTTTAAGAATTCTAAGGGAGAGTTTACATGGTTTAGAAATCTGTTCTGAATATCCTTACAATTACCCTAGCCAATCATTGTTAGGGTTACTCTAAGATAACTTTAAATTGACTCTAAGGTCACTGTTTACTGGTACGGGTCATTTTTTAAAGTTTAATTAGTCTGGAAATAACATGTTTGAAAGGTTAGACATAGAACACGGGAAATACAGTGAGAAATTCCTGAAACAAGAGAATTGATTTCGCTTTCTCTGGAATAGCTATCTGGGTCTTGCTCTTCCTTGGCTGGTTTTCTGTTAATCATTCTCTAAGCCTACTATAAATTTAAAAGGACTGAATTCTCTACCTCCCACACCCCACAAACAAGCAGTGACTATCGGCATCACCCCAAATCAGGTATCCAACCTCCTCCAGGGTTCAAATAGATGAGAAAAATAACTTTTTCTCTTCGCTCAAAACTGCCTTTAGGTTGGTGATATACTCAGGGCTGCGGTTCAGAAAGATAATTTTTAGATCATTCCACAGAGCATTTAGCTCCACATTGTTTTATTACTTCTCTTGCTTCTGATTAGGATCTCTTACAATGTTTTTCTATACAAACAACTCAGAAATTTCCTTGAGGCTTGAAGTGGCATTTTGTCATCATCAAGTCATGAAATTTTTAAACATTCTTTGGAAGTACCACATTATATGTATGAAAACTATGTGTAAATGTGAACTTCTGTTTTTAAGTAGGATTTTCCAGCTGCCAGTCCTGTTGTTTGTGGCTGAAGAACATACTCATTATTTCTGCGAGTTCTCAGGGCTTCCTGGCTTGTACACTCTACTGGTACCTCGTCAGTCATCCCACTCATAAATACTTTGGACTTCTATGATGAATATCTAGCATTTCTACATCTCTCCATTAATTTCTAATTTTTTAAAAAAAATGTTTATTTTTGAGAGAGAAAAAGAGACAGAGCACAAGCAAGGGGGGGCAGGGAGAGAGAGAGACAGAATCTGAGGCAGGCAGAGGGCTCTGAGCTGTCAACACAGAGCCCGATGCAGGACTCAAACACAAATAACAAGATAATGACCTGAGCAGAAGTGAGACACTTAACTGACTCAGCCACCTAGGCACCCTTCAATTAATTTCTGATTGGACTTTCAAACTTCCTGAACTAAGTTTGTAATTTCAGGCTAATGATAACATGGATTTTTTTCCTATTCATTAGAAACTGAGTTGATAATTTTTTGGTAGCAAAACCGAAGATTTTTACTCCATTTACCACCCCCTCTTCAGTGCTTAACTGAGTCTGCCATTGCTTATAACAAAATCAGTGGATTGTCCTATCAGCCTCAGAATGGTATATCTGTAGTTTTCATCTGGGTTGAAATTTACCAGCTGAGATGATGGCCACAAATACTTGCCTTCTTACACAAGACATTTGTTCTTTCTTAGGAATAAACATTTCTCAATTTATTGCCTTGCTTTGTGTGATTTTTATTAACTAAAATTGTTGGTTGGTTTTGACAATTTTATTTAGCTTTGTATCATTTTCTATAGTGTAGGGGAATGTCAGAATGTTTCAGCTTGCCATTGCCCAAAGGTCTTTCACGACATATGATTTCCATAGATACTTTTTCATAGAGTGAGATGCAGTGGAATCATATAAATAAAATCTTGTATATTTTTCTTTTTTTTAAAATCTTGTATATTTTTCTAATTCTTTACATATATAAGCATAAATATGCTTAAATAAAATGGCTATGTCACAGCCCTCAAAGCTGGAGGAAAACTAGTACTGAAAATTATATTTTACATAGCAACTCATGTTTTCACAGTAATCATTATTCATCTTTTCTAGAAATAAATTATAAAGTACTGTAGATTTTCTTTTAAAATGTGTATTTTTTCTCATAGTTATACCAAATAGAGTATATTCCCCCACCCACTGAGGTGGGTTTGGGCATGAGAATTGTTTTCACCAATAGAATGAAAATGGGTATCCCATAGGCCACGTAAGCTTTAATAATCATCAGCTGCTTTTGAAATTTCTGTTTTTTCCCAAGAAAATAGCATATTCCAGATTGGAGAAACTTCTTTAAATGAGATCCTTGAATAAAAAATATGTGGAGAATAGCTGAAACACCAATAACATAGTATGAGTTAGGTATGAATCATTGTTTACAATGAGTCATATTATAAATCATTGGGATTGTTGAATCATTGTTTTAATTCAGGGTAACCTAGTACAAACTTAATACAGATGGACTTTCCTAGAAGTATCACCCTATATTTCTACTTATATCCCATGGTGAGAACGTAGTTAGCTGGCCACTTCTAATTTTAAGAGACACCAACAGATCAATTCTAACAGGGAGCATCCCTAACCCTAATAATGGGGAAGAAAAGGAGAGGGCTGGGCAACTACCAGTCTCTGCCATTCCAAAGATCAATAACTGGGGATGCATTCATTTCCTTTTCACCAAATATCTGTTACCTATTCTCTATATTTTAATTTGAACTTAACAAAATGTAAAAGATTGATGGCATTTGTTTTGCTTGCTTTACCTGCAAATCTCCTCACAGCTCAATTCAGATCTTAATTTCTCTCTCCTCACTCCCTGTCATTGTTGCTCCATTCTTGATCACTCCTTTCTCTTCTGTTTCTTTTGAGGCTAATTTTGTATTAGTGTCTGATAAAATATATTTTCCAAAGCCAATTTTCATGGAATTTCTGGATTAGTCACCTCCTACATTTTATTCAGTTATTAGTCACACAATGATGATACTCTTCTTCATATTTTCATTGCTTTAGTGTTTTTCTCTAATAAAAAAGGCAGAAAGCAGCTCAAGGTGTCTTAATAGTGATTAATTAAGTACAAAATATAATCAATCAGTATTTTCCTGTAATAATGCTGGCATTTTGAACATTCAGCTTAAATGGAAAAAAAAAAACAATGTTAATATGAAATAATACATAACTTGGAGTTGGGGAAAAGTATGAAATATTTCTAGTGGCATTTTACTCTACTTTTTTCTTTTTCTCTGATCCATAAGCAAAGAGAGAGAGAGAGAGAAGAAAAAAATCAAATTATCTATAAATTCAAGTCCTAATTACATTATAAGCCAAAGTGGCTTAGCAGGGCCGTGTTCACCCTGTTGAACAGAGATCCCACATGTTGTACTGGATTAGATATATGGAAATCCTTAAATATGTGAAGAATTGACATACTGGCATTTATCACCACTGAGTGGAGAACAGTATCAGAGACAAGCTTTTTTTTTTCCTGAAGGAGAGCGGGTTGTCAAATGTTGGAAACAGCTGGCTTGACAGATTGTCCTTGTTTGTCCCCAGCTTAGACTTTGTTGAACACTTCAGCATGTATTAGGTGTGCTATTTAGGTTAGACATGACATTTCTAGTACTTCTTTAAAGGTCACAATGACAGATGCCTGCGTGTAATGTTCTCCACTGGAAATATTTATGCAGTGATCAACGCTTATGTCTTTTTCAAACATTGTTCTTTACTTTAAGTGATTTGTAAGAATTTGGTTTTGTGGAGACCCGGGTTCCAGTCTTAACTTCTCTGACTCCTGGATAGAGCACATAGTAATACTCTTGTGAAATGAGGTAATATAAATGTTTACTCCACAGGGTTCTTGTGACAGTTGAATACATAAAAAATACTTATAATTCTCAAGTGCCATATGAGCACTAGTTTTCAATATAGGTATTGTGTATGCTTATTTGCATATGAAGAAACACATACCAATTTTTAGATAGATATATAGATATTAGAATTCACATCCTTCAGATGTTCACTCTGTTTCTATCCGAAAACAACTATTATGTAGTAATCAAGTCAGCATCCTTTCAGCACATTGAAACAGTATTAATATCCTAAGTACTAGTTACTTAGATAGAAAGAGATAGAAAAGGGTTTAACATAATATCTATCAGAGCGTACAACTTCATAAATTCCCATTTAGTACAGCTTTTCTCCCAAACCTGACGGTTGACTGGGAGTGGTGGTTGGGATTGGGTGTCAGTTTTGTCCTTGATGGGTCTTTGCTCCCCAATCTTGTTTTCCCTGCTATGTACAAGGTCCCTCCTGCTTCTGCTCAGCTTTTCACACCCTTTAGATAGAGCATATTAGTTCTTCTCCAGTTCTTCAAACAAATAGATAAATAAATAAATAAATAATGTGTACCACAATTTATAAAGCATGGTTCTTATAGTTATTTACCAGGGTCCATTTCCCTAAGAAGCAGCAGATACATTTTAAATAGTTATGCTCCCAGGGGCACCTGGGTGGTTCAGTCAGTTACACCTCTGACTTTAGCTCAAGTCATGATCTCACGGCTTGTGAGTTCAAGCCCTGCATTGGGCTCTGTGCTGACAGCTTGGAGCCTGGACCCTGTACCTGTTTCAGATTCTGTGTCTCCTTCTCTCTCTGTCTCTCCCCTGCTCACGCACTGTCTCTCTCTGTCTCAAAAATAAATAAACATTATTTTTTAAAAAATAATTATGCTCCGAGTTGAACAGGTTACATCCAAAATAAATGTATTGTTATGTGAGGGAAAACAAAGTTTTCAGTATTTAATCTGCTTTGTCCAATTCTACAGATAGTCTGATACAATCTGATGTGGAAAATTCTTATTAAATAGAAATATGAAGGTTATTTAAACAGAAATTGTCTTTATCTTATAATGATTTTTTTTGTAGTCCTAACATTATTATAAGGAGTTTAAAGTGCTATTGATTAAAGAAGATTGGATGTTTCTATTAATGTAACTGAAAAATTTTCTTCTTAAAATTTTCCATGACTCTCCATTTTGTGGCAGAATTATGTCCATCTCCACCATCAGTTTAGATAAACTGCCATACTCATTTAAAAATTAATTTTATACTGTTATATAAAGTTGTTTAACTCTTACTTCTCTCACTTTTCATGGATGTGTCAAAAGAATTCTTACTTTTTGCTTAAGCAACCTAACATAAATAATATATTGTATTACTTACTTTAAATGTTACAAATTACATAGAAGAAACTTATGCACTTGAGTATCTTAGGTCCAGTTAGAGAAGGACAGTCACATTTAAGAGTATTGACCTCTGTCTCTATGGTATACTTTCCCGAAATTTATTTTTTCCACTTGAGGCACATATTTATTTTAACAGTAGAGCTTTTAATTTATTAAAACATTTTCATAATTTTAGTAATGTCCTTTTTTCTTTTATTTTAAGAAGTTTTTACAGGTTTATATTTACATTCCTAAAACTTTGTGCTTTCTAGCTTCAATTGAATATGTCAACTGGATAAATAATGATAAATATTTATATCCCATGAAGATTGGAAATACCTGAAAGGAGCATTCTTATTTAGTAGACAAATATGTTTTTAAAATGCATCCTCAGAATTCAAACAATATGTAAATCTCACAAATATTTGTTCACATGAAGTTAGGATGTCTCTAAAAATTTTTGGAAAATAATATTCTGGGGTTTACATCCATCATGACAGAAGAGTGTGGCACTCATAGAGATATTCCCTAGAGAATCTCTAGATTCTCAGATAACATAAAAATGCATCAAAGCATAAAAATGATGTCCTCAATAATCTACACTTTCCTGTAGGAGCATCACATATCTCCTTCTGAGTACAGTATAGTCTCTTACCCTTTGCAGGCTTAGCCATGGGACTTGCTTTGACAGAGAGAATGGGAGCCTATATGAGGTGTACCACGTATGAATAGAAGATTTAGGCACACTGTACAGTTCAGTTAGTCTTCCTTCTTCTCTCTTCTTCCATGAGAATAACTTACTCCAGGTCAAAACTGTTCCTGGGTCAAGGAGTAAGACAACTTGAGGAGCAAAATGAACACAACAGAGCTGAGCAGGGAAGGACAGACCAAAACTGACCTATAGAATTATGAGGGCAAAATAATTTTTATTGTTGTAATGCAACAATTTTTTACTATTGATTTGAGGATTATTTTCTTGCCACAGCAAAAGCTGACTAGTAAGATTTGGGGGGGGGGTAGAGAAATTGAACACGTGAGAAAGAATCTTAAGAAGGCTCCATGTCCAGTGCAGAGCCCAACTTGAGTTCCATCTCTTTGTGGGATCATGACCTGAGCTGAAATCAAGAGTCAGTGTGGGAGACTAAACCAAGTGAGTAACCCAAGCACCCCTAGCCTTTCTAAAGGTCTGCTGCAAAGGGAAAATAAAGCAAGCAGATAAATAACAATATTTGTAGCTCTCTATTGACTTATATTACTCTATGCCAGTCATTCACTCATGTATTCATTCTTTCATTTCTTCAACAAATATTTATCACTGTAGGAGCAAAGAGCTGCCCACTTCTATTGGAAATTAAAAAAGAATGGATATAGGAAACTCCAAATACATTTATCCCCTTAAGAAATCTACTCTTTACCAGAAGAGTGCACATTAATGTTGAAAGTTATTTTCTCTACAATATTTCAGTACTGGCTACTATATTGTATTATCTATAGGTAAAGTAAAATTTTATAATTATTTTAATCTATGATTCAAGAAATATGTTGAAAATTATTTCCATATTTTTTACTATGTGATCACTATTAACAAAGTAAATAGCAAAATATGGTAAATATTGGAACCCTCTATTAACTTTTTCATCTTTGGGTACCTATTTTCCCCACAGCTAGGGATATTTTCTTTCCCCAGAGAGTGTGTTCTGCAATATTCCACCCCAAATCCTCATCACTGAGGAGGAGAATTTAAGGAACTCTAGTACAGCATTCTAGGATTGAGCCTGAATGCCCCTAAGAGTTGAATTTGTGCCCCATGTTGTTCCTGGGAATCATCCTTCTTTCCAAGGCAGAGACCTTACTTGTGCAGTAAGAAAGATTTTCAGATTTCTGAATTGGATATTTATTAAATCAATCTTTCTTTCTTTCTTTCTTTCTTTCTTTCTTTCTTTCTTTCTTTCTTTCTTTCTTTCCTTTCTCTTTCTCCTTTCTCATCTTTTCCCTCTTTTTTAATAAACAAAATTCAATTTTTAGTTCACATGTTTTCCAAGCTGCAAAATTGAACTTCCTTGTCTAAATTGGACATTTTTCAGTGTTATGTATTGAAAGACTGAGAGCACAGCAAGTGGTGATAGGGAGTCTGATCACTGAATCATCTATCAACACAGGACTTATTGAGATATGCTTGAAATATCTTTCTGTCACCATGAACCGTTTAGGACTGATTCTCTTTGGTTCATTCATGCCTCGAATATTCATGAAGGTGGATAGATGGAGGTTCATGCTTCAGAAAGACTTATGCTTGGGACACAAGGATCTTTGTGAAGCTAAATGCACTCTGCTGCATTCACCATGCATCACTCACAACCTTGTAATGGAGAAAAAAAACTGGTAAAAAGCAAGCTCACAACTTATTTTGAACCCATCAGAGTGCTGGCTTATATACCTAAATGAGATACAGTCAGATACCAACAAGGTGAGTGCAGCTGGGGTTATTGACCTATTGGTGAAGGATGGTCAAATGCAGGTGTAGAGGGACGTCTGGGTGGCTCTGTTGGCTAAGCGTCCAACTTCTCCTCAGGTCATGATATCGCAGTTCGTGAGTGTGAGCCTCACATCAGGCTCTGTACTGATAGCTCAGAGCCTGGAGCCTGCTGTGGATTCTGGATCTTCTTCTCTCTCGACTCATCTCCTGCTTGTGCTCTTTTCTCTCTCTTGCTCAAAAATAAATAAATATTAAAATAATTAAAAATAAAATCATATAAGGCCAATAATGCCCATGAATTGTATTTTTTTCAAGGCTGGCTGGTGTGAATGCTTAGAAGTGTTCTATAATCCTTTCAATCATGTTTCTTCCCCATTCACAGAATTTTCCCACATGCATGTGCTTCTAGTGCTCTGGTGAATTCTCCAGCAGCACCCTCTTCAGATTTCTGACACCTCCCTTTGTACATCTCTCTTCTCTCCAGTACTTTGTCTTGTAAACTCTAGCCTTACATTCTCTAAACACTTAGCTCCATTTCCTCAGATCAGGGAGTCCCCCCCACATACCTCTATTTGCAGCAGAACAGAGATTCCGTTAAAGAAGTAACCTAGAGCAATCTTAATGCCTATGATTAGTTTCTTTCTTAACCTTCAGAGATCATGATCCTTTATTGCTCAATATCCAGTGTCTCGAAATCTGTTGTTTCATATTTTTTTTTCCAAAAATGTTGATTGTTTCAGACAGGGATGCCTATTGATCTATATACTGCCAATGAATAACCAGAAATTAGAGTGAACAGATATTTCACCAAAGAAGGCATAAATATAGCACATAAGCACATTAAAAGATGATCAACATCATTAGACATTAGAGAAATGCAAATTAAAGACACAGTGTCATGCCTCTAGACACAAAGAATCACTAAAATTAAGAAGTGCACCAAGAATTGACAAAGATGTGAAAGTAATGGAATACTTATATATTATTGTCAGGATTGTAAATTGCACAATCGGTTTAGACCGATTCTTTTCAATTTTTAAAGAATGAAACATACACCTACCATGATATCCAACCATTACATTTAGCTATTGAAGGAGATAAGACATGAATATCTAAATGCAGTGTGAGATTCTGGGTTAAATCCTGGCATTGAAAAAAATATTATTGAAAACTGAAGAGTCTGTAGTTTAATTAGTAATATTGTGGCAATGTTAATTTCTTAATTTTTGTCACTATACCAAAGTTGTATGAGACACTAACCTTAGGGTAAGTTAGATGAAGGGTAGATGGGAATTTTCTGTACTATACTTACAACTTTTCAGTAAATCTACAATTTCTAAATTAAAAAAGGTTTTAAAAAACTACTGAATAAACATCCCATAAACACACTTATTTTAGGAAATTCAGTGAAACAAAAGTGTTGACATCAATCTAGGAATGGCAGAAAAATATGAAATTCTAAGTGAACTGATCAGATTAAGACTTAAAACATTAATCCGACATTTCTCCTGGAGACTCTAACTTATATGCAGCCAAAATTTCTGAAAAAAATACCCAAATGTAATTAAAACCTGGGCTTCATTATGTTCAATGATTGTAATCAGCCTACATATTGCTAGGAAAATACTAAGTAAGAGACATTGGGTCAGTATCAATATTAGTTGGAAGTTTCTATTTTTGTTTTCTCTGTTGTTATTATTGATTTTGTTTATTCCCTTTTTCTCTTTCTGAGATAATATATCCCACAATTGCAATTCAATAATGAAACATGTTTACATTTTAAACACTTTATAGTTAGGTAATAATTCATGTCATTTCTAAGGAAAACATAATGTTTGTTAATTGGTTTATATGTGTATGTGTTTATACATGTTATGTTTGTAGTGTTTATACACGTTATGTTTGTAGTGTTATTAATTATAAATACCTCATAATGTGTTTTTACTGGTCATAAAAATGTAATCTAATTCTAGGTCAGATATGTGAATCTTCCAAATCTTTATAGGAATGTATAGGCCTTTTTGTACTCCAGAATTGCCATGACTTGCTACTTGGATTTATTTCTTATAAACTTACACTGACAGTATAAGAAAAATACTCTAGTATAGAATACATTTATTTCATTGATTCTCATTTAAAATTCTGAACACTAATATAGTTCAATATTACGGTAGAACCAACCTCATTTAAGACTAGAAATATTCTTGTAAAGCTGTTAATCACTTTTTTGTTTTCTTTCAAGGATAAAACTTTGAAAGTTTATTAAATGTAGAAAATGTTCCACTGTTGACTAAGATTAAATGCCAAATTGTGAATGTTCTTGTGATAAACATATTAAGAGAGTCTTATATTTAATATTTAAAATCCACAGTTATCCATTGATTATAGTCAGCCTAGTATAAATGAATCAGATTTTAATTTATAGCTGTGAGAAACACTCACCAGGTTAGGAACCACTAAACAAGATGCTTTAAAAGAAAGAACCTTTTGTTAAGTGTTATTGACCTGCATTTGAAGGAAGAGAATTACCAACTTGTCATTTGACTCTGCACTTGAGAAAAAGCTCTAAATTTCCATTGTAGGACCAATGAAACATAAGCCTGAATGTTAGAATTCAACATTACTCACTGTAGTAAGAGAGGCTTCATTAATTAAACATCCAGTGTGTGCTAAGTGCTGCAGAGGGCAATAAAGACAGTTTCCTAGTCAGTGTGGAGAATGAAAGTCATTTCCTCTTGGGATCTCTGTTGCTGAGGTAAGTTCTACCCACCAAAGAAATAAACATGCCTCATCATGCATAAAACAAAATGTAGTTTCCTCTGTTCTACTTCAAGGATATTTCCTTACTACTTACCTATTCTTGAAGGACAGGAAATATGCATGGACATCTTTGAAAGTCACACTTTGACTTATGATTTAATGTAATTTATGATCTAATGATAGCAAAAGCCCATGAACAAAGCATAGCCATCTAGCATGCCAAATAGACTTATTTAGTACTAGCACTGAGCTCAACCAACAGCATAACCCTTACTGCCCACTTTGCTCTCCAACTCTGGCAAAATTCTGTTCAACGGTCAAATGTCAACTCACAAATCACTTCCTTTTTGAAGACTTCCCAATTCCCTTAAGAACTGAGTTGCTTTTGTCTATTGTCTGAAAGAAAGTTTTCTCACTCTACTAAGAGCTCTTTGTTGCTCTGGATTTTTATTAATTTGTTTACTCTTTTGCTTCCAACTAAACTGTGAATTCCTTGAACAGAGTGACATTTCTTGTTTTCCAGTAGCCATCAAGAGTAGAATATGGAAAGAAAATGAAGGAATGAACAAAATGGTGTCTAGGAAATATGACATTTTAAAAGAGAAAGCACAGAGAAAGGTTCTGTTTCATAGTATCAGTGTTTAAATTTTGGATCAAGGCAATATCTTCTATTCCTTGGTGCTATCACTTAAAGGCTGTTTGGAACATAAAGTGAGGATACAACCTTATTCTGTTTAATAATGGTGCTCACTATAGTGTCTGAGAAAAACATTTTTTTGTCAGTTGCTGAATCACTGATTCTATCCACTTCTCATTTTTAGTTTTTTTTTTCTTTTAATGTTAGATATATAGAGAGTGTGCAAGTGGGGGAGAGGGGCAGAGGGAGAGAGAGAATCTTAGGCAGACTCCACACTAAGTGCAAAGCCCAATGTGAGGCTCTATCCCATGACCCTGATATCATGACCTGAGCTGAAATGAAGAGTTTAACACTCAACCAACTGATCCATCTTGGTGCCCCTCTTATTTTTCAGTTTTGATCACAGTATAGATTTGGAGAGAAAACTAGTTCATTCAAGCTCTGATAGGAAAATCTATGTTTTCTATAGAAAAATTTTGGGAAAAATCAGTTTTCTTTTTTAAATGTTTATTTTATTTATTTTGAGGGGGGGCAGAGAGAGAGGGAGAGAGAGAGTTTTAGGTAGGCTCTACACTCAGCACAGAACCCCACATGGAACTTGATCTCATGATCATAAGATCATGACCTGAGCTGAAATCAAGAGCCAGAGGCTAAGCTGACTGAGTCACTCAGGTGCCTCTGGGAAAAAACAAAAAACAAAACAAAAAACAAAAACAACAAAAAAACCAAAACTTTTTTCTATCTGTTTTATTTCATTTTCTATAAAATAAAGGGTTTAGAGTGTTTTTATTATTATTAAATCTCAGCTACTAGAAGTCATTGCTCTTAGCTTCCCTTTTTTTCTTCAAGATTTCCATCATTCTGCTTAAGCCAAGAAAACACTCCGTAGAAGTGACCTAGAAGCATGGTTGACGAAGATAGAATTGAATACCAGTATGAGGTCTTTATACACATGGGAAGGTGATCTCAAGAAATCACTTTCTCCTTCTATTAGTGATAGCCCTTTTTCAATGCTAAGGTGGGATGGCATTTTATGGATTTAATTAGAGAGAGAAAACTTGAAACTTTGTGGGAGATATCTTTACAACAATGTTTACCTATGTCTGAATGTTTGTATGTGTTTCCTTTCTTGGCAATTAAATGAAATCTGGTAGATTCTATAGTGTTTAAAAATATCTGATAGTCTTTATTTTTTTTAAATATTTTATTTATTTCTAGGAGAGAGAGAGAGAGAGAGAGAGAGACAGCGTGAGCAGGGGAGGGTCAGAGAGAGAGGGAGTCACAGACTGAAACAGGCTCCAGGCTCTGAGCTGGCAGTCAGCACAGAGCCCGACATGGGGCTTGAACCCACGAACTGCGAGATCATGACCTAAGCGAAAGTCGGACGCTTAACCGACGAAGCCACCCAGGCGCCCCTATCTGATAGTTTTTAATTTCTGTTCCATAATTGTTCACACATCAACTGCATATATTCTCTCTCAGTAACATTTTATTACACATACAATGATGTAATATTACTAGTGATTGTTTAATGTATTCAAGTCTAAGGTGAGTTTATCATAAAAGTTAAAAATGGATAGCCTCTTGCTTATCTGGGATGCTAACATCACTCCTGGATAAATAATGCAATCTTATTAGCCTTGTTCAGAAACAAATCAATAAAATTTCAAAAACCTTCTGGCTGAAGCAAGACCCTAGGTTTGCTTTTCTTATAATGATTCTGCTTTCTCATGAAGTGATTGCAACTGGCGTTCTTTCAAGTACTTCAAATTGTGTAATGGATAGAATTCATACAAGACCCTAAGTATTAAACTATGTAATGTGATAGGTTTGATCTCATAAACAGCAATGTGAAGTGTGGGAAACTTAAAAAAAAAAAAAGAGGGAGAGAGGAAGAGAGAAAAAAGCAATAGCATAGTAAATTATGATTTTAGCTAGTGAAACAGATAACGGAAATATGATAATTTGAACTCTTGCTTTAAGTGCTGATAGTTGTCTTCATATAATAACAGATTTTAAAGAACCATTAAACAAAATCTTAACTATAGAAAACCAACTGAGGGTTGCTTGGGGAGGCGGGCAGAGGGATGGGCTAAATGGTTGACTCACTGGGTGAGCATTGTGTGTTCTATGTAAGTGACTACTCACTAAATTCTAATCCTGAAACTAATATTACACTATATGTTAACTAACTAGAATTTAAATAAAAACTTGAAACAAATAAACAAGAAAAGATAATGTAAGAATATCCTGCCCATACCATACCCTTATCACTACCCACAGGGTAAAAATTGTCACTTTGCTTTTGTACTATGATTAAAATATTACTAAATATAAAATACATACATTGTTTTCCTCTTATAAATGCAGATATACCAGAGTGTTGAGGACATAGTAAGACTGAGTCGTTCAGGTATTGAAATGAATTTATTGAATGAGAATCTTGTTAATTTTATACCTGGATGAAATCAGTTGTCATGAAAGAAAAGGAATTTGATAGGAGAAAGAATTGGCCTCAAAAGACATTGAAAAAATTAGCACTTTCCACTATGCTTACCACTTCCTTGTGATACGTGAGAAAGGCACTATGATGGTGTAGATTTTATTGTAGAATTTTCCCTAATCAAGCATTTTGTAAATAAACTATGGATCAAATACTTGGCTCCAAGTGACTGTCTTAATTACTACATTGCAGTATAATAATCAGGCAGTTTTTCTCATTGATTTTCTTATAAGGTCATGATTTATGTCATACATTTAATGTCAGGAAGACTTCACCACAAACCAATTCATTTTGTATTTCCTTGTCATCATTTAGCGTGTGTGTCAAGAATATAAATTGGTTTTCAACACTCCCTTAAATGTGCGTTAATAGCAGGCTATGAATGTTGTAAACATAACTCATATCACTGAAAAGTTACTGTATGTGGTTTTTATGTTTCTTTCGTTTAGAGACTATGTGCTACTTCTGTCTTCCATTCAGGCAGATAATTTTGATTTGATTAAATCCCTACTAGCAAAATAATGCTTTCACCTACCCATTAAAGAGAATATAGAAGAAGTTATAAATGTGTCTTTTTATTTATATAAAAGTACATTTATATATACTATGAAAAATGAAAAAAAGGTCCATGTACTATATGGATCAAAGAATATATTTTTCATGTTATTAGTGTTTATTTGTAATGCATTGCAACTTTTTGGGAAACAAAGTTTGTAGGCTTCTATCAAAGAAACATAAAAACCAAATCTATTTATGCTTACATCCTCTTCAAAATGCATTTTCTTTTATTATACATACATTGCATTGCTTCCTGGATAAATGTAACCATTATCATCATTATGATCATCATATTATCATTGCTTGGCCACATTGGAAAATAAGTTCATTAGTTATTTTATTATTTTATTTTATTTTATTTTATTTTTTTGATAGTTTATTGTCAAGTTGGTTTCCATATAACACCCAGTGCTCATCTCCACAAGTGCCCTCCTCCATGCCCATCACCCCCCTTCCCCTCCCTCCCCATCAGCCCTCAGTTTGTTCTTGGCATTCAAGAGTCTCTCATGGTTTGCCTCCCTCCCTCTTCCCAACTATTTTCCCTCTTCTTCTCCCCATGGTCTTCTGTTAGGTTCCTCCTAATTCTCCTATACATGCAAACATAGGGTATCTGTCCTTCTCTGGCTTATTTCGCTCAGCATAACACCCTCAAGGTCCATCCATGTTGCTACACATGGCCAGATTTCATTGTTTCTCATTGCCATGTAGTATTCCATGGTATAGATAAACCACATCTTCTTGATCCATTCGTCCGTTGATGGACACTTATGCTATTTCCATGTTTTGGCTATTGTTGAGAGTGCTGCTATGAACATTGGGGTCCATGTGCTCCTATGCATCAGCACTCCTGTATCCCTTGGGTAAATTCCTAGCAGTGCTAATGCTGGGTCATTGGGGAGTTCCATTGTTAATTTTTTGAGGAACCTCCACACTGTTTTCCAGAGGGGCTGCACCAGTTTACATTCCCACCAACAGTGTAGAAGGGTTTAAGCATCTGATTCTTGACTTAGGCTCAGGTCATGTTCTCATGGTCTCTCTCTAGTTATGGTCTGTTCAGATTTCCTATCTCTTCCCGTGTGAATTTTGTTAGTGGGTGTGTGTTTAGGAATTTATCCATTTCTTGTAAGTTGTCCAATTTGTTGGCATGTAATTTTTCATAGTATTCCCTGATAATTGCTCATATTTCTGAGGAATTGGTTGTAATCAGTCCGTTTTCATTCATATTTTGTCTATTTGAGTGCTCTTTTCTTTTTGAGAAGCCTGGATAGAGGTTTGTCAATGTTGTTTATTTGTTCAAAAAACCAACTCTTGGTTTCATTGATCTGTTTAACTGTTTCTTTGGTGTCTATATTGTTTATTTCTGCCCTGATTTTTATTATTTCTTTTCTCCTACTGGGTTTGGAGTGCTCTTGTTGTCTCCCTCTAGTTCCTTTAGGTGAGCTGTTAGATTTTGCACTTGTGCTTTTTCTAATTTCTTGAAATAGGCCTGGAGTGCAATGTACTTTCCCCTTAGGACTTCCTTTGCCACATCACATAGAGATTGGATTGTTGTATTTTCAATTTCATTTGTTTCCATATATTTTTAAATTTCCTCTCTAATTGCCTGATTGGCCCATTTGTTCTTTAGTAGAGTGTTCTTAACCTCCATGTTTTTGGAGTTTTCCCAGACTTCTTCCTGTAATTGATTTCAAGTTTCATAGCATTGTGATCTGAAAGTGTGCATGGTATGATCTCAATTCTTTTATATTTATTGAGGGCTGCTTTATGTCCCAGTATGTGATCTATCTTGGAGAATGTGCCATGCGCACTTGAGAAGAAAGTGAATTCCATGGCCTCAGGATGTAAAGTTCTAAATATATCCGTCAGATCCATCTGGTCCAATGTGTCTTTCAAGTCCATTATTTCTTTAGTGATTTTCTGTCTGGTTGACCTATCCATTGTTGTAAATGGAGTATTAAAGTCCCCTGCTATTAGCACATTCTTATCTATAAGATTGTTTCTGTTTGTGATTAATTGTTTTAAATATTTAGGTGCTTCCATATTCGGTGCATAGACATTTATAATTGTTAGTTCTTCTTGATGGATAGATCCTGCAATTATTATGTAATGCCCTTCTTCTTCCCTTGTTACTGTCTTTAATTTAAAGTCCAGTTTGTCTGACATAAGTATAGCTACTCCAGCTTTCTTTTGACTTCCAGTGGCATGATATATATTTCTCCATCCTCTTACTTTTTTTTTTTGAATGTTTTATTTATTTCTAGGAGAGAGAGAGAGAGACAGCGTGAGCAGGGGAGGGTCAGAGAGAGAGGGAGTCACAGACTGAAACAGGCTCCAGGCTCTGGGCTGGCAGTCAGCACAGAGCCCGACGCGGGGCTCGAACCCACGAACCGCGAGATCATGACCTAAGTGAAAGTCGGACGCTTAACCGACTAAACCACCCAGGCGCCCCTACATCCTCTTACTTTCAGTCTGAAGGTGACTTCCTGTCTAAAATGAGTTTCTTGTAGACAGCAAATAGATGGATTTTGTTTTTTATCCATTCTGCTACCCTATGTTTTTTGTTTGGAGCATTCAACCCATTTACATTCAGTGTTATTATTGAAATATATGGGTTTAGAGTCATTGTGTCATTTGTGAGATTCATGCTTTTGGTGGTGTCTCTAGTATCTTGCGTTCCTTGCAACATTTCCCTCAGAGAGTCCCCCTCAGGATTTCTTATAGGGCTGGCTTAGTGGTGACAAATTCTTTCAATTTTTGTTTATTTGGAAAGACTTTTATCTCTCCTTCTATTCTGAATGACAGGCTTGCTGGGTAGAGGATTCTTGGCTGCATATTTTTTCTGTTCATCACATTGAAGATCTCCTGCCATTCCTTTCTGGCCTGCCAAGTTTCAGTAGATAGGTCTGTCACCACTCTGATAGGTTTCCCTTTGTATGTTAGGGTTCTTTTCTCCCTA
Source organism: Proteles cristata cristata (assembly GCA_017311185.1). Lineage (NCBI taxonomy): Eukaryota > Metazoa > Chordata > Mammalia > Carnivora > Hyaenidae > Proteles > Proteles cristata. The sequence continues at coordinate 355,103 of JAESUZ010000698.1, read as the reverse complement.
GATGCTTTCAAAATTCTCTCTTTGTCCTTATATGTTGGCAGTTTCACTATATGTCGTGCAGAAAATCTATTTAAGTTACATCTGAAGATATTTCTCTGTACCTCTTGAATTTCAACATCTACTTCCTTCCCCAGGTTGGGGAAGTTTTCTGCTATAATTTGTTCAAGGACTCCTTTGGCACCTTTCCCTCTCTTCCTCTTCTGGGATTTCTATGATATGGATATTGTTCTGTTTGATTGTATAGCTGAGCTCTCGATCTCTTCTTTCATGTTCCTGAATCAGTTTATCTCTCTTTTTCTATGCTTCTTCTTTTTCTGTAATTGTGTCTTCTAAATCACTTATTCTCCCTTCTGCCTCTTCAATCAATGCATTGGACGCCTCCCTTTTATTATGTATCTCATTTATAGCATGTTTAAATTCATCAGAACTATTTTTGAGCTCCATAGTGTTTGTAGCAATAGATTCTCTGATATTTCATGCTTTTTTCAAGCCCAGCGATTAATTTTATGACTATTGTTCTAAATTCTTGTTCAGTTATTTTCTTGTATCTGTTTTGAGTAGCTAACAGCTACAGTTTTGACAGCTTTAGCTGTCAGTTCTTTCAGGAATTACTTTAGAAGAGAGTTCTTCCATTCTGTCATTTTGGTTAGTTTTCTATCTCTTGTTAATTTTAAAAAGCTTGTTGTACACTCTGCCCCTGCGAGTCTGCTGTATCAAAGAGGACTGTTTAACTGTTCAGGGCCTGTCCGTTCAGGAAGTGTTCTTTGAATGGTGTCTCTCGGTTTCTCTTGTTCAGAATTTGGTTATTTTGTTTCCCTACTCATAGCGTTATTTGTGATGCTCCACCATGTATACCTTGGCTTGTTTCTTGAGGTAGCCCTGGAAAAAGAAAATAGACAACCACACAGGGAACAAAGGTACACATGCAGAGACAAAACCAATAAACACGCAAAGCCAGGCTCGGATAAAAACAACAGCAACAAAAGAGCTCTCTGGGGGTGATGGGCGTGGTTTGGTGTAGGGAGGTCTCACCTCCACTGTGTCCCACTGGCCACTCCCTGAGGCCCCACCTTGGTGATTGTGCAGAGAAAAATGGTGTTGCCCCAGTCCCTTTTCAACCAAGCATTGTAAATCACTCCTTTGGGTCCGATCTCCTTGTGCTGAGGACGTAGCCAAGGTGGGCTGAGTTCTATGCCCCACGCCCTGCCTCTTTTCCAGGTCCCAGTCCATGGGCTTTATTTATACCACCCACAATAGTCCCACTGGTCCCTGGTTCCCTGCTGCTGGGGGTTAAGTAGGGGGTGGGGGAAGTGTCGCAGCCTCATATCCGCTGGCGTCAAGAAGGGATAAAACCTGGAATCAGAGGCCTCCGCACACCACGTGCAGGAATCTTAGCAGCTTCAGGCCTGCCGCCACTGCTTGCGCCCTCATTGATTATTTTATTTTATTTTATTTTTTTATTTTTTCCTCATTGGTTATTTTAAATAAAAATGCAATAACTATGTTGAAATATAGGAAGATATTATTTTACCTTAATTTATACTTTAATGGAAAGATACATCAGATGAAATATTTTATTGATAACAGCATGAAAATTGTGATGAAATTAAGAGGAAACTGATATTCATAAATGATGTAATGAAATTATACATATATAAACACAATGTATCCCTCTTCTAGTGCTTCCCACATAGAAACTTTCATTTTTTCTGATATGCAACTCAGGCAGCCTGAGTTTAGCCGCATCACCCTCAAAGTCAGTTGGTCCTAAGTTTGTCTTACACTGAGATGTTTTACTGAGGTATCTGAAGACATAGATATCCATGTCTTCAGAAACAACTCAACTACTGATAAAAAATTTTAGCTTACACAAATAAGCTTTGAACAGATGAACCTCTTATCTGTCTACCTGGCTTTAATTATTACTTTACCCCTGATATACAATCTAGATCTAGATATACAATTGTGTGTGTGTGTGTGTGTGTGTGTGTGTGTGTGTGTTTGAGAGAGAGAGAGAGAGAGAGAGAGAGAGAGAGACAGAAACAGACAGACAGAGATATCACAGAATTTTGGATATGCATTCAGTTAAAGATGGATTCCTGGTCAGCACTGATTCATCCTGGACCCGAATTCTGTGTTTTATTTATTTATTTTTATTTATTTCTAGGAGAGAGCTAGAGAGAGACAGTGTGAGCAGGGGAGGGTCAGAGAGAGAGGGAGTCACAGACTCTGAAACAGGCTCCAGGCTCTGAGCTGACAGTCAGCACAGAGCCCGACGCGGGGCTCAAACCCAGAAACCACGAGCTCATGACATAAGCGAAAGTCGGACGCTTAACCAACTAAGCCACCCAGGCACCCCCCAAATTCTGTGTTTTAAACTCTACTCATGCATGGGTCTTCCTGATATGTTTCTTGTCCATACACAGATGTATCAACTTTTAATCTCATTCATATCATTTTGATTATTTTTCTTTTTAAATATTTTATATTCCACATTTACATGTTTAGAGTAGAAACTCAAATTGCTACCTTGATCAGAAGCCTAACAGTTCTTATTTGGTTACATTTGTGATTGAGCCTGACCACCAAGGCATTGTCTTGATAGTTGTTAAAACTGTTCCATAAGGGATGGAATATATAAATATAGAAAATAATTTTTAACATAGCTATAGAGAGATTATATTTTTTCTAGTGTTTATCATTTGGAGTGTTTGTCATTTTATTATAACTTCTTTATTCTATTGCTTGGTTTTAGAATGCTGGAGTCCTGGGACACCTGAGTGGCTCAGTAGGTTAAGCATCTGACTTCAGCTCAAGTAATGATCTCATGTTTCATGGGTTTGAGTTCCGTGTCCGGCTCTGTGCTGACAGCTCAGAGCCTGGACCCTGCTTCAGATTCTGCATAGACCCTCTCTCTCTGCCCCTTCCCCACTCACATTCTTTTTCTCTCTCTCAAAATAAACAAACATTAAAAAAATATTAATATGCCAGAGTCCTGAACTATAGCTATGTGACCTTAGAAATGTCATATAATCCCTCTGATTGTTTGCTACCAAATCTGGACAAGGATCATTTATAACTCTTTATATACAATGCCGTCACAAAAAATAAATGAGAGATAAGTAAAAACACCTTTAGCCTTTCAAATATTAAATACAAAGTAACTAAAGTTATTGTCACTACCAGCAAGCTTCCAGATTATAAAGGAAGAAAGTGACTTTTCTCATAGCACAGGCATCATCTTGTTTCTTTTCAATCAGTTGGTATGGTTTACAGGGGTTTCAAACTCATATTCTTACAGAAAGTAGACACTAATGGAAAATGTGTGAAATGGAAGGATGTAAGATGATAGAGGTGCAGTTTCACTGATGAAGAGTGCATGTTCCAGGAGATATTTACTTTTCATTTTAAGTGGAACATGGCTATAGGAAAGTCTATCTTACAGACAACTAGTTTGATATCTGGTTTACATAGGTAGTCCCAAAGTGTGTTTATTTCATTAATATTTTGCCTTAAAACTATAGTGGTCGGGGGCACCTGGGTGGCTCAGTGAGTTGAGTGTTCAACTTCATCTCTGGTCATGATATTGCGGTTTGTGGGTTCAAGCCCCAAATGAAGCTCTGTGCTGACTGCTCAGAATCTGGAGCCTGCTTTGGATTCTGGATCTCCCTCTCTCTCTATGCCTCTCCCTTGATCTCTCTCTCTCTCTCTCTCTCAAAAATAAGCATTGGAAAAAAAAAACTATGGTGGTCAGTTTCCTCATAACATTGATACCTAAATTTTCAAACCCACTCTTTTATGCCTTTCTTTCATTCTAAACACTTGTTCTTCTACTCTGAAGATCCACATAGTGTTCACTATGTATTCTTCCTATTTAATACTTCTTGACCTACTCAAGCAACATAGTTTGAGGTTGTACATAGAAGGGTGAAAAGTCAATGCCCATAAGCAACATAAGAGAACAACAAATTAAAGGACTTGAAAATTTGGCATATACAAAGAATACCTTCTGTGAACTTGAAAGCTAGAGAATTTGGTGAATGAACCAATGGATTTGGTAGTCTGTAAAGGATTTTAAATATTTGAAGTTAGAATATAATGACATGTATAAGAAATTTTCAACAGCCATTATTCTCATTCCCTGACAGAATAATGAGCCAACAATTTCAGAAGCATTACATCTTTATTGTGAATTATTACTTAGCTAGTATATATATGAAATAATCATGCCGAGTTTGTTTTATTTATTCTCATTTGAATAAATGTGTTTTCATTCCAGTATTGTTCCAATTAGTGAAGACCTAGCTTTGTGCTCTAGGGTAAATTGCAAATGCTTCAGAAAAATGCTAATTTTTTCAATGGTGGATTGTAGGTGTTTTACAATTATTGTAACATTCAAAAACATCTTAATAAGTATGAATATTTAGGCATATGCTTATGACTTTTATTAGAAGAATTACTACTGACACATAAAATTTCTAAATGGTCTGTTTAATTTAATTAAAATCATTAATTACTACTAATTGTAACAAGTGATCAAAGCAGATGAGAATCAACCAGATGTAGCTTGTGACCAAATGAGATAATTATGAGTCTATATTTTAATATCTTAAAATAATCATTTAACTAAATATTTAAATATTTTTTCTTAATCAGCTATGGCATATTCATATATGCCGATGTTTTATGATGGTTTCCTTTAATTCTAAATGTGATAGAAAAAGATGGACTTGAAGATTAGAAATATGTTAAATTGAGGGACACAGTCCATAAGCGTCTGACTCTTGATCTCAGCTCAGGTCATGATCTCATGGTTTTTTAAGTTAGAGCCCCGCATTGTGTTCTGCTCTGACAGCACAGAACCTGCATGGGATAGTGTCTCACCTTCTCTCTGCCCCTCCCCAGCTTATTCTCTCTTTCTCTCTCTCACAGACACACACACACACACACACACACACACACACACACACACACAAATAAATAAACTTAAAGAAATATGTTAAATTGATATCAAACAACATCTTAGTAAATCTTAGTACTCATATTTTTCAAATTCATGCTTTTATAATACCTGAGTATCTTTTGTCATGCTGCCATTTAGTATAATTGCAGAATTATTCTGTAATTATTTGCTATATTTACATAAGTTTTTAAAACTTATCTCAAATATATTTAAGAGATTATTACATAAGCTGAGAGAAATAATTAATATCTCAGGAAGTGAGTAGAAAAATAGATACCATAAGAAAACATAGGACTTCAGTTGAAATTGAAGTCACTAGCTTACTTAGAATAAATACACATATGCACACACATAAAATTTATGGTGGAATATATACGCATGCAGATATGTATATATCTATATCATGTGTCTCAATTTTGAACTGATATGAATGTATATATACACATTGAGTGACTTTTGAGAAATTTGTAGAAACAGGTAATCACAACCATAACCAGAATACAGAGTTCTTTTACCACAAAAAAATTCTGTTTTCCACAATTTCTCCCCCTATCTCTTTCCACCACTAATTATTTTTCTTCCTGATAGCTTTGACTTTCCCAGAATGTCAAATAAATAAAATCACACAGTGTGATACAGTATGTAACCTTTTGATTTTGGGTTCTTTCGGGAAGCATGATACATTTGAGACTAATCTACATTGCTGCATGTAAGAGCATTTCCTTTTTATTACTGAGCAGCGCACCATTGTGTGAGAGCTTCCCTAGTACATCTGTTTGTAGTTTTTGACAATTATAAATTACACTGCTACAAACATTCACATGCAGGTTATTTTGTCAACAGAAGTTTTTATTTCTCTGAATAAAACACCTGGGAATGGAGTAGCTGGAGTATATTTAAGAGTATATTTAGGCTTATAAAAAATATGATTTTGCATTCCCTCTCACAATGAATGAGAGTCACATTTGCTCAGATCCTCAATGCTTACTATTGTTATTTAAAAAATAAAATTAGCCACTCAAATAGTTATGCAGTAGTTATCTTTTTATTTCAGGTTTTAAGTTCTAGTTAGTTAACATATATGGTAAAATTGGTTTCAGATATAGAATTTAGTGATTTATCACTTAAATATAAATACCAGTGATCATCACAAGTGCTCTCCTTAATACCTATCACCCATTAAGGTTATTGCCTTGAGTTTTTAATTTGTACTTTTCCATGGCTAATGATGTTGAGCATCATTTATTGTGCATATTAGCCATCAGTATATCTTCAGTGGTAAATTATTATTCAAATATTCAAATTCATTCAAATATTTTACACATTGTCCTTCAACAGACTTGGAGAAAATGCTTTCTTCAGTGTTTAGCTTATCTATGTATTCTGTTAACAATATCTTTCCCAGAGCAAAATTTTTAATTTTGATTAAGCCCAATTATCAATTTTTTTTAAATCATGCTTTTGATGTTTTAACAAAGAGCAGTTGGGTTAATCTGAGGTCATGAGGATTTTCTCATAAGCTTTCTTGTAAAAAATATTATCATTTTACATGCCTCTTTGGCATACAGATTATTTTGAATTAAAGGCTACTGAGAACTACCAAACATAAGAAAAGCTCTGGAAACAGTGAACAAATTTTCTATTTTAGAGAAATTTACATTTATGAAATGAATTTCCATTTATAGAAATACCTATCAGGAAAAGGAAGACTCTTAACAACTCTTTTCTATGGAGAAATGCTGACTTAAAACTGCAAAACACACCTTACTAAACAACCCCTGTTTATCATTATTTTCTGGTCACCTTCCCATAAATTCCCTTTTTTTCCCAGAAGCCCCAAATCTCAGTCTCTCTCTTTCTTTCTCTTTCTCTCTCTCTTTTGTTTAGCCTAAGATGATCTAAGTACCCAAATTCTAACCAAATTTTGAGTTACTCATCTACAGGTATTCTCACTTCTAAGTGCTATGCATGTGTTTTTAAACTTCTCTTTGTTTTTCTGTCATTAATCTGTCTTTAGCCAGTCTCCTGTATAGGGCTCCAGGTGGGTAATTTAAGATGGGTGGAGGAAAAGAGTTTTCTCCTCTATAAAGGAAGAGATCATGTTCAGTTGTTTTTTGTATATTGATATTCAGTTGTTATGCCATTACTTGTTGCAAAGACTATTCTTTCTCCATGGAATTATCTTTGCACCTTTGTCAAAATCAATTGGCTATGTTTCAATGTGTCTATTTCTGGATTCTATTCTATTTTACTTATCTGTATGCCTATCCTCTCACAAAGGTTACACTAGTTTTGTTAGGTAGAAACTTAGACAGGAGCAGTGGAAGGAAGGTCTGAGGAAGAGTCTCAAGTCCTTGAAGGGGAATGATAGAGACGTGAGCTGATGGCACTGCTATTGATGATAAATAAGCAACACACTGTAAGTGTTGGTCCATGAGCCCAACATTCTGACCTTGTGGCTTCCGAGACCTTGGGCATGACAGACCAAGAGCTTCAGGCACAGAACATGCTCTATCCTCTTCCAGCTCTGCCCCCAAGGGAATCCCTAGACCCACTGGAATGCATCTGTATGGTGGGAGCAGCCCCACCAGATGGAGAAAGGCTGCTTGACCCCCCTGCTAAAAAGCTTGTAGCATCAAAAACTACCCCGCCCCACCTGTAGGACAGGTTTCCCAAAGGAATAGCAGCAACCTCCATTAGAGACCACCCCACTGTAAGTTCTAGCCCAGAGAGACCCAATAATAATCCAGTTCCAAAACATGCTAGGCACCTGTTCTACCTCACAGAACCTACCGGCTCCCCCACCTCAAAAGTGTACTTTCTCTTTAATAAACTGCTTTGTGCTTGCTATTTTCCTCTGGCTGTCTTTTTTTTTTTTTTTTTTGAGAGCAAATCTCACCAAAATCTTTTCCCTGGGGAATCCAAGGACCTCTATTCTTACAATGCCGACTCCTTCTCACCCTTCACAGTTTGATTACTGTAGCTAAATATGGTTATAGTTAAAATCAGATATTGAGACTTCCAGCTTTATCCTTTTTCAAAATCGTTTTAGCTATAATAGTAACTTTGTGGTCCATAAACAACTTAGACTCAGATAGTAGATATATATACAAAATCCTGCTGGGATTTGATAGGGATTTCTTTAATCTATGGAACAATTTGAGAGAATTAACATCATAATTACATCATTACATCGAGCTTTCAAATCCAAGAGTATGATATATCTCTCCATTTACCTATGTGTTTTATTTCTTTTATCAGTTTTGTATAATTTTCAATGTACTAATGCACATATGTTAGATTTTTGACCAAAATATCTAACTTTTGGAGCAATTTAAAGGTAACTCTTCATTTAAGCTTTCATCTTTGCTAATAAATAGAAAAAATATAAACAATATTTTGTATTGTATTCTGTTAACTGGACAATGTTTTTTATTGCTGGAAACATTGGGGTACACTTCTTAGTATTTTCTGTGTAAACAAGCACGTCTTTTGCGAATATAACAGTCTTAATTTTTCCTTTTAAATCTATATGCATTTTATTTTATTTATTTATTTTGCCTATGGTATTGAATAGAACTTGTAGTGAACTTTTAAATAAGAAGAATGATACTACATGTCCATGACCTGTTTCAAATTACAAGGAAGAAGCTGTTTTTTAAGTATGAGGTTTGGTGTAGGTTTTTGTTGATGTTGTTTGCCAGGTTAAGGATATTTTCTTCCATTCTTAAATTTCTTAGATTTTTTAATTTCTTAAATTTCTAAGAGATTTTTACTGTTAATGCATATTGAGTTATGTCAAATGCTTTTAAGCATATGTTGATGTCATTTGGTTTTGCTTCTTTATTCTGTAAATATGATAGATTATGTTGATTGATTCTTTAAAAATGGCTTTATTTAGGTATAATTTAGCTTCTATGATACTCATCTATTTTAGTATACATTTCAGTTATTTCAGAAAATTTATATAGGCATGCAACCGTCATGACAATTTGGTTTCAGAATATTACCACCACCCCAAAGTGGTGTCGTATGTTCATTCATAATTATTTACTACTTCCATTTTCAGCCTTCTACTTACCTAGACTTAAGTAATTCATATATTTAACAATTCTGTACTTCTTCATATCTTCCTGTTAATTACATGGTATTACTGCATTTCAACCTGAAGAACTTCCTTAAGGATTTCTTATAATATAAATCTATTAACAAGAAATTCTCACAGTCTTTGTTTTTCTGGGAAGGCCTTTAATTTACTTTCCTATTTGCTGTATTATTTTTCTGGGAATAAAATTTTTAACAGCTTTATTGAGGTATACTTGATATATAAAAAACTGCATCCATCTTAAGTATACATATTTTTAAAAGTTTATTTATTTTGAGAGAAAAGGAGAGCATGTGTGCATATGTAGGAGGGATTCCGGTGGAGAGAGAGAGAGAGAGAGAGCCCCAATCAGGCTTCCCCCTGTTAGTGTAGAGCCTGATACAGGGCTTGATCTCACTAATCAAAAGATCATAACCTGAGCCAAAATCAAAAGCAGACACCTAACTGATAGAGCCATCCAGGTGCCCCTTAGGTATACAGTTTTATAAGTTTTAACATATATAGATACCTGTGAAACCACCACCACAATCAACGTAATAAATATATCCATCACCTCAAAAAGTTAGGAACACTGTATTTTCTCTTTCTGAACTTTGAATATGTTCTTCCACTGCCTTCTGTCTGCCAATATTTCTGGCATGAAATAGCCTTCAGTCGTACTGATGTTTCCCTATACATGATGAATCATTTTTCTTTTTCACCATTCAAGATTTTCACTTTTGACTTTCACCGCTGTGACTATAAAAGGTATGGATTTTTGCAGTTATCCTATTTGGTCTTTATTGAGCTTCTTGGAGAGATACACTGATGTCTTTTATCAAATTATGGAGTTTTAAATCAGTTTTTAAATCAGTATTTTTCTGTTTCTTCTCTTTCTCCAGTTTTCTGGGACTCCCATTACACATAGTTTTGTAATTGATGTTTTACAAAAATTCTCTGAGGCTCTGAGGCTCTGTTTATTTATTATTTAATCTTAAATTTTATCATTATATTGGATTATTTATTGCTAGTTAAAGTTATAAGATATCAGAAGATGTAGAGTAGGGCCAAATACAGAAAAATAAGTCAACAGAATACAATAGAGAGTGCACTGGATATTGGATAAGAATTACACTATTTTTTCTAAAAATAGTTTATTGTCAAGTTGGTTTCCATATAACACCCAGTGCTCATCCCCACAAGTGCCCTCCTCCATACCCATCACCACCCTTCCCTTCTCCCCCACCCCCATCAGTCCTCAGTTTGTTCTCAGCATTCAAGAGTCTCTCACGGTTTGTTTCCCTCCCTCTCCCCCACTATTTTCCCCCTTCTTCTCCCCCATGGTCCTCTGTTAAGTTGGAACCTGAGGGTGTTATGCTGAGAGAAATAAGTCAGGCAGAGAAGGACAGATACCCTATGTTTGCATGTATAGGAGGATTAGGAGGAACTTAAAGAATTACACTCTTGATGGAGAAAGGATGAAGTAGTCAAAGTGGTTTCTCAAAAAATAGTCAACTAGAAAAAAAGAATTTAAGTTACATTCCATATTAAAATCAACACTAGGTAGGTTAATTTAAAAAAATGTTTATTTATTTGAGAGAGAGAGAGAGAGTGTGAGTGGGGCAGGGGGAGAGAGAGAGAGACAATCCCAAGCAGGCTCCACATTGTCAGCACAGACCCTGAAGGGAGCTCTATCCCATTTTGTGAGATCATGTCTTGAGCCAAAATCAAGAGTCAGACACCCAAATGACTGAGCCACTCAGGTGTCCCAGATTAAAATTTTTAAGTAGAAAGGAAAAGCTTCAGAAGTTTTAAAGGCATTCATATAAGAAAAAAATTGTGATATCAGGGGAGGGAGGCTTTTAAAACAAGAAGGTAAAAAGAATAAGCCATTATGGAAAAGCTAATAAAGTTGATTTATTTCTTTAAAACATTCTTTGTATCAAAATATGATAGAGAAAATATTTTGAATACATACAAGCAATTAATATTCAAAATATATGAAGATATTCAATAAATCAGTGAAAAAAATAAAAATTAATACACAAATAATTATATAAAGTAACTTTCAATTATACTAGTAATCACCAAAGTTCAAATTGTGGTTTATCATTCTATTATTGTGACCAAAAATAAACACGCACAAACAAGCAAACAAAATAAAACAAAAACTTAACCCTATCAAGGAGGCAAAGAGTACACAATATCAGAATCCCTTATCCACTAGTCCTAGAAACACAAATTACATTGTTAACAACTGCTTTGAATAACTATTTGGCAAAATAGCTATTTAATAAAACTGAGTATGCTTAAACCCTCACAGTTCCACTACCAAGAGCTTAACAATATTATAGTTTCACCTGAGTATAGGAAAACATTACAGTACTATCAGAATGGGAATAAAACATAGTGAAAGTAGAGTGAATGGCGATACTAAGTTTGAACAAATATTCTGATTTGCAAAAAGATGTATTCAACCTTTTTTTTTTTTTTTTTTGAGAGAGAGGATGGGGGAGAAGGGCAGATGGAGAGAGAAAGACAGAATCTGAAGCGGCTACATCCTCAGCATGGAGCAGAACACAGGGCTCAATCTTTAAACTGTGAAATCATGACCTAAATTGAAATTAAGAATGAGACTCTTAACTGACTGAGGCACCCAGGCACCCCTCAAAATAATTTTTAGAATGCAGATATATGTTTCTCCAGGTTTATATGTTGAGTGAAATGATCCAGTTGATATGTATGAGATTTAAATGCTGGTAAGGAAGTAGATGTGATGGTGAGTGTCACTAGAAATTCTGTGGAAATACAGTGTTTTAGGAGATCATAGAGTATCCTTATGGGAATAAAATAACCTCTCCTCCTGACTTCCAGTCTCCATCAGTACAACACTTTACACTTTGCAAAAGACGTGCTTCCTCAAGCAATGTTTCTATAATAAGTTGATAATGACAATAAGATTGATTCAATAACACAGAATAACACAGTATTCAAGCCTTTATTATTTGGCAAGACCTGTGTACTGTAAGACATGTTATCACCATTTTGGACACATTGAGAATCCAGTTTTGAGTGGCTAAATGATTTACCCTAGATCATCCAGCTTAGGAACACTAGTACTTAAAGCAGCATCTACTAACTTTAACACTGGACTTAAACCACTGTTATACTGCACATCTAAGAGTGTACACACCATATCTTTAACATGCAACTACTGCTCAAGTATTCTCCATATCTATCTATCTATCTATCTATCTATCTATCTATCTATCTATCTATCTATCTATCTGCTTTGTAATGTGAATTTTCCAATCATATCAACTCTTTAAGATAGCAAATCTCAAGATTCACATTTTCTATTAGATTGCACTAGGCTGTTTGACAATAAAGCAAAGAGGACTATGAACAGAGATAGTTTTGTTTCTTTCATGCATCTAGATCCATCCTTATCCAGACTATCTTTAGTCTGTGTTTTAATCTTTGCAGTAATATGAGCTGGAAGCTTTTTTTTTCCCTTAACATAATTTAAGTTGGACTTCTTACACTTTCACAAAAAGGGACCAGTGTAAATCAGTTCCCTTTCTTATATTTTCATATAGTTTCTTCAGATATGACATTTAGGCAAATTTTTCTTTTTCTATGATTTTTCTATTTTTTTTATACTGGAAGGTAAGGATTATATCTTTTTCAGTTCTGGAGCATTCCTTGATATCATGTTTCTAGATAGTTAATTTAGAAAAATTATTAACAAACTAAAAATGAATAAAAATGAAAAAAGTTGTGGCAGGAATTCTGGTGGTTCAATAATTGAGTTCTTCTAAGACTAATACACTATGTTTTAAATTTTCCACTGGCATAATAGAGACTAAATAGCCCTAAAGTGTTAAAAGTATTAAAATATTTTGACTCTAACATTGTAGTATATGCAAATTAATTGTATTGAGGATTGTACATATGTGGCTTCTCTATTTCTGCATGAAAATTTCTTTTTCTCTAAATATGAGGTAAAGGTTTTCAATTTTTACATTAGCAATCAACATGAGTGACATAGTAATTGCTAGAATCAATAACCTTACACAGAAATAATTTCCCAGTGTTTTAACCTACCAAAATGCGTTGCATTTCATGTTATACACAATTTTAAACAACAGGAATACTGATTCCATTTACTAATAAAATTCATATTTATTATGGAAATATTTATTGTTATGCCAAAAATCGGATATGATTTTCTTCACAAATCAAAATTTTTAAAATTGGAAACAAATTTTTATTACCCAAGTGTTGTCACAAAATTGAATATTTCTCTACCTTGTACACAATTATTGTTATTTTGCACAGAAAGGCTGTTTCTTCTCATGTGGTGAGACCAAGTGTTAAAATCCTAATTTTAACAGAAGAGTTAAATGTAGTAAAAATGCCTCAGGGATTTAAGTTGAAAGCAGTACATTGGAACGTGGCTTTTGCACTCAGTTATTAGGTATGTATAAATGTCCTTTTATTAAAAAATGCAAAATAAATTATTTGTCAGCATGGAAGATGACAGCGGTAAACCATTATTTATTGTCAGCTGAAACCAGTAAATAATGATTACAGAGATTTTCTTAAACATCAGCCAGCCTTTTCTTTAGTCATTTTCTTCAGTTGACTTCTCTGGGATATTGGTGATGGGCACTACCTTGAGCTTCCTCTTTTAGTTCATTAATAGTGGTCATGCACTATTCTAGGAATTAGAATACACCACCTGCCATTCCACCTATTCTAGGAGCCTTCTCTTTGAGAATTTCTGTAACTACAATTTCTGCTATAGTGGCCACTCCAGCAGCATCCAATAAAACAGTATTTTTTACCATAGTTGGATCCATGATTCCTTTTTCCATCATATTCACATAATCTCCAAACCTGGTGTCATCATTAACTTCTGAGGAACTTTAAATAATTTTCTCAATTATCAATGATCTTTCAACACCTGCCTTCTCAGCAATGGTCATTTCAGGGATTTTGAGTGTTATTTTAATAATTTCTATGTTGATTTTTGGTCTTGATTAGCTGGAATTATTGAGTCCAAAGCTGGAATACATATGCTCCAAAACTGAGCATAAACCCCTCCTAGAACTATGCTTTCTTCGACAGCAGCTCGTAGCATTAAGGACATCTGTAACTTTCTTTCCATTCATGTCAACACTATCTGTCCCACCAAATTTCAGCATAGCTACTCCATCTGAAAATTTTGCCAGATGATCATTTACTTTTTCCTTTTCATATTTACTAGTTGTGATATCTAACTGCTTGATGACATTGAATACAACTTTCAATTTGAGTCTTCCCACCTTTTCCTTTCAAGAGCATAGCATCATCTTTGGTCACAATGACTTCTCCAACTTTTCCTCAGTCCCAAGTCTGAATATCTTTAAGATTTAGTCCATCCTTCTCCCAACATAGTACTACCAGTAGCAATAGCCATGTCCTTAATCTTGTTCTACTGTCACCAAAACCAAGAACTTTGACCATTACAACCTGAAGACCAACTTTTAGCCTATTCAAACTGATGTACTTAGACCTTCTCTATCAATATCTTCAACGATTATGACCAACAGCTTCTGTTGAGCACTCACAATTTTAGAAGCAGATACAATTTACTGGAAGCTGGAAATTTTCTTTTCACTCAACAGAACATAGGCATCTTGGAATTCACATTTTTGATCTTTTGATGTATTAACAAAGTATGGAGAAATGCAACCTCATGCCTTCAATAACCTCCACTTCATCATTTAGTACTTTTCCACCCTTTAATCTGGTAACACCCTTTGTTCTCGCCTTCTTCATGCATCAGAAATCATGTTACCAATTTCTTTGTCTCCATTTGCAGGAATCATTGGAACTCGAGCAATTTCTTCAGGGTTGGTCACAAGTTGAGACTGCTTCTTAAGTTTGGCAATTACAACATCAAGAGATAACATCACACCTCTCTTTGTTTACGCTGGGTTGGCATCTTTGCTAACCTTCCCAAAGCCTTCCTTGGCAACCGACTGTGACAGCACAGCAGCAGCAGTGGTGGTCCCATCCCCAGCCTCCTCATTTATGTTACTGGCAACATCTCAAACAAGTTTAGCAGCAAAATTTTTTATATTTAGGCTTTAAGTTAATGGATTTTCTGATGGTCACACCATCTTTTGTTGCTTTGGGAGTTCCCTAGCTCTGTTCAATAATAGCTGTTTTTACCTTTGGCCCATAGTAAGGGCTGTAGCATGGGATAAAAGGTATAACTCTGAAGCATTATGAGTAGGGAATCTGCACCAAATTTTACATCCTTAGAATAAGCCGGAGTGAGATAAGAAGCTAGCGCCTTGGACACTTGCAAAGGTCTGTGGGTAATCAAAGTATTTCTGTGGTGTGCAGGCAGCCACTCAGGCCCTTTGTGGAGAGACAGGGAAACCTATATTTTTTACTTTGTTATTCATTTAATTCTGAGATATCCTGATTTAAATTTGAACACACTTAAAGAGAATGCCTAGCTGAATAAAAATCATCTCCTATTTATATTATAAACATTCTTTGATGCCCTTAGAGTAGATACATTTGAACACAATATTCTATTGAGTAAAATATGGTCAAATTTACTGTTGCAAATTAAGAACTGATGAAGCCCACAAATAAAATGTGCAAGCTATACTCTAGGCATTATCCCTGACTTATCAAGATGTCAGTTATTTATCTATTCTGTTTTCTGAGAACTGAACTGAAACTGAATTAATTTTAAAAATAGGGCAAAGAGTCTTCTGTGCACTCAAAGCTTGAGATATAAACTCACCCAAATAATATTCATTAAATTCACTAATCAGGAGATACTCTGACCTTAATTCAGACTACCTCTTTTTAGTGTATGAACAGTGTCCTTGTTAAAAAACCTTAAGAAGCCCTCTGTATTTTATTTCAAACAAGATATATTATTAATAATTAATTTTGCTTTAATAAGCTTTCCCCATGGCACAAAAGTATGCAATGTTTTCAAACACAAATTTTACAATGGCTTTATCTACCTTGTGTTATAGTAAAAGCTAGTCTCCTAATTAATTATTGGGCAAATGTTTTATATTTTTCTAATGTCAATCTAACCAATGACATTAAAAGTTGTTTCCTAAAGTCCAAAGTGTCAATGTTTAATAAGTATGTTAATAAATGTATGTATATGTATGCATATGTATAAATTATATACATATATATTAAACATCAAAGAACTTTTTCCATAATTTAAATTTTCTTTCTTTTTCCCAAATCAAATGTAAAGCATAAGAGAAAGGTAAGAGTTGTGTTTTGCTGCTGCTGTTTTTGTTTTTTTCACTGCTGTCTCCCAGTGCTTGGAGCCATAGCTTTTACATAAAAGTTTGGTCAGAATATATGTTACAATGTATGAATAAAATGTTACCCACTAAAGATCATCCTATCCCTGCCTATGTAAGTGAGCAAACAAACAAAAAAATACTTGCCTGAGAACTGCTCATTGCTTATTTATACCCTTTTACTCTATGAAATTGGTTTTTGCTGTGGAATGTCAGTAGGGAGTTAAAAATCCGTGCTTATCTCTTCATTCAGCTGTGGGCTAGAAGAACCCTCAGCTTTTGCAGCAATTAGCCAACAACAGGGGCAATTCATGCAGAAGCTAAATGAGACTCCTGGGGAGCTGGCAGAAGTCTCAGATGCAGAGAGTGAGGTAGGTCCATAGAGGAGGAGGCTCTGGAGATGAACTACATCCAGGTGAAGTCACAGTAGAAAGAGGCTATAAGGCTGTTAAAGGCCCCACACTTCTTAGGGAATCTGGTGATTCAGGTCTATTTCTCTTCGGGGGGAAAAAAAAGTCTTTGGCTTCCAATTTCCTCCTGAGTCAGAACTTTGATGGGGAGTGATGCTGGGAAGTCAGAGTGCCCACTGATCCACCCCATCTCCAACTCCACAAAAACACTGGTGTGTGTGTGTGTGTGTGTGTTTATTTAAGAAGTGAAAGAAAATAAACTTTAAAACAAACACACCAACTTCTCACCTTCCTAAAGTGGCCCCCATTCCCATCTTGGCCTGAGAAGGCCCAGGCCGGACAGCTGTCCCCAACTCTTGCCCGAGCCCAGCCACAACCAACGGTGACAGAAGGCCTCCTCCTGTCTTCTGTCCCTCCTCCCTGCAGCCAGATGGAGAAATGGATGTTTGCTTCCAAAGAGCTGCTGGCACTTCCCTGACCCTCTTTCAGGGTGAAAGAAAGCTGGGGACCCCTAGGCTTTGATCTTCCAAAATAGTGGCCCAAGTCTTTCCTTCTGGGGTGAGCATTTGTAGGCCAAAAGTCCCCTCCACAGTCAAGTCTTGACCTCAAGCTTGCATTCCATGCTGGGGAGAAGGAAGTCTGGTTTGTCCTGCCTGAGTAAGGTGTAATTTCAGAGCCACTCTGGAGGTTGAGGCCACCTTCTACCCTAGACTAGAACTCTCTCTAAGGTTTTGAAGAAACTAAAGTTTCACAAGCCAAGGGGAAAAAAAAAAAGTGAAGGATCCAGCCCCAGCCCCCCCCCTCGCCCCCCGTAGGGTGCTGATGGGCTGAGCCAAAAAGAGAGACTAATGTCCTGCAGCTGCTCTTCAAGGAAAAGGCTCCCATAACAGGCAATGGTGGTCACTTGCGACCAATTTTGGGCACTTCACAGCTGCTAGGGAAAAGAGATGGCTCCGCAGATATTCAGTTAGAGGACGCTAGTATTGCTACATCTTTCGACCTTGTCAGGTGTCAAATTGTGGCCCCCGGGTTGCACCTGGAAGCCCCTGTCCTCTCCCGGCCCCCACTGGCCTCCGGGAGGGCTGCAGCTTTGCACTCCAGGCATGCGCCGTTCACCTCCTGGTTTGGCCTCAGGTGCGGCCTTTCGCGCAGTGTTTCGGGCACGGTCCTTGCTGGGCCTCTGGGAGGAGGAGCTGTTGCACTGTGAGTCTGATTGTGGGGTAACGTGTGGAGGGGTTGGGGGGTCGCGGGGTAGGCGTCAGCAGGATTGGTGTTGCGGGATAGGGCGCGTGAGCCAGACTCCTTACAAATGAGCCTGGAAGGGAAGGACTCCGGAGCTAGGGGCACCTCGGTGATTCCTCATCCCGGGATTCTTCTCCGGATCCTGTAGAACTCCCAGTTTTCCAGAGCTTCCTCTGGGAAGAGTGTTCAGGCTGTAGAGACTGGGGCCTGATTCTGCCGTTTTATGAGCTGCCTGCGGGGCTCAGCTTTCTGCGGGGACCCATGGCACTGGCCTCGCCTGCCGCTCACACCTTACACCGCACACCCTGCGGGCTCCAACTGTGCCCTGTTTGCCTGCCTGGAAACCTGGAAACTCCATCCACTGGCACCAGGCCCGGCCTTTGGCCCAGAGGATTAATTCAAACTATAGAAAATGGCATTCATTACTTTAAAAAAAAAAAAAGAAAAAAAAAAGAAAACCTCACCTCTGGAAACAAATGAGTTAGAATTAAAAAGCCTTTTAGATGTTCATAGTTCAAAGGTTCATTCTGACTCTTAATTAAAAGGCAGATGGAGCTCGAAGGAAGAAAACAGGAAGGTCAGTCAAGAAGGAAAGCAAAGTAGAGGGACTGCTGGGGGGAGAAAAAAGGTTTCTTCTGCTTTGATCTATAACCTGTGGTCCGGATCCAGTTTTATGGTATGACATGAGGTAGGGACGAATTATTGCAATTTTCATCATCAAGTCATAGATGTGCTGTGGCAAACTCGAAGCTTGGTTATGTAGCCGTTGCCATGTTTTCCAAACAAATCTACAAATTTAAAAATACTGAACGCTTCTCTCATTGCATTGACTAATGAAGCAGCAACTCCCAGAGACATACGTTCAAACATTTGAAAAGAAATTGCTCTTGTAGCTTACTGTATGTCATCATGTCCTAGGAACCTCTGGAAACAAGGATGGAAGCCACAGGACAGTGTGAGGATGTAATAACTCAGGAGCACACATGCAGCAAATCGTTTTCACTAAATCAAAGAGACCGATTTTTATTACTTTACAAGGTGGGCGTGAGGTGGGCAGAGGGAGTAGATAACACATTAAAACCTATGGCACATAGCTATTATGTGGAATGGGTCTCGAGTCCTTTCATTTTCCTGTTAAATGAAATAGTGACCACAGGGTGCTGGGGTACGCTGGGCTGTCTAGGCCACAGGTATTTACATCACACGTGTCTCCTGATATAATAAAAATACCTTAGCATTTTATCTCCCACCATTCCTTTAACATCTTTTTGGTGTAAATTACTTCCTGTTGCCCACGTGAAAATTCAAGCAAGTATGTGACATTGATGGTTATAAAAATGTGCCATTCATATGCCTTACTAGCAAACAGCTTTGTGTTCTGATGGTCACCACTTGTAGCCCTTTTGAATCCACCACTGATTTCCATAGGCTGCTCATAGCCAGTGCTGCACCCAACAGATATCCTATTCTTATGCAAGATATAAGGCTCCCCTAATAGGCAACTTTGACTCTAAGATCTTTCATCTCTCTGGAAAAAACTTAGAGATGTTCTGCAGGCTGAGAGACTTTTCACCCGGGCTTCTTCAGGGAGACAGGCATAACAGCTTGCTTTCAAGTCTGAAGGCTCTCCCAGCCCTCTCTGGCTCCAACCCTTTTTCTTCATAGAAATTTGCCCAAATATATATGTATAATCTTAGTGTCTTCTTCCTTGAGTCCCCAGATAGTGTCTTTCCTAAAAATTACAAACATCATCTCAGTTAAGAAATTGGAATTTTGAGGGGTGCCTGGTTGACTCATTCGGTTGAGGTTACTATTTTGGCTCAGGTCATGATCTCCTGGTTTGTGAGTTAGAGGCCCATGTTGGGCTCACTGCTATCAGTGCAAAGCCCTTTTCAGATCCATTGTCTCCCTCTCTCTCCCTGGCCCTCCCCTTTTTGAGCTCTCTCTCTAAAAAATGAATAAAACATTAAAAGATTTTTTTTTAGAAATTGGAATTTTGAGTACAAATTATTAGTCCAGATTCTGAACTCATTTTAGTGGCAAACCTCTCAACTAGCTCAAGCCTGCTGTCAGTGGAGCCTTACTTGGAATGTTGTCTCTTTGTCCCCACTGTGCTTCTCCTCTTCCTCTTCCTCCTTCTCCTGTTCTCGAATCTTACTAGCCAATTACTGTTTAGGGGATGTAGAAAAGAAATGTAAGAAAATAGAAAAAGAGCAGGAAAAGATTTTCTGCTGGAAGCTAGTTCTCACTCCCTGGGACTGACAGACACTTAAAGCTGACTGGGTTAAGGAGTCTTTCCTCCAGACATTCCTCATAGGCTCCTTTATCTACAATTCCTAAGGCCTAGGCAGATGCAGTTTATCCCTGTCTTTAGAAATATGCCTTTACCCCAGTTCCTTTTTGCTGGAGTTTCTCCATCCTTTGATAGACACCCATTGTGATAATGTGATTTATGCTAAGAAATATATATTTGGTCTTTGTCCCCATTTCTGGCATAGTTTTCCTAAAAACATTCAAATTCCCTAAGGGATAAGAGCAATAAAGATGTCTCAATATTTATAATTTTCAACTATATCTGAGTTTATGTGAATGAGAAATTGGAAAGCACCTTAAAATACCAAGGAGGGCCCTACACACGGGGGCTGGTTGCCAGGGGAACCAACCCTTGATTAAAAGGTTGGAACTTTGAGTCAGAACAAAGAAGGTAGAAGGGCTAGAGTTTGATTCAATTGCCAGTGGTCAGTGATTAATTAATCATGTCCATGTAACAAAGCCCCCATTAAAAACCCCAAAATGATGAGGTTCAGATTGCTGGGCTGGTGAACACATGGAAATGTAGGGGAAATGGTGCTCCTGGGAAGCCGAGAGGCTCTACGCCCCATATCCCATACTTTGTCCTGTGCATCTCTTCCATCAGGCTGTTCCGGAGTTATAGTCTTTTATAATGAATTGGTAATCTAGTAAGTAAAATGTTTACCTCAGTTCTGTGAGTTACTCTGCAAATTAATCAAACCTGAGGATGGGGTGGTGGGAACTTCTGATCTGTATACTAACTGTTTCTTGTGTGGCCGAATCTGGTGTAGCAGGAATACTGACCTGAGCCTTGTCCTGATGCAAAAGCCAGAATTGCACTCCTATTCTAATGCAGCCATCTCTCTTAGGCTGTCACAGCCCACATTAGCTTTTGCCAGCCTGAGTCAAGGACAGGGTCTCTCTGTCTTCCTCTGCAGAGTTACAGGGGTCATTTGAACCATTCCTGAGTTGGAGGTAAAGAGGAGGCCGACTGTACTCTGTAGTGTGCAGAGATTGGAAGTTATTCTCAATAAATATTTCTCCCCAGTCACAGCCCATTTTCTATGTGCATCAAATGTAGGGGTCTAATAATTGTGGAAATAGTTCCTTTGAAAATTTCCAAGAAGTGATTTTACCCCCACATCTTCATATATATATATATATATATAATTTTTAATGTTTTATTTCTTCCTGAGAGAGAGAGACAGCGTGAGCAGGGTAGGGTCAGAGAGAGAGAGAGAGAGAGAGAGAGATACAGAATCTGAAGCAGTCTCCAGGCTCTGAGACGCGGGGCTCAAACCCACAAACCGTGAGATCATGACCTGAGCCGAAGTCGGACGCTTAACCGACTGAGCCACCCAGGCGCCCCCCACCCCCATCTTCAAATTTAACATGTATCATGTTCATAGTTCTTTATATACACTTATAATAAATACATAATTACATTACTTGCAAATGACTAAAACTCACCTGGAGATAGAGGATAGGCAGCAGATCAGGGGCATGGCATTTGGAGTTTCTTCTTTCATGTTCACTGAAAATTGCTAAAATTACTTAACAATATTTTGTTGAGTAACTAGGCTTTAGAGATATATGCATGGTGACAGATAAATACCTGAGTCAAATAGAGTTTTTTAGTAATTATATTATTATATTCTCATTGTGATGAATATTTTACCCATGCTAGTTAATCATAATTAAAATTACATTTAATAATTTGGGAGTTTCACAAGCAGAGTATTTTGGGGTTATTTGTATTCCAGTAGGTATTTGTATATTAATTATGAAAAAGACAAAATGAGAGGAAAATAAAATTAAGTTGATTTAAAGGAAAGGATAATTAAGTAAGATGGTGAGAATGGTTGGAGATTGTTAATAATAACAAGGGAACTCCTGTATCTCAAGGATAATACTTTTGCTTTTGAATAAAACTGCTAAGTATATTTTTAAGATTTTTAATTCTCTCTTTTCACATGATGCTATAATTTAACCCTCATAAATCTTATGATATATGGATATTTATTAGCCTAAGAATTCCAGAGTACAAAACCTTTATTACTTGTCTAATGAATTGTTTTATATCAAATAATTGAAATGTGTTATGCAATATTGCTCAGGTTACATTTATATGTAAAAGTTGTGTTCTGAACATGGTGGGACCTTCAAATTATTGCTTGAAAATCCTAGGTACTTTCAGGTTACATTTTCTAAAAGCACTGTGCAGCATGAATATCCACGCCACAGTGAACTAGCACAAGACTGTTCTTTGAAAACATTTTCTTACTGTACTTGGGAGGCTGGACAAATATTTTTCCAGGATGTAGCTCCATCATGCTACTTAACCTGGTCTCTGCCTCTATGGATGTTAAACTCAGTTTTTCGTAGTCCTCATAATCCAACTGGCACAAGTTATTGACTTGATTTAGTAACACTTACTCTTAGTCTATAAGGCTTCTCTCTAAAACACTCATCTTTTACACTAGTTAATTGTACAGATTCTTACTGAATATTTTTTATGTTCTTGCTCTGGGTAAACAAGGGTCAATGTAATAACTCTTTTTTAAAGGAGTTTTTGCTTCATCAATAAAAGAAGTTATCTGATACATCACTAATTATAATAAAGTGTGATAAATATTCTACTGGAGAGGGCACCAACCCTTAGAGGAATACATGAGAGGAGTGAGGATTCTCTCCTATTGTTATGTATGAACAACATATATGCCAAGTATATACGGTAATAGTACTTGCCAGTCTGAGGACAGTTTCCCTTCAGATTACCTGAGTATAACAAATTTTGTTTCATAGATACATATGTTTATTTGTGAGTTTATTTAGGGATTTTTGTCCTTAAGAAAGCTCAAAAATTATTTGATCTATAGTATACCTTCAGTAGAACGAAAATAATGTGATATGGTTCAATAGTACCCATTACTTTAAAGAAAGTAAAACTGAATAACTGATTAAAATAAATATGAAAATGTTTATCTTAAATGCCAGCAAGTTAAATATAAAAAGGCTTAAAGTGAGAAGGGTGGTTGGGGAAGGTAATTAAAAAAACAAACACAGGGGCACCTGGCTGGCTCAGTCAGTGGAACCTGTGATTCTTGATCTCAGGGTTGTGAATTTGAGCCCCTTATTGAGTGTAGAGATTACTTTAAAAAATAAAATCTTGGGGCACCTGGGTGGCTCAGTCAGTTAAGCATCTGACTTTGGCTCAGGTCATGATCTCACGGTTCATGGGTTTGAGCCCTGCGTTGGGCTCTGTGCGGACAGCTAGCTCAGAGCCTGGAGCCTGCTTCAGATTCTGTGTCTCTCTCTGACTCTCCCCTGCTCACACTGTCTCTCTCTCTCTCAGAAATAAAAAAACATTAAAACAATTTAAAAAAGAAAAATCTTGAAGAAATAAATATAAATAGTAATTAAACATATAAAAAAGTAGTATGAGATAGTGTGTAAATATTTCCGGTTCTGGAGATATTCTATAGCTTCAAATCCTATCCCTATAACTTACCAGCTTTAGGAAAGTATCCTTTTTTAATTTTATTTTTTTTAAGTTTATTTGTTTTGAGAGAGAATGAGCAAGCAAGCATATGTTAAAAGAGCTGAGAGAGAGAATCCCAAGCAGGCTCTTCACTGTTGGCCGAGAGCCCCATGTGGAGCTTGAACCCATGAAATGCAAGAGCATGACCTAAGCTGAAATCTAGAGTCAGTAGCTTAACCAACTGAGCCACCCAGGTGCCCCAAGAGAAGTATTTTATTTTCCAGTCTTTTTGGTTCTTGTTCTGTGAAATGGAGATGACAATAGGTTGAACCACATGAAATTGTTATGTTTGGTTATTTTCTATAGCTTTATTGAAGTATAATTGATTTATAATAAATTACATACATTTAAAGTGCACAACCTAATGATTTTCCTAAGAACATATATATTTAAGAAACGATTGCCATAATAAAGATATACACTAAATAGTCACTTCAAAGAGATTTCTTGTGCCCCTTTAAAATCCATCTCTTCATACCTCTCATCTCAAGGAAAGCACTGATTTGCTCTGTCTTTATGGTTTAGTTTGCCATTTCAAGATTTTTTCTTTAATAAATCATTGAAGTATGCACCCTTTTAGTCTGACCTTCATTCAGCATAATTATTTTGAGAGTCATTCATGTTTTTGAGTGTATCAAAAATAATTGCTGACTAGTATCTTACTGTATAGATATTCCATAATTTATTGATTCATTAAACTGTTGGTGGCCATTTGGATTGTCTTCTGTTTTAGGTGATTACATATAGTTGTTATAAACCTTTGGATACAGGAAATAAAAGAGAAAAATTAATAGCTGTTTCTTTGAACTGACCGATAAAATTAGGAAAGAGAGAAGACACAAATCTCCCATATCAGGAATGACAGAGGTGATGTCACTCCAGATCCTACATACATAATAAGAATAATATGAGAATTATTAACACCTATCTACTAAGAAATCTGATTAATTAAATACAGTGGAAAAATTCCTTGAAAGACAGAATTAACAAAGCTCACTCAACCAAAATATAGATATATGAGTAGCCATTATCTATTAAAGAAATTGCTTTAACAACAACAGAAGCAAAACTTGCTATAAAAAGAACTTTACCCCTAGATGGTTTCATGGATGATTATACCAAGTATTTGATAAATAATAATACTACATGAATACTTCTAAAAGACTGAGAAGGAAAGAATACTGCACAGTGCATTTTATGAGACCAGTATTACTCTGAAACCCTAATTAAATGAAGACATTACAAGGAAGAAATCTGTGTAAGAACAAAATATCCTATGGACCTAGACAAAAGTTTTAACAAAAAACATATCATATCCAGTAATATATTAAAAGATTGATGACAATTGGGGATTATCCTGGTAATACAGTAATTAGCTCAATATTAAATCTCAATCAGTATAATTCACTGTAGCTAAAGAGTAAAGAAGAAAAACATTTTCATTGCCTTTGCAGAATGATAAAAGGCATTTGGCAAAACTTAACACTTCTTTCAGAATAAGAAACTCTCAACCTGATAAAAGATATCTATGTAAAACTCACAGGCAACATCATAATGGTAAAGGCCTGCATGTCTTACTTGACATTGAGAATGAGGCATGGATATCTATTCTAACCATTTCTTTTCAACATTTTACTGAAGGTCTTAGACCATGTGATATTTCTTTTAAAAAAAGAAATACATATTGGAAAGGAAGGATTAAAAAATTTTATTTGCAGTCAGCCTGATTTTCTAAATACTAAATCTATAAAAAGGGCACCATTTGACAGTTTTAGACTCCTAAAGAGCAATTCTCTTGTTTTATCTTAATAATAATAGAATATATTTCAAAGGTTATGGTGATTAATTGACATGTTTGAATATGTTAATATACATATGGTATTTATCATTGTGTCTATTTCAGAGGAAGTTATCTACAGCTGTTAGCTAATGCTTTTTATAATGCACAACATTGTCTTATTATCAGCAAAACTTGGAAAGAGTAATGCAATGCAATTTAAAATAAAAAAAAAATAATAGGGACATCAGTATCAGAAAAGGAATATTGTAGCAAGTTGAGTATTATCTTTAAAAAAATGACCTCTGAGAGGAGTAAAAACTTTGGCTGTGAGTTGCCCAGGAGTTGATACTAAAAAGGAAACACCCACTGTTATCACATGTTTATCAGTATCCATACCATTTAAAAACATTTTTTAAAAACAAAGATGTTAATGAGAAGCACAAACATTTGTTACTGTGACCAAATAGAATATTTTAGGTTCTCTTATTAAGTACACAGTGCAACTTAGTAACCACAGCTCAAGCAGTTTTTAAATAATAAAATGAAAAAATATTAAGTAAGTATATTATATGAGGTTAATAAGGTTTTTCCATTTTACAAAGTGAATCTCAGAAGCTATTTCTACATTGAGTAATAATGTGTATTGAGCAATAATGAGAGGTAAACACATCAATAATTGTAATTCAGATAGTGCTATGTACCAGGCACTGCTATAATACCTTACATATATTCATTTAATATTTATGATCATATCATGAGGTAGTTATTGCTTATATTTTAAAGATAAGCTGATGCACAGAGAGGTTGAGTAGTTTGGCTAAGGTGACACAATTTACAAATAACAGAGAGAATTCAAAGGAGGGTTGTTTAGTTCCAAAGGACAGAATCTATCTTTATGGCCTTACCTTTTCTTCTTTTTCATTATTTAGTAAGTACCATATAATGCAATAGTGTTTTCATTGTTGATGAAACTGCATATGTCTAATATTCTCAGGTAGATTTGCCTGTTCTGATCATTCAGAATGGAAAAACCTACTTCTCTGAATTTTCTACCTTAAGTTGATGTAACTAAAATTGATGAATATGATGACTTGAGGTAGAGATACTATAATGTTTTAAAAACATTTATTTTTTAGAGAGAGAGAGAGCGTGCGAGAGCATGAGTGGGGTGGGGAGTGCAGAGAAAGAGGGAGACACAGAATCTGAAGCAGGCTCCAGGCTCTGAGCTGTCAGCAGAGCCTGATGAGGGACTCATACTCATAGACCTAGCAATCATGACCTGAGCCAAAGTCTTCCACTTAACCAAATGAACCAACCAGGTGCCCCAAGGTAGTGTAATGTTAAGCACACATGATCTTGAGCTAGACTTTCTAAATTTATGTTCCTATTCAACTACTTACTAACTCAGTAGCATTATATGAAGTACACAACCTGTCAAAACTTTATTTTCTTCATTTGTAATTTTGAAATAATATAACTATCCCATAAGATGTACATGAATCAAAACACAATTAAGATAATTAGGTACATGTTAGTTGAGGTAGGTAGAGGGATAAAGTAGCTGCTTAACCTTGCTGGAGATAAATAAATAGAAAAAAAGTATAAAAATAATTTCCGTCTCTCCTTATATTATTTTCTTGGAATTAAGTAGCTTTTATTTATTTTTTTTTTGCATTCTGTTTAGGGTAAGAAGTATTTTAAAATACTAATATTTTGTTTCTAGATTTTCTCCTTTAGCAAATGATTCCTAAAGTACATGCAATAGGGCATTTTTATGTAAGATTATCCATTTTATCAGTGCACTGTAATTCCTGTACATTGGAAATCCTTGAAAAACAGCAGTTACTCATGAATAGCACGTAACATGCTTTATTGTATTTTACCTGTTGTAGAGCAGTCACCTTAACTAGAATGATTGTTACAAACAAATGCCATGAGATATAGCATATAGAACTATACATGTGAAGAATTTAGAACTGTGTCTGGAACATAACTGTGTGTTATGCAGGGAATAATTTGTGGTGGTAGTAGAGTAGCAATAGTGACAGTTTTTCAGTTAGACTGCAGGCAGCATTCAAGACCAGAACAATGTGATTAACCCGAGTCCACAGGATCTAGTACCTCCTTAAAAAGGTTGGTTAAATGAGTGGATAAAATAGCTAATGAGTGGACAAAAAATATTTAAATCCATAAAAAATGGTAGACTACCATTCTTCATGTCTCCTGTGGAATATGCCAAGTTGAGGAAAAATAGAAATATGATCAGGTTCAATTTTTACATAATCTTGAAGAACATGATCATTTTTGTGTCAAAAAACCAGAGCAATACAGATAATGGCATCCATGTCCATATATTCTGAGAGGTTAGGGAAAATACAAATTAATATTGTCTTGTTAATAGGCTCAGGACGGGGAAAAGCTATGAAAGTTTCCAAAGTTACAATAGAAATCATTTCTGATTTGTTCTGTTTGTGATATAGGGACTCAAAAAAGGAAAAGAACATTTTTTAAAGTAAAGATTAATATCTATTCTGGTTATTAATTTTATTTTAGAAATGGTCCTTAATATTTTTTCTATTATGCTCATGTCACATGACTATTACTTAACTAAAAGTATCATTGATATGTGACTAATTAAAAATAGATATAATGGCTGTGTTTGTATTTTTCAGAAACTATATGCTACAGAATATACTATGCTTTTTCCCTTTGTGGTTTTCCATATATTTGTCAGGGAATAAGAATACTTTAGGAATGTGCTTTTCAAGTGATGTGTGTAGAAAAACATTGTAATAAATTAGAAAAAGCAGATTGAAGTAGTTCTTCTGAGATACCATTGAGGATTACTCTGATTAAAAAAGTACTTTATCTACCATTGTGTTTATATTACCAATGACACAGTAACCAAACATTTGATGAAATGTATCCTGAAACCTCTTCAATGGTTTCTTTTATAACACTCATGTCCAAATAATCTTGTAAAATTCTTGTAAGAGCAGTAAGATCTGGAAGCCATTTTCAAAGACTGAAAGTTCACAGAGGTAGTAATTTGTTATATTGCTGAGATAATTGTAATGGGCACCTAGCGTTCATCTTTGGAGAAAACCTCTTTAAGGGTCAAAACATGGTCAGGTAATGGACTTTGTAGAAGGACAAATCAATGAATAACTGTCTCTTAATATTTACAGATAGATACAAAATGGTGGTTAAGTAGGCATCACAAATTCTATAATAACAGTCTCTCTACTAGTTTTTAATAGAGACATTCAAAGAGGCCAAAATAGATACACTAAAGGGCCTAACAATTTTAAGTGCTTATTCTATAAACTAAGGGAAGTATTTTCTTTGCTGGAAACTTAGGTAAAAATATAGTATAAAAAATCATACAGTTTTAGAAAGTTAATCAATATTGTGTAGAGTCACTCAAGGTAAGGCAGTTAGAAGGCAGATTCAAAGATATGGATACATAAATTCTTAAAATAGTGTTTGTTTACATAACCTAAATACGCTTTTTAAAAATATAATTAAAAATAGGTAGACAACAACAGTAAAACAATTGATTATCAGTTCAATGCTTGGAATTGTATCATATTTAGATAGGCATCATTTTATCTACTCCTCATGAATTTGATTCATTACTTATTGTTTTTTAATTAGCAACCATTTAAGTGTTTGATGAACTAAAAGGAGCTGGGACTTTTGAAAAAGAAGAAAAATATAATGTTGAAAGATTGGGGAGGTTAATTATCAACAGATTTTCACATTGACCCTAAGGGCCAGAGGAAGTCTTTGGAGTATTTTAAGAAGTTACGTAATCTCATTTATATTTTGACAAGATTAATAATGAGCCCTTCGTTAATCCAGATCAGGAATAATGGTGGCTTGCAACAGACACTTAGCAGTGAATATAGTGAGAATGGACTGGATGTTTTATTTTTCTAAAGCAGAGGCAAAAGGATGTACAGAAACAGCGCATATAAGCTGTAAGAGAGACTGGAGTTGAGCATATAACTAAAGTTTTTTTAAAAAAATGTTCTATTTATTTATGAGAGAGAGAGAGACAGCGTGAGCAGGGGAGGGTCAGAGAGAGGGAGACACAGAATCTGAAACAGACTCCAGGTCTGAGCTAGCTGTCAGCACAGAGCCCGACGCGAGGCTCAAACCCATGAACTGTGAGTTCGTGACCTGAGCCGAAGTCGGACGCTTAACCGGCTGAGCCACCAGGTGCTCCCTAAAGTTTTTACTTGATGGGGTTTTTAACTGAGAAGGGAAAAGTTGTGAAAAAAGCAACTTAATAGATGGAGAAGAATAGTTGTGTTCAGGGCATGTTGAGTTTCCGTCAAACTGTTGAATAAGTTTGGAAATATCTAGTAGGTAATTGGATAGATTAATCTGCTTAGAACACAGGGGAGTCTGACTAGAGGTATAAATTTGAAATGTGCAAAAATAGACATAAAGATAGCACATAGGTAAAGGCATGTGACTGATTGAGCTCATCAAATAAGAGGTTATAAAGGTAAAAGAGTTGAGAGGCAGAGCCCTGGGGAATTGCAATGTTAAGGAAATAAAGAGAATCTATCAAAGGAGACAACAGAAAAGGCATTGCAGGAGGTGGGTAATCAGGGGATAAATCAAATGGTCTGATAGCCATATGAAGAACATGTTTCAAAGAGAAGAGAGTGATCAACTATTTAGTTAAATGGAATGTTAATTTTTGTGCCTATCTTTATCCAAAAGTGATTATAATCCTGTTCTCAAGTAATTAAAGATCTCTTCAGGGAGTCAAAGGTAATATACAGCCTGGGGTCATGGTAGACCAATAATTAGAGTCATCCATTCACTAGAAAAAGACTATGACACATATGCTTGAAGGCACCATATACTTAACAAGAGAGCGGAGGAATATAGGCCAAATCTGGACAGGATGGAAGTCCAGTGAGATAAGATTAGCAATTCATGCCTCTTTGCCCTGTTTTTTTAAGTCATATTTTTTAAGGAAAATGAGTTGGCTAAGAAGCTGAGCTAAGATTTTAACGTAGTTATTGGGCTAAGGCAGCAGAAATTGGTGTCAATAACATAAGAGGGAAACCCAGTGAAGCCATCTGCTCAAATAATATCAATTCCTGATATTTGATTAAGTGATTGTAGACTAAATGTACCCCTAGTACAGGGCAAAAGCAAAGAGAAGTTCCTCCGAGATTAATATGATATATTGCACTTCAAGGTACTTCTTTTTTTTTTTTTTAATGTTTTATTTATTTCTAGGAGAGAGAGAGAGAGAGAGACAGTGTGAGCAGGGGAGGGTCAGAGAGGGAGTCACAGACTGAAACAGGCTCCAGGCTCTGAGCTGGCAGTCAGCACAGAGCCTGACGCGGGACTCGAACCCACGAACCGCAAGATCATGACCTAAGCAAAAGTCAGACGCTTAACCGACTAAACCACCCAGGCGCCCCACTTCAAGGTACTTCTACAATTTTCATGGATATTTTGTGCTCCATAAAAAAAATAACCAGCTGGTAGGGAAGAAAGGACATAATCAAAAACAAAGAAAACTATAGACAATAAAAGTAGATTCATACAAGCTGTAAATAATGGAGTCATCAGACTCATATAAATTAACCATATTTAGTATTTTAGAAATATAAAAAAAGTTAAGCGTGGCAAAAAAACTAGGAACTTCACAGCTGAAATGTATAATAACCAAACTTAAAAACTTAATGGATGGATTGAATAGTCTATTACTTGCAACCAAAGAGATAATAATGAATAGGAAGACAGAGAAAGAGGAAGGAAGGAAAAGGACTCAAAAGAGATAGGCTATATCTAGAGGACAGGGAAGAAAAGCAAATTCAACCCAAGAAAGTAGAAAGAGGTAAGGGAAGAAATAGAAATTCATGAGGAAGAAAATATAATAACAAGAATAAAGATCAAATCCTAAGAATATTGGAGGGGGGGGGAATGTTCTAGTAAAATTGATAAATCTAGCAAATTTTGTCAAGAAAATAGAATAAATAGCTAATACCAAAAATGGAAAATGAATACCAGTACTATTATAAGAAAGGATATTAATAAATTTATGGAACTGTAGATTAAATAGATAAATTTGGAAGCACTTGGGTGGCTGAGTCAGTTAAATATCTGACTTTGGCTTACATCATGATCTCACTTTTCTTGAGTTCAAGATCCACATCAGGCTCTCTGCTGTCAGCGTGGTGCTCACTTTAGATCCTCTGTTCCCCTCTCTCTCTCTGCTCTTCCCTGCTCATTTTCTCTTTCTACTTCTCTCTGCACCCTCCTTTACTCACATGCATTCTCTCTCTCCCCA
Organism: Proteles cristata cristata; assembly: GCA_017311185.1. NCBI lineage: Eukaryota > Metazoa > Chordata > Mammalia > Carnivora > Hyaenidae > Proteles > Proteles cristata. The sequence goes on along the minus strand of JAESUZ010000698.1, from coordinate 323,126 downwards.
AAAAACATAAACATTGGGGTGCTTGGGTGGCTCAGTCAGTTAAACGTCCAACTTGAGCTCAGGTCATGATCTTATGGTTTGTGGGTTGAAGCCCCACATCATGCTCGGTGCTGACAGCTTAAAGCTTGGAGCCTACTTCTGATCCAATCTCTCCCTGTCTCTCTGCCTCTCCCTGGCTTGCAGTCTGCCTCTCTATCTCTCTCTCAAAAATAAATAAACATTAAAAAAATTAAAAAACATAAACGTTTAAAAAGTTTTTAAAATAAAAATGCAGCTGTTTTAAAAAGGTAAATTTGAAATTACAGATGATATAATTTTAAAGAGCAAAGAAGTCTGCATAGTTCTATAAACAATAAGGAATTTAATTTATAATATATATTTTTCAATCCCACCAAGTAAGATTGAAGGTAAGAAAACTTCATGAATAAATTATACAAAGCACATAAGGAAAAATCAAGTCCAATCTCACACAAATCTTTCCATACACTTTTTAAAGGGAAAGCTCTATGAAACCAGCCTAATTTTGAGAATGAAAAGACAAGCATTCTAATAAAGAGAAAAGCCCACGCTAATTGATGAACATAAAATTACAAATTATAAACAAAATATTAACAAACCAAATGACTGAATAAGACCCACCAACATTATTAAAGGTAGTCTGCTTTATTTAAAGTCAAGTAAATATTAACCACATCTGTAAAATACCTTCACAGCAACCTCTAGATTATCGTTTGATGGGGGAAATTTATGGGACTTTAACCTAACAAAATTGACACTTGTAAGGAACCATCACAGTAGAACAATTCATAAAGTAGCTGTTATCTTTCCCATTTACCTATGAGAAAACTGAGAATCATTGATTTTCTATAAGATCCTCAGCTTCACTAAACTTATTTGTAGCTGAGCTAAGATTCTCATTCAGGTCTAATATGCTATCAAATTCAAAATCTTAACCAGTATATTATAAAATCAGAAACAACAAAAGTGATTTTCAAGCTAAATTTGAAACAAAGTGGTATTTCTTTGGTTACATTTGTATGTCTTTTCCCACATGTGTGAGGTTCAGTAACAGAGTGAGATTCAGTCAGAATTCCACTGTGGAGAACTAACTCTTCTGGTCATAGAACAGGTAGAAGAAATGACTCTGGATGGGAATGTAAAGGTTGTCATGTCAACATTCCATATCTGACAATCTTGTATTCCCTTTGGTAATTGAAATCACTGGTTCAGTGCTATTAACATTTTTTTTGAAAGTATGAAATATAAATATTTGCTCTGAATGTGCTTTGATGAATGCTTAATATTTAGTGCCAATTGCATTTTAAGCTGCTAAATGTCAAGTCATTTGGAGATAATGAGATGACAAAAAGGTGTTTTACTTTATTGATAAAAAAGGTTGAGGGGAACATTTTTCATACTCTTTTCACAAAGTAAACAACTCGTTGTGATTCAGCTTTTCAAATAAAATAGTGCATTATCATATTGTAGGTATGAGGTCAATTAGTACATGCCTCTGCAAAGTGTTCTCTCCTTAGCATCAAAGAAGATGCTAATAAAAGGTTGTGCTTGTTAACTTCATTCATATTCAAGTTATCTAAATTATAAACATTCCATCTTAAAAGCTTTTATATTGTCTGAATAGCTCAATTTATTGCTTCTCTATCAAACTGTTGAATTTATATTACTTCAATCATACATTGTTTCTCAATCCATCTTTGGCAATCCTTCTCAAACATGACTTAAAAAATATTTTAATCTATTTTAAATTTGTTAAATGACAAAGTGTATTACTTAAGTTTTCTGTTATTTTAAAGGGCGTGTAAATTTCTCTTAACAATATTATGAAACCGAATTTGAGCAATGGTCTGTGATATGTGTAAATTCTTATTGTTATAAAGAAAATATTTTTTTGTTTCTTCTAAAATATATTATTAAATGTTATATGGTTTTTCTAAGGTTGAGTATTACATGGAAGAGGTTGAGAACTAGGAACACATGAAAAGGAAAAAGTCAAGTTTTGTCAAGCAGCATCCTTTCCTCCTGATCTACCTTCAATATTAGAAAATAGAAATGTTAAAAACTAAAAGGATAGGAAAACATAATTCATACACTATAAAAATAATAAAGTCAACTTAGCAACATCACATAAGAGTTTTAGGCAAAAATATTGCCCACTGCAAAATTTTATTCATATGTATATACATACATAGATATATACATATACATATACATATACATATACATATACATATACATACACGAGCTCTGATCCTGTCTAGTTGTCAGTGATTAGTAGAGTTAGTGCAACAATTTGCTACATCACCAAATATGTGAGGAGCAATGACAGTTTTGAATAACAGTTCTCAGTTCACCAGAATTTTTTTAATTAATATTTTTTTTTTCCTAGCAAGGGAGGGAAAAAATAGGAGGAAGAAGAAGAAGAAAGAAGAATCAAGTGTTCTGTGGTAGTTCTAGGAATGACAGCTAAATTCTATATTTTCCTACAAGCATGAGACTGATACTTTCTTTTCTGCTTGGGTACATATGAGTTCAGAGTTCCAGAAGTCAGGTGTAATATGAGATATTCCTATAGCAGTGATGGAAACATAATTGCTTGAGTTAGCCAATGCAGTCAAATGGCCAGCTGTGAACAGATTCTAACCAGCAGCTTAGCTAAACTAATAAAGAATTTTTGTGGTGTACTGTTACTTTTTATTGTTGTTAAATCTTAAAAAAAAAAAAAAAGTCATTTAGAGGGAGGGAGATTAGTGGTTTTGCTTTTGTTTGCAACACCAGTTGGGAAAAGTTCAGTTCTTCTCAAATCGTTATGTTCAGAGAAGCATATTCTGCTCTGATTTAAGAGAGAGTTGCTTATTCAAGTTCTTACAGAGCCTGGATGCATATCATGAGGCACTAGAACAAAGAGATTAAAGAAAGATACTTAACAAACAGAAAGTCTTGATTTGAATTCTCAGTTGTGTCACTAGTCTGGAAGAAAATTCTCTGTATTACAAGTTGATCATATATAGATGAAGATAATTAAAATGGCATGTGGTGGTAGGAGGATTAAATGATAAATGTATGGTGCTTAGGGTGGTTCCTGGAACACAGTACACAATAGATATAAGCTATCACTATATAGAGACTAGAATGATAGCAAAAGGCCCTAGGCAGAAGCAACTTTTTTGCTGTCAGGCAGAGAGCCATGTGAGGATCTAGGGGGGCTCATAAAGAGCAAACACATATTGTGTTTGAGGGTACAGTTAAATGGGCTCTAAATATGTAGGAAGAGACAGTGTTAGTTATAGAAGGAGCCAGGTCCAGCCATTTCTTATTTTAAATTAAGAGTTTTTTTCTGCTCTCTCCTTTTAGAAAACTCCCTCCCCCAAATTAAAGAGAATAGATATAAGTTTTAAAAAATTAGTAGGTATCTGTGACTCTAAATCAAAATACATGAGGGGGAACTACTAAATGAAGTTAAGTTCAAAATGGAGTGATTAAGATCAAGTTACCTACAGATATAACTGATAGTAAACTGTATTTCTCCAAAGAAGAACTTTATTCTCTGTGGAATAAAGCTGACACTCCCTTATTTAGGTCAATTAGGAGTATTCATAGGTTGGTATTGTGAACTTTCTTAGACCATATGTGTTATAACAAATTAGTATGGGAAATAATTCTGAACCAAGGATGCCCAAAAATAAATAGAAAATAAATAAATAAAGAAGCCATATTTAGGGGGAAAATACCTGTGTATAGGATAAGTTGAGGAGAGAGTCTCAATTACAAACAGACTTCTAGTTTCTAATGCATGTATACTTGGAGAAAAAATGATTTTTTTAAAGAAATAACATTTTGCAGTCGATAGGCAACACCTTAACTAGGTCAAACTGATATTAGATATGTCAGTATGATGCAATGAGAAGTAATCACCTATGAAGTATTGTTCAGAAATGTTTTAAGGTGACTGTACTCATGAAAATGATGAGACAAATCGGGGTTGTCAGTAAACCCATAAGAAAATTGAACAATGTCAGTTCCACAAAAGACAAAAGTGTCAGGGGACTCTTCTGAATTAAAGGAGATTAAACAAAGGGCATTCCAGTTTCAGTCACTGGATCCTGGAAAGAAAATAACCACAAATGACATTTTGAGGAAAATTGGAGAAATTTGAATATGGATTGAATAGTAGGTACTATTAGAGAATTAGTATGAAATTTCTTATGTGTGGTAATGGTAGTTTTTCAAAAATTATATTGTGGTAAGAATATGACATCTACATTCTTAATGGATTTTTAAGTGCATAATACACTATTGTCGTCTGTAGGCACAGTATTGTGCAGCACATCTCTAGAACTTAGAATCATGCATAACTGGAATTGTATGCTCCTGATGAGAAATTCTTTATTTCCCTCTCTCTGAGCCTCTGACAACCTCAATTCTATCCTTTGTTTCAATGAGTTTGACTATTTTAGATACATTCATTGTATAAGTGGAAACATGTAGTATTTGTCTTTCTGTGACTGACTGACTTCACTTAGCATAATGTTCTTGAGGTTCATCCAAATTGTTACATATTGCAGGATTTCCTCCTTGTATTTTATGGTTGAGTAATAGTTCACCAAATGAATATTGCATTTTTAAAATATCCATTCATTCATCAATGGATATTTTGTGATTTCTACATTTTGGCTATTATGAATAGTTGCACGGAACATAGGAGTGTTAATATCTCTTTGAGATTGTGATTTCAATTCCTTTGGATAAATACCCAGAAGTGGTATTGACAGATTATATGGTAATTCTATTTTTGATTTTTGAAGAACCTTTGGACTGTTTTCTATATAGCTGTACCATTTTGCATCCCCACTTACTTGTACAAAAATTCCAATTTCTCTACAAACTTGCTAACACTTGCCCTTTGTGTTTTGGTAATATCCATCCTAAGAGGTGTGAAGTGATAACGTTATTGTGGTTTTGATTCACATGTCCAGATAATTAGGGATGTTGAGCATCTTTTAATGTATCTATTAGACTTTTGTATGTCTTTGGAAAATTTTCTACTCAAGCTTTAGCCCATGTTTTAATTGGTCTATTGGTTATTTTTGCTATTCACTTATAGCAGTTCCTTATGTATTTTGGACATTAACCTGTATGTAATCAGATGCATGGTTTGCAAATATTTTCTCCCATTTCTTTACGCTCTGTTGATTTGTTTCCTTACTAACACTAGGAATTTAAGTTATCTCTCTAGTTGCACACATAAAGCATTTTTAGCTTTTGTACGTTAACATAACAGATATCTAGATCTATGATAGTATAAAAGGATCAAATCACTTCGGCTGTTTTAACATATTTTAACTCTTCATTACCAATAAAATTGACTTCACTATGCTAATAGCCACAAAAAAACTACTATCCCCCGTCAGAATATTTTGGATCCTTCATATATTTACATAATTAGTGGACTTGAAACATTTTTAAGGTGGGGCAATATTATTGAGTTTGTCCTAAAATGTAATATAATCAGATTATTTGGAAGTGAGAAATGTACACTCTTGTGTGAACAAAATAATATACATATATATATATATATAGTCCATATGTATGTATAAATATTGAATGTTCTGTATTAAATCTATTGTGACCAATTAGTCAAAACCCCACCGAATAATTATTTCCTGCTGTATGTATGTGTGTAAATATATATATATATATACATAATATTATACACATGTATAAAACATATTATTTACAAACCTAAGGACATATCCAAGAAACTAATGTACTTCAGTAGGCTACTGAAGTAGCCTGTCTTTGAGATTCATTTTACTTAAAATCATATTATTATTATATTCATACATATATAAGGTTTCTTTTCCCATAAAGAAAGTTGAAGGTAGAAATTGAATTTCTTGGGGCGCCTGGGTGGCTTAGTCAGTTGAGCGTCCGACTTTCGCTTAGGTCATGATCTCGCAGTTCGTGGGTTCGAGCCCCACATCGGGCTCTGTGCTGACTGCCAGCTGAGAGCCTGGGGCCTGTTTCGGTCTGTGACTCCCTCTCTCTCTGACCCTCCCCCGCTCACGCTGTCTCTCTCTCTCTCTCTCTCTCTCTCCCTCCCTCTCCCCCCTAGAAATAAATACAAATTAAAAAAATTGAATTTCTTATCATGCTGAATCTTGTCATTTTACAGAGTAATTTCTTACTAACCTTGCAGCATCCATTCTTTCTTCTTTTAGATAGGGGGTGAATTCACTACAGTGACATTTAGTTTAAAGTCAGACTCATGATATGGCAAGTGAGGCTAAAATGCCTATTTAATCCAGTATATTTTAATGAAGTAAATAAATTGGTGTAGTAAATGAATAAGCTCTTGTAGTGTGAGATCACTTGGCACAGTACTTTATTAAAGGAAATATCACTTTAACTCTTAACCATCTGTTGTGTGCTCTAATTTAAAAAGACCATAATTTATAATTGCAAAAGTAGGTAAGAGATGATTAAAATGCATATTTATGTGCTGTATTCAGCTGAACATGGATCTGTTTTGTTTACCTCTGGAGTATTAGATACTAATTGGGATTGAGACAATCTCCTTTGTTCCCTTATGAGGATAGTTTGGGGAGGGTTAAAAGTAGAAATTGTTTTTATGGTGATTATCTTTTACAAAATTGTGACACTAATATAATTGGAGTCCAATTAATAATAAATCAAATACTTATAATTATTATTGTATTTTATATAAAACACTGGATCAATGAGAGCTTGTCAAAATTACTCTTTAAGAGAGACCATTATTTTAATTACATTGTATTTAGATTGAACCAAATGAAATCACCAATATTAAACCATCTTTTTCTTACATAAAAGGAAATTTCTTATGGTTCAATCTAATAAAGATAGGGAATTGAAGCAGTTTCAAATTTAGTAAATGTCCAAGCCTTTTTACATTAGACAGTGAAATGAATGGGGAATTGAATAATTTATTCATGATAGTTTAATATTCACTTAGATTTTTTGATGTTGAATCACTCCTGGAAAACTTAATTCCATAAAGATTTGTAGAATTGCACTATGCTTTTTTATATACTATATGATCTACTTATAGTCTTACTAACTCCCTTTTATATAAACTGAGGATTGTGGAAATTATATTATGTTCTTTAATTTTATGGCCTGTTAATCATCATTCTCTCCCTCTCTGTCTCCTGGTCCCTCTCATTCTCTATATATACACATATGCTTGCACACACATAAATGCATACATGAGAGATTGCAATAGCAAAGAGAGATCAGAATTCAGTCTGACCTTGACTCACCTGAAACAAAAGATAGGAAGACTTTTAAGCAGTAGAATGAGAGGGGAAACACAGGCCATTTTTGTTTGCTAATTGGCTTTACCCAAAGGAAAAGTCAAAATTCTCTTTGTGAAAAAAGGTAGTTTTACAACTTGGAACAAGGCACTACTGAAGTATGGCTCCTACCCTCTCAAAGAGACTGGGAGCCAGGGTGCTATCGCCCTTGAAGATTACATTTCAAAGGGATAGTCCCAGCTCCTTAAGAAAGACATTTCTGGGTTATAAAGCTAGCAAGTGATTTTTAAAATGATTTACATATCTAAGGAAAGGGTGAAATTTTTACATTGAACTGAATAAAGCAAAGTCTCTTAAAAAAATGATGGTCAGGGGACTAGAGTCAGAAAGAAGCCTATCAGGGGCACCTGGGTGGCTTAGTCGGTTAAGCATCCAACTTTCACTTAGGTCATGATCTCACGGTTCATGGGTTCTAGCCCCGCGTCGGGCTCTGTGCTGACAGCCAGCTCAGAGCCTGGAGCCTGTTTCAGATTCTGTGTCTCCCTTTCTCTCTGACCCTCCCCTGCTCATGCTGTCTCTCTCTCTCCTAGAAATAAATAAAAATATTAAAAAAAAAAAAGAAAAAAGATAAAAGAAAGAAGCCTATCAAAAGTTTGGTCAAGTTTACAGAAACATTAAAGCATATTGGTCACTGGTTTAAAAAAAAGTTTCTAGAGTTTTTAATAGTATACTAGACCTATATTCCAAACATGAATTTTGCAGACAATATTGATTTGTCTCTTCCTTCACCGCATGCTCTTTCTTGTGAGCAGAGAGGGGGAAAATTGTTCTTAAAACTACATTTGAAAGATTTCCAATTCCCACTTGAACATGTAAAGAACTTGTAAGTCATCACTTCAACCTTCACAACAGGAAGAAAAGCTAAACAAACTGAAAATCAACAACATTTCTTAGATCCATAAGAGAATTGGGGTCACAGTATAAGCTGCCACCCTGGAAACAGGAGAGAAGGTAAATGCAAGGAATATAGATCAGTTTAGCTGAAGCAGAAGTCACTGTGGCCAGAGAAGAATTCTTATAGAGGAGCTCTCATAAACTGCTGGAAGCTGAATGTGGATCCAGCTTGTAGGTTAAAAATTTCTGGGGGCCCCCACTCCCCATTTTTGGGGTTTTACCTCCAGGATCTCCACCAGGTTCTCATGGTAAAGGTCAGAGAAAAATCCCCATGTGCCAAGAGGAGGGGAAAGGTAACCATTTTGACATATGCCTAGAGGAAATGTTTTGTGAAAAAAGCCTCTGGAAACTTCTATAAAGGCAAAGACTTCCCTAAAGCCCTATTTGATTTGGGGGAGTGGAAAATTATCTAATTCTAGCTCATTTTAGACTTCCTGACTCAACTCAGAGAGGAAAATGCTAAGTTCTTGTGAGTTTTTAACTCAGGTCCAGTATAAGACAGAAACTTAAGCATAAGAGTATAGAAAGCTCCTACTCCCACACACACTATACTCTGCCGCCATATTAACAAGCCTACTAAGGCATTTACTCAGTTGAGATGAAAACTTAGATTCCACACAGTATTCTGCACATGAATGTTTATAACAGCTTTACCCATAGTTAAAACTGGAAACAAGATGTCTTTCACTAGGTGAAAGGGTAGACTATGGTAGGTATTAATAATAGTATAACATTCACCCATAAAGAAGAGTGAGCTATCAAGCCATGAAAAGACATGGAGCGATGTTAAATGCATATTGCTGAGTGAAAGAAGTCAATCTGATAAGGTTACATAATAAATGGTTCCACCTATATAATATTATGGAAAAACCAAAACCATGGAGATAGTAAAAAGGTGAGTGATTGGCAGTTATTCTCTGGAAAGAAGCATAGAGGAGGAAAAATAATTCTCCCTCTCCTCCTCTAGCTTCTTGGCTAGCTTATCAACTAAGAAGACAGATTAAAAGGAAAAAAGCAAACAGATGGTTAATAACATGTATACCTCCTGTGTACATGGAAGATACCCAGGAAAACTACCTAAAATGGCCTAAGCTATCACCTTATATACCATCTCTTATCTACCATCTAAAGACAAAGGATGTTGGGGTAGGAGGGGAGGTATAGCTAATTATGTAGGTTACTAAGAAAAGCACAGTGAATAAGGGTAAGGTTGTTATGCAGATTTAAGTCTTTGTCTTCTCCATTGATAAGAATTTCTAGAGATTTACAGTCATCCTCTTGTGGTATTGAAAGGTGGACACCCTTACAGATGGAGATTTTCTTTATAAATGCAAATGTTTCTTACAAAAGGCTAACTTCTCAGTTTTCAGAACTATTGTATCTGCTGTTGTATAGAAATAACCAGCTAAAAATAATCATATGCCAAAAAGACATATTTTTGGTTAGTGTATTTCACTCCTCTTCAGAGGGAATTGCTAGGTGAAGCACAGGGAATGTTTAGGGTAATGAAACCTTCCTTTATAAGACTGTAATGGTGGATACATGGCAATATGCATTTGTCAAAACTCAATGGACTCTACACATAGAGTGAGGTCTAATGTAAACTATGGATTATATTTAAAAATAATGCTTCAATTTGGATGGTGTAGTTGTAGCAAGTATACCACTATCTGGTCTAATATTCTATAAATCTAAAAGTATAATAAAATACAAGATTTATTAATTTCAAAAATATACGAATACAAGACAATTTGCTATATATTATATTTGAAAGTCACTTTTTAAAAGTTTTTATTTTCATTTCAACTAGTTAACATACAGTATTATATTAGTTTCAGGTTACAGTATAGTGACTCAACAATTCCATACATCACGCTGTGCTCAACGTGTGCTTTGAGTATACCTAACATTTCATTTTGAAAATACTTTGATAATTGTGTTTGATTATAAAATCTACAGCTCTTAAGGCATAGCTTTCAAGAGACCAGTAAAATGGATAAAATGTTCTGTATATGAAAAGAACAGAATTTGGAATATAACAGAAAAAAACATGCATGAATTTGAAGGATAAAGGTAAAAAAGTATGGGTGAATCTGTAAAATGACATTTGAGGATAAAGAGGGTCTTCAGAGAAGTACTAGGGTGAGATATGCAAAGATTAGCTATGAGTGGGTAAAATAATCATAAAAGCAGAGATGGTTATTAGCTCCGTGGTGTTGTAAAGGACCACTTTCCATTCTCTTAAAATTTTAGCCAAATCTAAACACAAATATGCAGCCTATATGGAGCCATACTTGAGAGTTACTTATCTATATTAGGCTGAAGTTTATTTTATTGTTGTAACAAATCAGTTCCATTCCATTTGGTACATCAACACTAAAGAGAATCTGTTTTGTTCTTTGATAGCTATATGGATATTGAAATAATGTGATATGAAAATTAAAGTTCTCAGTATTATAAGGTTAACATTTTGTAAGTATAATGGCTTTTTTTAAAAAATATAAGGTGGCTTGCATTTGTAAACATTGCACACAGCTAACTTTTGGAACAAGGTGCATATTCTTTTTGTGCAATTTATTAATAATGCTTTTGTGTTTTATTCTGGAGTAAAATCCAAATCTACTTTCATTAAATTACAAGTGCAGCAAAACTCTTTGAGAATTTAATGAAATATTCTAAAATTATTCCAGAGATAACTGATTTAGAAATAAACAAATATAAGTGATTTATTTTCCCTTCACTTACAGGAGAGCATTTTCTTTCATTTACTGGCTTCCAGAGTTACACATGGTTAAGTGAAACTAGTGAGCATCATGTGGGAAAGCAACATTAACAACATTATTTATTCATTCGGTACTTCAGGGTTCTTGTTTCCCTAAAAAGAATAATTTTTTTTCCATTTTCATTTGTCACTTAGCCTATATTTTCTTTTCATTTAGACCTTGTATATGAAACCAAGTAAGAAATGAAGGTGCAGACATTAGAATTTAAAAAAATAATTTGATTTATTTTATGTGGAGTTTTCAACTCAGAGTAAAACATCCTAAAATATTTTCAGGTTTTGTAATTAGCTGACAGCTGGCTTATGAAGTGTCCAATGCCAATTTTCAGATAAAACTTTCATATGAGAACAATTGTAATATATCTTACAATTTCTAAGACGATTTGCTATACTTACTTCCAAAAAGTGAAAAACAATTTTCTATTCAGTTCAACTCCAAGTTGATATGTTTAGATACAATGAAGCTTCTTTCCTTGATGAAGCTTGAATTATTAAGATCCCCATTAAAAGTATATGTATGTATTTATATGTATATGTGCATGTATATGTTTGTGTGTGGGGTTATTAAAAAATTCAGGCTTAACTAGGGAAAGAAGCTTTCTTGTATTTTATGTGTGTATGTGTATATGTGTATGTGTATATTTATGTGTATGTGTTTGTAACCCTCTTTTAATTTTAAAATATATACTACCTGGCTTAGTTTCATTATTATGAGGCAGTCACATCTGTCATGTGGATGGATACATTATAAGTTATTCTTTTCTCAATAAAATTATAATTTCTCTTGGGAGAATATCTAAGTGACTGTGGAAAAGAGGCGAAAGTCAGTGTATTTATATCACAGAAGGAAATAGGGAGAGCAGTGATACAAATATGTATGGAGAGGTTGGCAGAACCTTCTAGGTCATGCTAAGGGTTAAGGACATGTGTCTTCCAAATACACCTTAAAAACCTACTAAAGGGTTTTAAATTTTTTGATGCTTATAGACTTTGAAGGATTTGTTAATTTTCCATGTAATGAAATTTAAGCTGGATAGAAAAGTCCTCAGAAGGAATGATTTATACATAGAAAGTTGTCTGGGTTCTTGGGAGTAATTAATGATGCCCAAATAGTAGTTAAATATAAAACAAACAAACAAACAAACCCTCAGTTATATTAGGCATGAGTTTTTCTTTTCTTGTCTTTTCTTTTTCATTTTCTTTCATTCACTCATTCATTCAAATTTTAGTTAACATACGGTGCAATATTAATTTCAGGAGTAGAATTCAGTGATTTCATCACTTACATATAAGACCCAGTGCTCTTCATAACAAGTGCCATCTTTAATGCCTATCATCCATTAAACTCATCCCCATCCACCTCCTTCAGTCAACCTTCAGTTCTCTGTAATAGTCTCTTGTGGTTTATTTCTCTCTCTCCTCTTATTTTTCTCCTGTCCCATATGTTTATCTGTTTTGTTTCCTAAATTCCACATGAGTGAAATCATAGGGTATCTTTCCCTGATTGACTTATTTATTTTAGCATAATATATTCTAGATCCATCCATGTCATTGCAAATGGCAGGATTTCATTTTTTTAGCTAATATCCCATTATATATATGTGTATATATATAGCACATTATATTATATATATAGCATGCCTTCTATATCCATTCATCAGTCAATGGACATATGGGCTGTCTCCATAATTTGGCTAATGTTGATAGTGCTATAAACATTAGGGTGCATGTACCCTTTGAATCTGTATCCTTTGGGAAAATACCTAGTAGTGAAATTGCTGGATTGTAGAGTAATTCTCTTTTAGTTTTTTGAGGAACCTCCATATTGCTCTCCAGAGTGACTGTTCCAGTTTGCATTCCTAACAACAGTGAAAGTGGGTTCCTCTGGTATCTCATCATGGTTTTGGTTTGTATTTTCCCTGATGATGAGTAATGTTAAACATCTTTTCACGTCTCTGTTAGCCTTTTGGAGGTCATCTTTGGAAAAGTATCTATTCATGTATTCTGCCTGTTTCTTAACTGAGTTGTTTGGTTTTTGGGTGTTTGGTAAATACTTTATAGATATTGGATACTAACCCTTTATCAGATAGGTCATTTGCAAATATCTTCTCTCATTCTGTCAGTTGTCTTTTAGTTTTGTTGATTGTTTCCCTTACTGTGCAGAAGCTTTTTGTCTTGATGAAGTCCCAGAATTTCATTTTTTCTCTTATTTCCCTTGCCTCTGGTGATGAGTCTGGTAAGAAGTTGCTATGACCCAGGTCAAAGAGGCTACTGCTTGTGTTATCCTCTAGGATCTTTATGGTTTCCTGTCTCATATTTAGGTCTTTAATCCATTTTGAATTTATTTTTGGGTATGGTATAAGACAGTGATCCAGTTTCATTCTTCTACATGTTGCTGTCCAATTTCCCGAACCAATTTATTGAAGAGGCTGTCTTCTCCACTGAATATTCTTTCCTGCTTATTTTTTTAAAGACCAGTTGACCATATAGTTGTGAGTTCATTTCTGGGTTCTCTATTCTGTTCCATCCATCTATGTGTCTGCTTTTATGTCAGTACAGTATTGTCTCGATGACTACAGCTTTGTAATATAGCTTGAAATCCAGACTTGTGATGCCTACAGTTTTGCTTTTCTTTTTTCAGCATTGCTTTGGCTATTTAGGATCTTTTAGGGTTATATAAAAATTTTAGGATTATTTGTTCAAACTCTGTGAAAATTGCTGGTGGTATTTTGATAGGGATTGCATTAAATGTATATATTGCTTTGAGTAGTATAGACATTTTCCCCAATGTTTTTCCAATACATGAGCATGGAATGCTTTTCTAAAGAGTATTGTCTACTATGCAAATTCTTATAGATGAGGGATGTTCAGGATATTTGCAGTTTTCATTACTCCTTTAAATTTCTTAAGATCAAGATAGTACATTTTCTTTTAAGTTTTGAATATTGGGTTTAATTTTTAAAAACTGGGTTTAAGGTTTCTTAATGATGATAAGTGATATGATTATAAGTAATATATTATACTTTAAGGCACCTACTTGAAACAAGTTAAGCATTGATTAGCCAAAAAGTGGCTCAAAAGCTAATAATGGTGTGGTAGACAGCCTCTGAACTGGCCCCCAGTGAGTTCTACTTGCTGGTATTTACCACCTTGTTTAATCCCCCCTTCTTAAATGTGGACCAGACATAATGATTGATGTCTAACAAATAAAACACAGCAAAAATGTCACTTCTGTGATTAGGTTACAAAGTTTGTGACTTCTGTCTTCTCTCATTGTCTTTCTTGCTTGCTCTGAAGGAAAGGCAGTTGCCATGTTGTGAGCTGTCCTATAGAGAGGCCCATCAGGCAAGACACAGATGATTCTTGCCAACAGTCAAAAGGGACCTGAGGTCTACAGCCACATGAATTATCTTGGAGGTGGATCTTCACCAAATCAAACCTTGAGAAGACCGCAGCCCTTGATCACAGCCCAGAGACAGAGGACACAGTTAGGCTACTCCTGGATTCCCGGACACAGACACTGTAAGTTAATATATTTTTGCTGTTTTAAATTGCTAAATTTTGGAGTTTGTTATGCAGCCATATGTAATGGATACAATAGGAAAAACCCACTTGATTTCAAAAATATATTTCAAATGGTTATCAAAAAACTCAATGAAAGAATAATTTCATCTGCTATGATTTATATTTTTTAGTTTATTTATTTTGAGAGAGGGAGAGTGCATGAGTGTGAGTGGAGGAAGGACAGAAAGAGGGAGAGAGAATCCCAAGCAGGCTCCATGCTGTCAGCACAGAGCCCAATGTGGGGCACCTCTCATGAACCATGAGATCATGACCTGAGCTGAAATTAAGAGTTGGATGGTTAACTGACTGAGCAACCTAGGTGCCCCCTCATTAGCTATAATTTAAAAAAACCTCAAGCAAAAATGCACAGATGTATCTGTATTAAAAGAAATGACTTCCCTTGACTTACTCTTGTATCATTTGATACATTGATACATTTGATACATTCGAATAGGCTAGGCCTAGAGGTATAAATAGAGATAGAGATCTAGAAATACAGAGGTCTAGGTATAGATATGGATATTTCTTCCATCATTCTACTTGTACTGTAGGTTAGTGAAGACTGAGGCTTGGATATCTGTTTATCATAGTCAGTAAGAAACCCAGGTTTTTAATGAAGCATCCACCAGTCTCAAAGACTCCTGGTCAGCATTCCAGAGAGAAAATACAGCTCTGGAAGCTGTTATGCCAGGAGTTAAATATTTTAGCTCAGAAGTGGCACACAACTGATCACAACTCACTGATAAGAAGTAGCAGTAGTAACTGCATTCAACCAGAAGGTGGACAGGATTTATAATCTTACCACAAACCAGGAATGGATTAGAGCTCCAAGTACTTCACAGTATTATCGGCTGCCACTTCTTGATCCTTTCCCATTGTAAGTTTTATTTCTTTTTCTTTTAAAAATACATTGGAAGAAATCTGCCAGGCCTATCTTGGAGTACTACAGACATTAATTGAAATTAAGTGAAAAGCTATGGCATATTGACCTGCTCTATTCTTCACAGAAGTTTTGGATTGTATTTTATATAATAGATGAGTAATCCTACAGTGCTGACCAGCACATACCTGTTTGGGTTAGTTTAGTTTTTTTCTTAAGTAGTTCTGAAAGCAGTGAGCATGGTGGATGGAGGGGAGAGGATGTAGTACATATCTGCAAACTAGCCCTTTTATTTATTATTATTATTATTTATTAGTTTTGGGTTTTCATTTCATTTCATCTATGTAGGTTTCCCAGAACTTATCATTATTTTTATTGTCTGGTTGGTTTGGTTTGGTTTGGTTTACTGATGATTCTCTGAAATTAGCTTACGGCATTGTT
Source organism: Proteles cristata cristata (assembly GCA_017311185.1). Lineage (NCBI taxonomy): Eukaryota > Metazoa > Chordata > Mammalia > Carnivora > Hyaenidae > Proteles > Proteles cristata. Next base: position 307,192 of record JAESUZ010000698.1, on the reverse strand, counting down.
TCATCTAGATAGTGAAGACTTCTGTTTATTTTGTTAATTAATTAATATGTATTGAGTCTTTCTGCTTTGGCATCACTTTTCTACGATATGTAACAGTGAAAAACTTAAAAAATTTCCTGCCCCCACAGTGTACGTCCTCATGAGGAAGATAGATAGTAAACTGATGAGAAGTAAAATGTGCATTATATTTGGTGATGATGAACCCTATGAAGAAAAAATAAATAAGGAAACATAGATAGGTAGCACTAAAGATCTCACTAATATGCTAACATTTAAGCAGAAAGCTAGAGGAGATGAGGCAATGAATGGGTCATGGATATGAGAAGAAAAAACTTTTAAGCCTAAGAGAATGGCAAGTGCAAAGACCCTGTGGTGGTAACATCTTTACCATATTATTATTTTAAGGATGTTTGGATAAAAAAGTGTTCCAGGGAGAGAGTAGTAATAGATAATATCTGATAGCCTCTGTTATATTTATATAGGACATTATATCTTACTGTATTCATGTTAATTTATGATTTTATAAAAACTTTTGAGGATATTGAGCAGTTTGACATGCTTACACTTATATTCTAAAAGTAATATATGACTGTAACATTGAAAGTAGATGGTGGGGGTATGATGGTAGCTGGAACATATGGGTAGAAGCAATGGAGAGTAGTATGTTGTTGTTATATGATAGATTTATTTTGAAAGCAGATTTATTCTGAAAGATTGATGTAGACTGTGAGAGATAGGAAGAGACAAGAAGACTTCAAATTTTTTTTTTTTGCAAATATTGAAAGAATTACAATTGACTGAAAAGAAGACTAGGAGAATAGGTTTGGATTAAAAGTGAGAGTTTGAATTTGGTATGTTAGGTGTAAGAGGCCAATTTGACATACAAATGGAGATATTGAAAGCTTTGGATAAATGCACCTAAAATAGAGGGGAGAGGTATAGCTGCAGACCTATATTTGGGAGTTATCTGTATATTAATGGTTTTTAAAGCCATAAGATTACTAAAGACTGAATTGAGTGAAGTCAGAGAAGTTAAGAAATCTAAAACTTGAGCCTCAGGGAATTCCAACATTTAAAGATCAAGGAGAAAATAAGGAACTAAAAAAAGGCTCTGAAGAGAATGATTAATGAAGTTGGAATAAAATCAGAGTAGAATGCCCCTTAACCAAATAATAAAAAAAATTAAGTAATCAATTGTGTTAATTGCTGCTGACCAAGTAAGATAAAGACTGAGAATAGACAATTAGATATAACAATGTTGAGATCACTGGTAACCTTGACAAGACTGATTTCAGTGAAGTTGTAGGTAAAGAGTCTGATTCAAATGGGGCAAGAGAGGGAAGAGATAAGGAGAGGTGAAACAGGTGGCTGGGAAAATACAGAATGATTACAATGGGAGTACTTAGGAAAACTCAGAGTGTTTATAAATCTACAGTGAGGATAGTTGGCATGTTTGTGAGCACCAAAGCTTTTCTTTAGTGTTTGGGTTTTTATTTTGTTACCTCAATATAGGCACATTATCCAATGTAATACATGTTCAGATGCTGTACAGGGAGAGGATCGGAATTAATTGGTTTCAAGATTTTACCATGTAGATGTGATAAGTAGACAGTGACAAAGAAGTTGAGGATACACTGAAGGGAGTAATTTAACAACGGACTGTGGGATTTCAGCTTTCAAGGAAGGGAAGTCATGATATGAAACAATGAAGCAATAGTGAAATTTTGGTATAATAAATGTTAATTTTGGTCCCAGGAGGTCACACATATTTTGAGACAGGATATGAGCAAGAGCAAGCTGTAAACTTAAGAGGTACTATTAGGAGACTGGGATGCTTGCAATGAAGAGGGTGGAGTTATGGGTAGACATGTCTTGTTATACCCAGATAGCAGTATCCTCACCGACCAGAGACCACCAGGGAGACCAGGTCATACATGCAAAGGTAAAGGGCTTTATTAGGGGCTTAAGCTCCGGCTCACAGACTTCACCAGCGCGTGGATCCGTGCTGAGAGCCCTGAACAAGGGCAGAGTAGGGTTTTTAAGGGGTTTGAGATGGGGCAGTTACAGAAGTGGTGACACGGGAACAGTGATCCAGTCATAATTATTCAACATCATTGACAGCGGGTTTGACCATACACATTGTCGAGAGTATTCGTTACTTTTGGCGGGATCCAATTACAACATTTAGAGTACCTTTAAATTCAACCAATCACAGAGCGAGCCTAGGGTCTTGTTTGGCGACTAACAGGTTAACTTTAACATTAGGTAACAGGGTCCTATCTATAGTTTCTATCTCCAGGCCTCTCCCTTAACAACGTGGAGGGTGGTCCCTGGCCTTTCCTGATTGGGTGCTGCAAGGGTGGTTACTCCTGCCTTGGGCAATGTGTGACTGCCTGATAGTTTCGGGGGAAGCCGAAACTCAGGCCTTCTAGTTTATAGGGGAAACTTAAAGCCTGTCACAGAGTCAGTTTGGTTTAGATGTTTAGACTTGTGGCCTTACAGTCTAGTGTATGCATTTTGAAGCATGACAGAGGGCAGGATCCATGGGGCAGGAAGGGGTACTAAGTTGGGGTACTAAGATGACATATGCAAATATGACTACCAAAACAATGAGGGATGTCTGATACACGATTTCTGTCCTTAATTGTAAGGTTTTGTCTGAAGATACCAAAGCGGTATAATGACCATGTGGGCAGGCTTTTTTTTTAATTTAAATAAATGGCATAGTTCTGAGGGTCATGGGTCAGACACTCAATCTTTCTGTTTGTAACTTTTTTCATCTATAAACCTGAGTTAAAAATAACACCTAGCTCAGAGGATGAGGGTGAGAAATGTCAAAGCTAATGCCATTGCTCATCACTTAACAAAGCTCTCAATAAATATCAATTATTATTTTTAGCATTATTATGATTTCTCAGATGAGCTCATTTCATGTAACAGGCATTTTGAAAGGAAAGGATTTCTCCACAATGAGATAAAGCCTATTGGTGCTATTTTAAATTCTCAAATTCAAGCCCTTTCTAATGATCTTCATTGTGAACAAATTAGAAATATAATAACTCCAGAAAGATGTTAATGTTACTCTCATTGGCAAATGTTGAACAAATTAATTCTCTAGATTTGTTAATTTTTCCAATATGCCAAAGGCAACTCTACTGCAAAGCTAAATAGCAAAAAAGGGAAAAGTTGGGTTTGAGAAGAAAGAATTTTAGCTTTAAAACAAGAAAAAAAAAAGAGTCTGTAGTGGGGATTGGGATAAAAGACAAACTTAGTGTCCAATTTGTGTGGGTTTCTTCAGTGTTCTAGTGATAAGGAATAACTAGCCAGAGACACATCAAGGTGTGTTGTACATAATTTATCATATACCACTTTATATAATAATGAGCATTCCATGGTTAGTAAATTTGTTATACATTTTCTAGCATAGGCTTAATTTTTCTAAAATATTCTATTGTGTTCATAAAGACAAAGTCTCTTTAATTACATTAAGGATGAGCACAGATTTAAAATGTTTCAGTATCCTAAATTGCATATTATCTAACAAAGGCATCCAATTCCAAAAATCCACTGGAGTAGTCTAATTTGAATAAATAAGACATTACATTTTATATAGTAAATTTTAATATATGTTACATTGATATATAAACTATCAGCATATAGGAAATTTTTTCCTGTAATATTTCCCTTAGAATCCAAGAACTTAAGCCCAGGATTGACACCAAAACCATATAAGGATTACTATTGTGTTTTCTATTAATTGAAAAGTTAGAGTTCTTAAAAATATATTTCATCCCGTCAAAGGGGAAAAATTTGTAATAATGAGAGTTTCCCTCCTGGAGAATCCCAAGCCTCCAGCATATTTTATATTAAATCTCAAGATCATGAAAAGGAAGTATCTGATTAATTTTAATTATTGTGAGCAGCAAAAAGATATGGATGATTCCTAAGGCAAACAGTGTTCTAATCAAACTGAAATAATCATATTAAATCTAATGCCTAAGAAACCAGAAAGCATTCAACACAGTTTGAGAAGCATGGAGGTAACTTTTGACAGTTACCTCCAGGTATGATTTAATATAGGATACAAAAAGTCCTAAAACTCTTTGAGTGGAAAAACACAATCTGAGTTAAGATATGGAAATGTATTGACAAAAGTAAATATTAAAGGTTTGGATTTTTTTAAGTACCAAAAGAAAATGGGAAGCATGAACATCTCAAAAGGTGTTGTATCTATTATCACCCAAGATAGTTAATGTTATAAATCAATATATGTATCGATCATATGAAAACTGTTTTCATTCATATTAACCTGTTAACAGATCGATCAGCTGATAGTAATGTTCTTGTTCCTGGGAGACTAAAACTAATCTCTTTACCTGTGTATTATTTTCATATACTAAGTATTAAGTCCAAAGTTTAACCCAGCACTGGCTTGGTTAGAAATAACAGATAGAAGTAATTTTCATAATAATAATGTTGTTATTCATATCATCATCACCATGATCATATAAATCAGTAATCAGAAAATCACCTAGTCTTCTCCCATATTGTAATGGATTCTTTGTCTTCCTAAGTCTACTTTATATCTATTCTAAGGTGATAAATTTTTTCTTTTTATATTACTTTCTTTTTATTTTTAGTTATTTAAGTACAGGTCATACATATTCATATACAAAAGCTAAGTGGTGTTAAAAGGCAACAGTAAAAGGAGTGATTCTTTGTATTTTTCCATTCCTACCCATAAGTGTATTCTCTGAAGCAACAACTATCAGTCCCTCTAGATATTTACTTTCAAATTCATCATATGGTCTTAAAAAGTGTGCTAATGTACCTAATCCACCCCTGCCATTTTGGGGCATTTATTGTTTTCTTATTATGTTATATAATGGATTAACTCAACTGTACCACTATTATTACCTTTTGTCTCTCATTTCCTGGTAGATTTATTGAATAATTTTTGGATAAATCAGTGGTCAGTGCTGATTTTATAATTATGAAAATATTTTATCATTTGTGAGCCAACTGGTGTTCTATGAGTTAATAATTCCCTGTTTTCTATATACTTAAAATTATGAGTGTCTATTTCCATACAGTGAGTACAATTTTTTTGTTGTTGTTGGCCTCTTCTATGTTATATTCCAAACTGAACTAATTTATCAAAGCCTGTGGCATAGCTCTTGTATTTCTGAGTTGGATTACCTTTCTAAAATCTTTGCTTATACCCTAATTTTGGTGAAGCTTATTTCTCAATTATCTTTGCAAGAATTTATAACTTAGATATATTTTGAGTTTTTTGTGTGTCCAAAGATAAATACTGCGCTCTTATCCTTGATTGATATTGGCTTGGTATTGTTCACTCAGTTTTCTAGTATATAATAGTGATGCAGAGAAATCAGATACCAAACTGAATTCCATATCTTTGGATATTTATTCTTTCATGACAATATACTCCACTATATTTTTTACTTAGTATGCAAGAACATGTTTGGAATTTTGAATAGTTTATGCTTTTTGTACTTAGAAAGGATTTATTAAATATTGGGCTTTCTGGATTTATTTATTACATTATACAATTTGATATTTTTATTTTTTTGGTATATTGGTAATTTGATTTATTTTCCAACAATAAAACCAAACATGCACAGATACCTATGAGAAAACTGTGAGACAAAATTAGAAAATGGGTCTGAGATCAGGGCATCTGATAGACTTGAGAACCGAATAGTAAATTCTCCATTAAGGTTCACCGCAAAGAACTACAGACCAGTTTGAAAAAGCCGTGGAGGGGCGCCTGGGTGGCTCTGTCAATTAAGCCTGCGACTTCAGCTCAGGACATGATGTCATGGTTCGTGGGTTCGAGCCATGCGTCAGGCTCTGTGCTGATAGTCAGCTCAGACCCTGGTGCCTGTTTCAGATTCTGTGTCTCCTTCTCTCTCTGACTCTCCCCTACTTATGCGCGTGCTCTCTCTCTCTTTCTCTCTCTCTCAGAAATAGATAAAACATTAAAAAAAATTAAAAAGCAGTGGAAACTGGGAGATATTTTTGCAAACCACAATACATACATGAGTGTGAAGGGTATAAAGTAGTCTCCAAGAACTGAATTATATCTAGCCCTGTAAACTCTCAAAATTAACAAATCAAAGTACTTTCTGATAAATGTCATTCTAAATGTCTAGAAATACACATTGAGCAGGACAGCAAAAATAGCAAATCAAAAAAAGATCTAGATAAAAGTAAGGTAACGGCAGTAGAAGATGCCATCTCTGAAAATACAAGAGTATGTTATTTTTATCACTTTGTCAGGACATTAGAAAAAGGAGCTTTACAGTCAGGAAGCTAGAAAAGCAATTCCCTGTAGTGTGTCTTTTATTTCCATGTTATTCATTCTGTAACTGGAACGCTGTATCTCCTACCCCCCTTCACCTGTTCTTCTGATCCTCTACCCTCTTTCCTCTGGCAACCACCAATTTGTTCTGTATTCATAGACATGATTCCACTCTTTTGTTTGTTTATTCATTTGTTGTGTTAATTTTTATGTTTATTCATTTGTTTATTCATTTGTGTTTTTTAGATTACATATAAGAGTGAAATCATATAGAATTTTCTTTCTCAGTCTGATTTATTTCACTTAGTATACTATCTAGGTCCATCCATTTTGTCACAAATGGCAAGGTCTCATCTTTTTTATGGCTGTGTAATATTACATACATACATATCACATCTTCTTTATCTATTTGTCTGTTGATGGACCCAGGTTGCTTTCATATCTTGGCTATTGTAAACAATGCTGCAATAAAAATAGGGCTGCACATATATTTTTGAATTAGTGTTTTTGTTTTCTTTGACTAAATACCCAGTAGTAGAATTATTAGATTATATGGCATTTCTGTTTTTAATTTTTTGAGGAATCCCCATACTGTTTTCCACAGTGGCTTTACTAGTTTATATCCCTACTGATAGTGCATGAGGGTTCCCTTTTCGCTAAATCCTTGCTAACACTTGTCATTTCTTATCCTTTTGATTTTAGCCATTGTGACAAGTATAAGGTGACATTTCATTATATATTTCCCCAGGGATTAGTGATGTTGAGCATCTTCCAATGTACGTCTTGACCATCTGTATGTCTTCTTGGGAAAAATGTCTGTTCAAGTCCTCCGCTCATTTTTTTAATTGCATTATTTCTTGTTCAGTTATAGAAGTTATTTATATATCTTGCATGTTAACCCCTATTAGATATATCATTTGTAAATATCTTCTCCCATTTGGTAGGTTGCCTCTTTGTTTTGTTGATGGTTTCTTTTGCTGTACAAAAGCTTTTTATTTTGGTGTCATCCTAATAGCTTATTTTTGCTTTTGTTTCCCTTGTCTTAGGAAACATATACACAGAAATTCTTATGTCAAAAGAAAATATAGAAGCATATTTGTGATATACAAAAGAAGAAATATGTATGAGCTAAAAATGTAATGAACTGGCTAAAGCCAACTGCAGGCTAGAATGACATGGAAACCCTGGGACTCCCAGACACAAGGGAAGTTGCTCTCACTCAACTGAGTTGAGATCACTCTCAACTTTGATCTCTTTGGTGCCTACCTTAAGCACAAGGCAGTCTACTGCTAGAGGAATTTGGGATGTTAGCAATGCAGACTTAAGCTGTTAGAAACTATGTTGATGGTTTCTTTAAGTCTTTATAGCCCTGAGTTCAAGACTGGTCAAGAAAGGGCTCAGTAGACCCTGGCTAATGTTTGGTCAAAGAGAGAATCTGTGCTGGTATATGTAGGAAATTAGTATATGAAAAAGAGAGCAAAATACAATAGTAAGGAAAGAATGGAAAATTCCATGAGGTGTTAAGACGAGTGGTATGTTTAAAAACAAGAAAATAAGAGACTAATATTCTAATCTCTGCTGAGTAAGTTATAAATATTCTAATCTAAATGAATATATATAAAGTCAAAGCAAAATAAAGGAAAATAATTATTTGTAGACATATAGGAAGATTTCTTAGAATAAATTCAAGGGAAAAATGCAAAAAAAAAGCATGAAGAAGGAAACTAAAATATATAATTTATTATGCCAAAGGAAAAATGAATCAAAAATTACAAAAATATAAGAGAACTAATTGATATTTTACTTTATAAATAACAACGGGAAGATTTCAAAACATAAGTAACTCACAAAACTAAACCAATTAACAAAATTAGTAATCTGAAAAATGAAAAAATTTCCATGTTTTGCCTTCATATCAGCAACTATTTAAAGCAAAAAAAAATTAGTATTCAGTAATGATCAAAAGTGTCTGAAATCCAGTGAAATGAAGAACCAAACAATGGTAGTAGAATTCTAAATTGTTTCAATTTTCTTTAAAACCTTTATTTTATTTTATTTTATTTTTCCCCAGTGGTGAGGCAGTTTTAACTTTTTATAATCCTCTTCTCAAAATCTAGTTTGAGGAACTAATCATAGATAAGTTTTTCAAAGATGATCATTAGAACACTCTTCTTTATTGACAAAATAGAAGCACTTTAAATACTCATATTTTTATGTACCAAACTGTCAAATGTATTATATAATCCTTTATTGTGTGCTCTTTCTTTCATTAAAGACCATTTACTACCATTCTCTTCATGTCTTTCCTCTAAATAGCTGCATGTCTAACTTTTTCACTTCCTTTTTGTGTCTGCTAGACTACATTAATATGAAAGACCTTTCTTGACCACTGTCTGTATGAAAAGCATAACCCTTTTACAGAACTCAGGCCTTTTCTAGTGCCATTACCCCACTTTATTTTCTTTATAAAGAAAATGGAGGTGCGCTTGGATAGCTCAGTCGGTTAAGTGGCCAACTTCAGCTCAATTCATAATCTCCTGGTTGATGGGTGTGAGCCCCGCATCCGGCTCTGTGCTGACAGCTCAGAGGCTGAAGTTCTACGGCTCCCTCTGTCTCTGTTCCTCTCTGTTCACACCCCATCTCCCTCTGTGCCTCAAAAATGAATAAACATTAAGAAAAGTTTTTTTAAATTAAAAAAACAAGGTGGAATTTGAGGTGCCTGGGTGGCTCAGTTGGTTGTGTCTGACTTAGATTCAGGTCATGATCTCACAGTTCATGGGTTCAAGCCCCATACTGGGCTCTTCACGGACAGCACAGAGCCTACTTTAGATTCTCTGTCTCCTCCTCTTTCTCTCTCTACCCTACCCTCACTCTCTCTCTCTCAAAAATTAATAAACAATAAAAAGAAGACATCCATATTAAAAAAAACAGAAAATGGAACTTAACATTATATGTCAAGTTATTTTATGTACTTACTTGCTTTTTGTCTGTCTTCTCAAATAGAATGTAAACTCCTTGAAAGTAGACAGTTTGAGCACCTGTATGGCTTAGTCAGTTGAGTGTCAGACTCTTGAGTTTGGCTCAGGGCATGATCCCATAGTCGTGGATTGAGCCCAATATCACATTCCATGCTGAGCATGGAGCTTACTTAATATTCTTTCTACATCTCTCTCTTTCTCTCTCCCTCTCCCTTTCTCTCTCTCTCCCTCCCTCCTCTCTCTTTGCCTTTCCCCCCCAAGCAAGCACACACAGGCACTCCCTCTCTCTTTAAAAAAAAAATGTAGAGAGCATTTTATTCAAAATTATAATCCCATGCTAGTAATTATGCCCAATATCTGGTAGTTGCTCACTAAATATTAAGTGAATGAATATGGTAGAATTTCTTATTTTTTAATTTAAAAAAATCTTTATTTATTTTTGAGGAGAGAGTCAGAGACAGAGCATGAGAGGGGGAAGGGCAGAGAGAGAGGGAGACACAGAACCTGAAGCAGCCTCCAAGCTCCGAGCTGTCATCGCAGAGCCTGACACAGGGCTCGAACTCACAAACTGCAAAATCATGACCTGAGCCGAAGTTGACGCCTAACTGACAGAGCCACCCAGGTAACCGCAAGAGAAGTTCTTATTAATGAACATCCTTCCACTTACTTTGTGCTTTAAAAAGTCTGATAAGTACTAAAAATATTATTATACCTCCAAATTGAGATTAAAATCTCAAATATATTTTATTAATTAAAATTTAGGAAAATATGTAAGTGGCTCTTGTTATACTTTACAATTGAACATGTTATCATATCCTATGCCTAGGGAATAATGAAAAACAAAATATGGCATTACTACCTCAGCTTCTAGGAAAATGGTGAATAATCCAGTCTTTTTGATAGTTCCATTTCTCATTTAAGTACAGGAAGTTGATATTATGGATAATTTATCAGTCTTATGTAGATTTGGCTGATGTGACTTATTCTTTATGAATTTAGATATCTCCAAGTATATTGGGATAACCTTATCTATTTTCAGATAAGGTACAGCTGAAGCAAGGAGGGATAACTTCCAGTAAATAAGTTCATGTTCACATACTCATAGGGATAAGAATTACAAAAAGTTCTGAGCAATGTATGATGTTAATAACATACAGCACATGTATTTCAAGTAGTGTGCAACTCAAATATTTGTGGAGATTTACACTTTAAATAAAGAATTTATATTTTCATAATATTATGTCAATAACGCTATTGTACTTAACTTGAGAAAGAAGTTATAATCACCATTCATACTGTTTTGTGTGTGTGTGTGTGTATGAGTGCATATTTGTTTTTTCTTTTAAGTATATTTACCTAATATATACACATATTAGAAAAAAAAACACAGATTCTTTTCCTTGAATTATAGTTATTCCTGCTACCAACCCAAGAAATATACAGATTTAATACTGCTTGAATAAATAAATTTTATCTCCTGAATAGAAACACCTGAAAGCCAAGTATGGAGCTGAGAGTGAATTGACTAAAGCACAGAGATACTTTTCCTCTTTCTTAACTCCTTTAAGGTCAGCAAACATTGCATTCACTTGTTTTGTAAAATGTCATTTCTCAGAACAATCCTGCAAGTAATATGAGGTTGACTTAATAGGGATATTATAACTGATTGACTTATAAATCGTCCTGTTGTACCCAGGTCAGTTTTGATTCCTCCACGTCTACTAAGTGAATTGTACAACCCTTACTTCTTATCAATATAGCATTATTATTGCATCATGAAATTTACAGTGATAGAGAAGAGCTCTAATCTTCATAACAATTTATAAATATTTTGACAGAAGCCATTGTTGTTCATTCTTAAAATCAATGAGATCTGTATTCTTTTCTGTCAAAACACCTATGTACCAAAAATGCCTTTTAAAAAGCAGAAAACTAATTTACTAACCACTTATTTTACCAGCTTAAAGAAGACAGGTTTGGGTTTGTACTTCCCTCAGTCTAAAAGGTTTGTTACCAGGCCCAGAGTAAGTTGTACAATAAACAAAGAACATCGATACCTAGATAATATATTGATCTTTCCTACAATTAGTCATTTCTGTGAATATCTATGAATCCATATTTATTTAATATTAGGATAAACTTTGAGTGGGAGATACCATGTGTTTCAGATGTTGCAGCTGCCTATTGGTGGAGTTGCCATGAGTCTCGATCCCTGGGTGCTTTTGTAAAGTCTTTGCACTGGACATGCACTGTGCGTGCAATTGTTTGTTATGCAAACTACTGAAATGAGAGGCTAGATTTGTGACTGTGGCATTTCCTAGCCTCTTCTGAAAAGTATGAACACTTTAAGGACAACTCGTCATCTACTCTTAAATACATATGAAAGAGAGGTTACTGGTACAAGCAATCCTCCTCAAAAGACAGTCAAGGTTTTATGGTACGTAAGGACATAAGAGTTTCTGCCATGCATTCCTATGTTTGTAGTGTCTGAACAAGTTTATCTAGCCTCCTTTTGTGAAGGACTTTTGATTTTGATTTCTGTGTCTAAAATACATCCTCATCTTTGGAAATCTACTTATTATTGAAATTGTTTTAATAACGCCATCTATCTTCCTTTTCCACTGAAAAATTAAATCTATATTCAATTACACATGGTATTTTTCATTGTTTAACTGTGTCATTACCTATTTTCTCTTACTTATCTATTTGAAAATAAATATAGATCTTCTTATCTTAGGTCTATAGTGATCTCATCATGCTCAAATGAATTTCAGAAAGCTGGTGGTTATCCTTTTCCTTTCATCAATAAACTGATACTTTTAATAGATCACGTTATTAAAGAATAAAATTAACTTTAACTTTTCATTACTCAGAGTTTTCATCCTGTCTTCTTATCTGATGATAACTTTTAATGTCCTGTGGCTATTTCTACAAAACTTAGAACTAGGAATTCTCTCTCTCTTCTATTTTTGTAGTATTAACTTATACCAGAGGAATGTAAGATCTTAAATATCCTAGAGTTATATTATTCAAGTCATAATATCATTTTTATGGAATATTCATATGCTAAATACATAATTATGTGATGTATTCATCTCTCCACATACATATTTGTATAAAAATTGTTTATATACATATATATTTATAGATAGTTATAGATATATATTAAATACACTCACACACATACACACACACACACATATATCTTGCTCTCTGCTCTAACACTGGGCATAACAATGAATTCAGAACAAATTATTCATTAAAGTTGCTGCATTGTTTTTATTTTTAAAATACACTAGAAATGTTTCATATTAATTTAAGGCTACACTGCTACCTCTATCAAAAACTCAATATTCTGCTCAAGTGAGATTCTGTCATCTCCTTTACTACTTGGCATAATGGAATGTTTATTTAAGGTGGCATGTGAAGTACTTCAGAATTTCCCTTATTAGTTTCCTTGACTCTACCTATGTCTGTTCATAAATAGAAATGCTATAGAGCTCTTCTAAAAACATAAATCATATCATGTCTCTACCTTGCTAAAAAAATTCCAAGAGCTTTATATCATCCTTGGAATGAAATCCAAAATCCTTGTAATTGTTTTATATGGTAGGTTTTATATGATCTGATCTCTGCCAATTTTTCTAATTTCCAACCATGTTTCCCTGACATATTTCAGATGTATTACATCTAAAATCTTTGCCAAATTTCTTTGTGCTACTTTCTTTTTCTTCTTCTTCTTTTTTTTTTTTTCCATTTACTTACTTTTGAGAGACAGAAAGAGACAAAGTATGAACGGGGGAGGGGCTGAGAGACAAGAAGACACAGAATCCTAAGCAGGCTCCAGGCTCTGAACAAGCTGTCAGCACAGAGCCCAATGTGGGGCTTGAACCCACGACATGGAGCTCGAACCCACAAACCATGAGATCATGACCTCAGCCGGAGTAGGATGCTCAACTGACTGAGCCAGCCAGGCACTCCTCTTTGTGCTACTTTTTAATTGTTGTCAAACATACCAACCACGATTTATGCTTTATAACTTTGTCATTATTGTTTCTTTTACATGAAATCCTGTCCAGCTTCCCTCATCTCCTACTTGATCATTTCTTCACATTATTTTTATCGTTTTTCATGTAAGCAACATATTTAACGTTATTCTGAGAAAGTGGTCTTCTCTACCACATGTCTGAGTCTTCTTGGGGTGCTATTACTAAGTCTTATTACCATATGACTGAGTGAGTTACCCAACAGAAATGCCTTTGTTCAATCTGCTGGCAGATTTGGTTTCTGGTGATGAATCTTTTCATGGCTTATAAGAGTAGTGCCTTCTTGCTATGTCTTCAGATGGTCTTTCCTCAATGTGTTGGCACAGAGAAGGAGAGAGTAAACTCTGTGGTCTCTTTTTTATAAGGACACTAATTCTGTTGTATCATGGCTCCACATTTATGAGTTCGTTTAACCTTAATTAATTCTATGGAGGCCTTGTCTCCAAAAATAGCCACACTGGAGGTTAAGATTTCAACATACGGATTTGGGAGGGATGCAAATATTCAATCCATAATATAACTAAAACAGTATACTTCATCTACAGTTTTGTACCTGTTGTTGTTCTCACAGTGGGAGCAGGAGAGGGTTAGAGAGACAGGGACACACAGAATCTGAAACAGGCTCCAGGCTCTGAGCTGGGTGTCAGTACAGAGCCAGAGGCAGGGCTCGAACCCATGAACCGTGAGATCATGACCTGAGCTGAAGTTGGACGCTTAACCGACTGAGCCACCCAGGAGCCCCTGATTGTTTTGTCTGGTCTTAGCACTGGTGTTACATCAATTTCCATTTCTGTGTATTGCCTACATGACCAAGGAATAATGGTGTCTCTTCTTCACTTTTCTTCTCATGTAATGTCAACCAAATGAAGCAACGCAAACTATGCATATTTGAACTTATGTTTCCCTCCGTGACCCTGCAGTGCACTCACTAGGGGGAGAAGTTGATTGGGAAAAGGTGTTAGGATAGAATAATTAGTTCTGATATGATTGTGGATCCCTTAAATTTTGTGACAGTTTTATCACTTAGTCCATTGATTTTAGGGAACGGCTTCTGGTACTTAAACAAAGCTACATTTTCAGTAGATATTGGAAATGATGTCAAGGTAAGCCACTCCTCTAAACATCACGTCTCACCTTCAATACCTCATTATTGACCAGATGCTGGCTCATTCATTCAAATTACTTAATTGAACAATTCAAGTCTAAGCATGAAGTAAACAAATTAATTTAGTGACAGTCAGTAAGCTGACATTCCCTGTGAAACATTAGAAACTTTCCATACAATTTGAAATAGTATTCAGTTGACCCATTTGAAAAACTCATTATTTGAGTAAACATTACCTTAAATTCTGCTTTCAAATACCATTTGTATTTTGCATTAGTTTATATTTTCTTTTCCTTATTGATAAAGGGTTTTTCTCTTATGTTCATATCTTGAATCAATTCATCTTATGAAAATTATTTTGCCTTTATTGTTTAGTAGTACAGGTTCAGCTTCACCTTCAAAGCCAATAGTTTTACAGAAGTTTTCAATTTAACCATGATATTAGAATTTCAGAGGATAAACAGGACATAAGATACTTTCCATTTAAGAAATTTTATAAAAAGAAAGAAAATTCTTTATCGCATACTTAACTGAAAGATAAGTGAAGTGCCCTCCACTTCCCCATTATAAAAGGCATAATCTCAATTATAGTAGTGGATTTGCAATCTAATCCATGTTGAAAATTGAGTGCAGAGTTTTATATACCCAGTGCTGTTATCATCATGCTTTTCCAAATTTCTTTCAGTTTTTCTTTACAAAGAGTTCACAAAGAATTAAAAACTTAAAAAAGAATCCTTCTTTAAAATAATTCGGGTTTTTTTTTTGTTTTTTGTTTTGTTTTTGTTTTGTTTTTTTTTTTTAGAAAGGTGCTTAAAGCTAAAGGAAAATAATCCCTCATGGTTTTTTTTACATTTTAGTTTTCATTTGTTTTAACTCTCAAAATCATTAAGTAATATGACCATTACAGGAAATTTAACAACTTCCTAAGAATATAATACATATTTTATATAAAGTATACAAATACCATATGTAAGAGAGTTCTTTGAGCTTTAAAGAGGACAATTATGGCAAATTAAATACAGTTCGAAGTTATAAAATAAAATTTTATTTAAATAATATGTTTATAAAATATGAATAAAAGAGAATCAAAGCAAATAACTGAAATAAAAATGGCACAGTTTTAAAGTTGTTTGATTAAGTGAATTATAAACTGTGTATAATACTGTTTGAAAAATTTTTTGTAAATCCCTTACAATGCAAAGAAATCTATAGTTGCCTTGAAGAACTGGAGTGGGAGTTTAGGGAAGGTAGGAGGGAGAATATCCAAAGGGGCATGAGGAAACTTGGGTAATGAGCTACATCTTTGTGATTTTGTTATTGGGTTTTCAGGTGTATGCATATGTCAGATTATCAAATTGTCCTCTTAAAGTTGGTGCAGTTAATTGTATGTAAGCCATATCTCAATGAAGTTGGAAAAATATATGTATAACAAAATTGACACAACTAAAAGGAGAAATAAAAAATCTATAAACAAGTGGGAGGTTTTAACACCTCTCAATAGTTAATAGAACAAACAGGTGATACATTAGTAAAGGATAACAGATTTGAAAACCATTTAACCAAAATGACCTAGTGGAAATGAAAAGGCTATTGTTCTTTAGGGGGGAAAAAAAGAGAGAATACATTTCCAATTACATATATGATACTTATCAAAATTAAAGATATACTGGCTCGTATTGCACCAGTGGTGAATTCATTTAAGTATTTAAAAAATTGTCAGTTTTACATAAATTATTTCAGAAAATAGGATTTAAACACTTAACTAGTTATGTGAAACAACTCTAAATCAGAATCCGGCAATGGTTTTTATTCACAGAGGATTACAAAACATTTATTTTTTTAATGAACATAGTTCTTAAAACTGCCTTAAAGATTACACAATCCCACTTCCACAATATACTGTCACAATGTCAAAAGGTCAGCTTATATACAAGGAAAGAACTATTCTTCACTTGATGGGCTAGTTACATCTTGAGGTAGAATGTGGAATGAAACATATTCTGACTAATCTCAACCTAGGTTGAAACTGAATCCAGTATGAGTAGTATCTTTATGAGAAGAGGCACAAGGAGAATATCAAGTGACAATGGAAACAGAGATTGGAGAGATACATCTAGAAGCAAAGAAAGACCAGGGACTGCCAGCACTAAGAGAGGCTAGGAGAGAGGCATGGAAGTGATTCTCCTTCAGAGTGCCCAGAAAGAATCAACCCTGCTGACACCTTGGTTTCAGACCTATGGGCTAGAGAACTGTGAGAGCATAACTCATTGTTGTTGTTGTTGTTTTAATATTTATTTTTGAGAGATAGATATAGACAGCATGAGCAGGGGAGGATCAGAGAGAGAGAGGGAGGCACAGAATCTGAAACAGGCTCCAGGCTCTGAGCTAGCTGTCAGCACAGAGCCCAATGCGGGTCTCGAACCCACGAACCATGAGATCATGACCTGAGCTGAAGTCAGACGCTCAACCAACTGAGCCACCCAGGCACCCCATAACTCATTGTTTTAAGCCACCAAATGTGTGGTGATTTGTTATGGTAGCTCTAGGAAACCAATAGCCAAATGCAGCCATAATTATTAAATGCAAAAACAGCAAGCTCAAATTTAAGAAATAAAGCCAAAAAGCTTTATTTGATTGCTATTACTTCTGAAACTCAAAGCAGTGGGTTATTCTTCAACCAGTTTCTTGAGTCCTACTAATAGTGGTAGGATTTTTACTTTCAGGAAGAACTGATCACTAAAAGTCATTGTGAGCCTCATTTATTTGAATCTTTGGAATAATTGACTTTCAAATGTTCCAGGACTACACTGTCCTAGACTAGTGTTTTCAAACCGGATGGCTTGGGCTCAGCATCTTATTCCAAACCTTAATTGCAATCTTAACCCTTTCCTACTGCTGCTCCTCTATTACTCTCACGGAGGTTTTTTGTTTGTTTGTTTTGTTTGTTTGTTTTCCCATACTGTTTCCAAAAGCACATCTGAGAAAAACAAATAAAAGCGTTTTGGATAAAAAAAAGGTGAATACTTTCACACACAGAAAAAAAAATAGTGTCCCCTTTGGAAGCAAAAAAAATGGTTGAACTGATCATCAATATTTAGTTTTTGGTAAGAATTCTCAGTTCTTAAAACACCTTGAAAAATAGTTTCAAGACAAATAAAAGTCTTGCACTTGTAACTAGAGGCCATCTAGTTTCTCTTTGTCCCTGAATATTTAAAGTGAATTTTAAAATCCCCGGAGAGCAGAATCCTCTCAAAGATTGTTGTACATTCCCTGCAGCTAGCATTTTCATGATTATGGTTGGCTCTCAGCTCCTTCTTTGCTAAATTTAGGAATCATATTGTATTTCATTTGTGTTGTCCTGCTTATATCTTACTGAAATTTAGGCCTTTCTTTGTTTTAATGTTTATTTATTTTGAGAGAGAGGGAGGGAGAGAGAGAGAGAGAGCGCAGGTGCATGTGTGCAAGCAGGAAAGAGGGAGAGATAATACCAAACTGGCTTTACACTTACAGGGCAGAGCCCAGTGAGGGGCTTGAACTCGTGAACGTTGAGATCACAACCTGAGACTAAGTCAAGAGTCAGATGCTTAACTGATTGAGCCACCCAAGCACCCTGAGGTCTCCTTTTCCTCTTGGATACAACAAACAAACCTAGTCAACTTACTCAAAAAGGGATAGGATATAAAAGACTTCATCCAGGTTTTTAGTGTTGCCGTGAGCATATTCAGTTAAAATGGTTCTTTACTATTCTAGTTATTAACTTTTGCACAGCAGTGGGAGATTTCCTATAATCTTAACATACAGTCAGGTTCCACTGTAAGGGAAAGAGAATCTATTACAACACACTGGTTTAGGGAGTCATATGAAAAGGACAGACGGAAGCCAAAGGATTAAGAAGACTGGAGCAATGAACTTTGGGATGAGATCAGTATTATTGCTGTATGACTATAAAACACATAAAGCTAAATTTATTTCTGTACTGAATTACATCACTTACCATTTAATGAAACCATTATGGTTGGATATTTTAGGCAGATCTCTAGATAATTCCAGTATCCCTAATACTCTTATCATCATCATGTATACTCACATTAAGTCATCTGAAGAGTTCAAAACATGATAGATATATGGAATGTTGGTTTTCTAAGAAAATTAAGAGGATATATATTCTCCAATCCTCTTAGTATAAAATTAATAACTTTAATATAAATGATGAGGTGTCTCCAGCAAAACTACAGAGAAATTGCAATTAAGAAGATTCTTGAGGGGCGCCTGGGTGGCTTAGTTAGTTAAGCGTCCGACTTTCACTTAGGTCATGATCTCGCGGTTCGTGGGTTCGAGCCCCGCATCGGGCTCTGTGCTGACTGCCAGCTCAGAGCTGCTTGGAGCCTGTTTCAGAGTCTGTGACTCCCTCTCTCTCTGACCCTCCCCTGCTCACACTGTCTCTCTCTCTCTTCCCTAGAAATAAATAAAAAACATATAAGAAAAAAAAGATTCTTGATCATCTGCCCTGACCCTGGAGTTTATTTTTATATTATTTTTTAGCTGAGGTTTAAAATAATGTACTATTTTCTTATTTATACTGGAAAATGTATAATTTTTATTGATATTTATGTTTAGAACAAGCTATGTGTTTTCAGAAAGTTGCATGTCTTTGTTCTCTGGCTGCTATAACAAAATATTATAGACTGAATGGCTTAAACAAATAACTTCCTCACAGTTCGGGAGGCTAGGAAGTCCAGGATGAAGGCACTGGCAGATTCTGTGTCTGGTGAGACCTTGTGTTCTCCATGTGTCTTCATGTGGCAGAAGGGGCAAGGAGGCTCTCAGACATCTCATTTAATAAGTCATTGATCCCATTTATTAGGTCACCCTCATCGCTCAATCACCTCCTAACAACTCCACCTCCAAATAATATCATATTGAGAATTGGGTTTGACCATAAGAATTTTTGTAGCAGGGGAAAGGGAGGGGACAAATATTTAGTCCATAGCATTGTATATGAAAGAAATATAAAAACTTTAAGTTAAATTTGAAGAAACATTTGAGGGATTTCTTTGTAAAACAATGTATCTTTGGGCAAGGTGAAAAATTGTTCTGGTTTATCTGCTTAGTTATTAAATATGATTATACTTACCTATCTGTGTTTACATATGACTATATCCACCTAAATAGGTATATTTTAGTGTGCCCAAATAAGGTAATTCTTCCAAGTTAATTTTATGTTCATTCAGCAGGAATGCAATTTGAGATATTTCTTAAAACAAATATAAACTTAACTTTTAAAAATAATCTATTTTTGTAAACTCTATGTGGGAGATATTTACCAAGAAACTATATCAAATTTATGTTTATAAACCCAAACAGATGTATAAAAAGAAATATTTAGATATTCTTTAAAACCAAATTTCTGATCTTGTTTCTTGATTCTTGTTTCTTACCAAATTAAAATTAAGATTGTAGTATTTTTTGAAATGTGTATCTAACATTTATATACATAAAACTTTTCTGTACACAAAATTACAATATGAATACTAATTAGATTTTAAATGATTTTACTACAAAACTTTAATATGCTATCTTAATAAATAAATGATATTAGGGGCACCTAGGTGGCTCAGTTGGTTAAGCGTTTGACTTCAGCTCAGGTCATGATTTAGAGGGAGAGAGAGAGAGAAATCCCAAACAGGCTCTTTTTGGTCAGCCTGACATGAGACTGGATCTCACAGTCCATGAGGTCATGACCTGAACTGTAACTGAGTCAGATACTTAATGGACTGAGCCACCCTGGAGCCCCTTTTACTTTTTTGAAGGTATATACCCTGATGGATGTAAGGGCCTACTTATTTCTTTTAAAACTTTAAATTTTATATGCTTTTATTATTGTTTGATTAACTGTTTAAAATTTCTAAAAGAATTTTATATGGCACTATCTTATGACAAAATCTAACAATTAGGAGTTTGAGTTACATATGTTTATGAATTGTTTAATATTTTTACATAGGATGTGCTGAATAATAAATTCCCAAGCTAAAGAATGTTTTTAAAAGCATTCCATAAAGCTCTATTTTATTTATATATGGTTTAATATTGATAGTAGTCACTTGGATTAAGACACAGGTGGCATATTACTATATAGAACATTGTTCTTAATTGCAATAACAAAACACATTTCATTGTAGCTTAAAGAAATAGTATTTCTTTTAAGAAATTTGGAGTTACAAATATGTTAGTATGGTTTTTTTGTTCTGTTTAAACTATTCATCTTTATTCTCATATCACACAAAGGAAAATCCAATAATTATGCCCATAGAGGTAATACAGCATAAAATCAGAGATCATACAGAAAATGATTCTGGCAACTGAGCATTCCAAAGTTTCCCTTATTTATTCCCATTCTAAAGCTTAAGTATTAATTTTTTAGTACAGACCCAAGAAGTCAGTTTATACTCCATCAACTTCTCTATGTATAATTCAAACCATCCTGCAGCATATAAGGAAGAAACAGACAGCTCTGGCTGTCTTTGCAACAGAGCAGTGTATATTTTGATGATTCTGATGCCTTTTGGCACGAATTCCCCCACAAAATCTAGAAGAACCTTTGAGTTTATTCTTTAAAATAATACAGTAATACAAATTGCCATTATGCTGATGCCCAATAGGATTAATTTTTCAGCTTTATGGAGGTATAATTGGCAAGATTATGAGTTATCTAAAGTGTACAACATGATAATTTGTTGTATGCATACATTGCAAAAGGATTCCCCCATCGAGGGGGAATTCTTCATCTGGCATATTTACCTTAAGTTCTACGTTCTTAACAAATTTCAATAATACAATACAATGTCATCAATTACAGTCACCATATTATATGCTACTGAGGTCTTATTCAATCTTATAATTGAAAATTTGTACCCTGTAACCAACCTCTTTCAATTTCCTCTACCCCCCAGCCCCTGGCAAACACTTTTAGAAAATCCCTATTCATTTTCTATTCTCTCCTTTCTTTCCTTTCCCTTTCCTCTCTCCCCTCTCCTTCCCTTTCCTTTCCTTCCTTGGTTTCTTTCCTATATAAGTGTTACCATGTGGTATCTGTCTTTCTCTCTCTGGATTATTTCACTTAGCATAATGCCCTCCAGGTTCATTCACACTGTTGCAAATGACAGATTTCCCTTTTTTTTAAGGCTGAATAATATTCCATATAAATAGCACATTTTTTATCCTTCCATCTACTGACAAATGCTTAGGTTGTTTCCATAACTTGCCTATTATAAATAGTGCTACTATGAAACATAGAAGTATAGATGTCTTTTCAATATACTTATTTTCTTTGGGTGTATATCTAGAAGTGGGATTGCGTGATTTATGATTCTTGTATTTTTAATTTCTTGAGGAAATTCCATAATGTTTGCCCCAGTGGGCTGTACTAGTTCAGATGTAGGGGAAAGGGTTCCCTTTTCTCTCCATCCATGCCAACGCTTGTTATCTCTTGTCGTTTTGGATGTTAGGGATACCAACAAGTGTGAGGTGATATCCCGTCATGGTCTTTTGCTTTTTATTTTGTTTTTCTTTAGCATTTTCCTGATGATTAGTGATATTGAGGACCTTTAATATACTTGTTGGCCATTTGTGTATCTTCTTTGGAAAAGTGTTTATTCAGGTTTTTTTTTTTTGGCCCAGTTTTCAATATGCTAATTATTATTTGCTATTATGTTATAGGAGTTCTTGTATATTATGAATTTTAATCTTGTATCAAAAATGTGGTTTGCAAATATTTTGTCCTATTGCATAGGTCGTCTTTATTTTGTCAACTGTTTCCTCTGCTGACCAGAAGCTTGTTAAATTTGGTGTAGGTCTGCTTGTTTGTTTTCTTTTGTTGCTTTTGCTTTTGGTGTCAAATAAAAAAAAAATCATTTCTAAGACCAGTGTCTAGGAATTTATTACTTCTGTTTTCATCTAGGAGTTTTATGGTTTCAGGTATTGTGTGCAAGTCTTTAATATTTATTTATTTTGAGTTCATTTTTATGTGTAGTATAAAATGGGATCCAATTTCATTCTTTTGCATCTGGCTATCCAGTGTTTCCAGCATGATTCATTCAAGAGACTTTCCTTTTTCCATTGTACATATATTCTCGGCTCCTTTGTTAAAATTTTATTAATCCACATATGCATAGAAGTATTTCCAGGCTATCTATTAAGTTTCATTGATCTGTGTGTTTTTATACCAATATCATACTGTTTTGATGACCATAGCTTTG
Organism: Proteles cristata cristata; assembly: GCA_017311185.1. Lineage (NCBI taxonomy): Eukaryota > Metazoa > Chordata > Mammalia > Carnivora > Hyaenidae > Proteles > Proteles cristata. The sequence continues at coordinate 284,483 of JAESUZ010000698.1, read as the reverse complement.
TAATATAATTTGAAATCAGGAAGTGTGATAATTTATTTAGCTTTGTTCTTTCTCAAGATTGCTTTTGCTATTTAGATTCTTTTGTAGTTCCATACAAACTTTAGGGTTTTGTTTTTTCTATTTCTGTGAAAAATGCACCAGAGTTATTATATTGTTCAGTTGGGTTACTAAGAACCAAGGCTCTGCCTCTCTCTATTCCATTTCCTGAAAATGTAATTTTGTTATCTATGTCATGGTCAAAAGATGGCTGCTGTAGTTTCAGACACCAAATATGTGTTCAGTACAGGAATTAGAAGAGGAAGGGGAGCAATAATCACAGTGTCTTCCTTTAATCAGGAAAGCAGAAGCTTTATCAAAAACCCACACACCATTAATAAAACTGCCCAGCATCACATGCTCATTCATTGCTATAAGGGAAATTGTGAATGTGCATGTTAAGATGAGGCTGCCTTGAAACAATTTTAGGTTTGTGTCTTCAAGGGAAAATTGAAGAAATTAATAATGAGTAAACAAAACACTGATCATATGCATTTATTTTATAGATGCAATAGACTGATAACTAAAATAAAAAAAAATTCAAATATAGGTGGTAATAATGAATCAAATTTAAAATGGCCTAAAAAATGGAAAGGAGAAAGTTAAACAATATTTGTTTCATGCAGAGTTATCCAAGATAATTTACATATATTTCTTTCTTTAAATAACCAATTGGGATTGTTGAATTCTAGTTCTCATGTGTTTTCCATGATATACCATGTGGGAGTTCTTTGCTCATTTTAATGGCTGGAGGGGGAAATCTAAGCTCACATAATTATGTTTTTAAAATGTATGAGCAGGGGTGCCTGAGTAGCTCAGTTGGTTGAATGTCTTATTTTGACTCAGGTCATGATCCCAGGGTTGTGGGGTTAAGCCCCACATATGGACACATAGATCAGTGAAACTGAATAGAGAGCCCAGAAAAAAATCAGCGTGGAAACTGCTTAAAATTCTCTCTCTCTCTCTCTCTCTCTCTCTTTCTCTCTCTCTTTCTTTCTTTTTTTCTTTCCTCTTTCTCAGAGTTTTCTCTCTCTCTGCCCCTGTCCCTGGCTAGTGTTCTCTCTCTCTAAAAAACAAGCAAACAAACAAAAAATATGAGTACATATATGAGTAGAAAGAGTCCCTGTTAAAAATCATTTGAAGAAAATTTGGTGGCTTAGTTTACTGTAAACTCACTAGAAGCCAAGGGCAATAAGATTATCAGAAATTCTGTATGCACTCATGCTACCTCAGTACAATAACTCAGTTCAGAACAGATTCATCATATTGTAACTAGCCAAGTCATATGCAGGACTCAGTGGTTATGAGTGGCTGTGAGTGGTTTCATAAGCAAACCACTTTCTGATGAGCAAAAATCAGAACTGTCTTCATTTATACTGGAATTCATATTTATCTCACATTTCTATTTCATCCTGCTACCAAAAACTTAATTTAGTAATTTCTATGAAAACTAAATCAAATTCCTGAGTTCTTTTCAACTGTTTTAGGTTAAAAAAAATTCCCAGACTGCTGCACCTTCTTCTCCCTGGGCTCATTTCTTTGTGACTGGCTTATGCAGTTCTATGACACTGGGGAGGAGTTGTGAAATGGTTAGATTTAGATCAGACTGTTCTCTGAGACATAAATTACTGGTTTGATTTTCAGAATTGCCTCCCCCTGGTGTCTACGGAGAGAACAAATACCCTACGGGCTTCTGATCTCAGATTCTAGTAAACTGTTTGCGGTTCTGTCCCGAGTCATTTTTGTGGACCAACCTTATCACCTTCAGACCCTGCCTTCTTTATTTTAACTTCTTTCAAATAACTTCGCTGCCCTATTTGGAGGAATAGAGAAGGTTACACCCCAATAAATCTTTAAGTCTCAAGGGAAAATCAGAAATCCTAATCCTATGTAGGAATTCTTTGCTCATGACCGTTTATTCTCCACTGTAAGGTTGTTGATACCAGAGTATCAGATACTCTAGAATACATCAGCACTTCTCTACTACTTACAATGAGAAATTGTCACGGAAGGAACTCTTCAGTGAATGTTATGAAACTATACCTTTCTGGATTCTCCAAACACTCTACAATCTAAGGGAAAAAAGAAGAAATAAGGAAAAAAAGAAAAAACAAAAGAATGGAGATATTTACTTTTGTGGCTGAGGAAGGTAGTCTCAGACTTACCAGGTGTGAATCTTTAATGTTAATTAGTGTATTAACCTTTCGGCATGTGAAAGCTAGCCAGCCAAAAGCAAGCAGCCTCAGGTTTTGAGGAAGGAGAAAAAGGCAAAAGCAAGAACATCTGCACAAAATGGGTCAAGAGAAACAAAGGTAGTAGTAATGCTATGGCAGACCTAAAATATGGTTTTAGGAGATAACATAGTGCTGAATGAAAGACAAACTTTTCTCTGCTTTTTGGCCCTTGCAACAAATTAATAAACATTCTTTTAAATGTTTTTATTTCCAAATGAGAATGGCAGGTAACAGATTCGAATTCTTATATCTCCCTTTAATGCTGATTTCTGGAGTGCTGAAGCTGAATTGTGTGTATCACTATGAATTAATTTAATGAATCCCTACCCATGTTTTTGAAAAAGTACATTCAAATCTGCACCATGTTTGCCTAAGGAAATGAGACTTGAAAATTTCTGTCCCCAGGAGCGCCTGGGTGGCTTAGTCGGTTAAGCGTCCGACTTTCGCTTAGGTCATGATCTCGCGGTTCGTGGGTTCGAGCCCCGCATCGGGCTCTGTGCTGACTGCCAGCTCAGAGCCTGGAGCCTGTTTCAGTCTGTGACTCCCTCTCTCTCTGACCCTCCCCTGCTCCCGCTGTCTCTCTGTCTCTCCTAGAAATAAATAAAACATTAAAAAAAATTAAAAAAAAAAAAAAGAAAATTTCTGTCCCCAAACTGTCTTTTTTGGGCTGATATAACACTCATGTCACCCACTTGCAAGAATATTCTATATAATGCCTTTCGTGAACATTGCTTTGTCTGGGAAGTTCTATTTGCTCCAAGAAATATCTTTAAGCTTTTGTAAATGCTGCATTCTACTATGCAAGAAGCAGACCTCCAAGTAAGAGATAAAATTTCTCTATTTGGGTGTCTAACAAAGAGCAGGAACATGCATTCTTCAAAAGGAAATGTAATCATGAGATAGATCAGCTACAGCTGTAATGAACACCTGAGACCTATAACTTTTAAGTCCTGAAAGTTATTGATCTCTTATAAGACTGTGAGAAATATGGCTTTCTTTGGATAAAGTGTCTGGTACTTATTTGATAACTTCTAGGACATTTTAACCCTCCAGAAGATACTATAAATTCTCTAGTTTGTTTTCTTGTCATTTTAGAATATTTCTCTCAATTTCATAGGTTATTAAGAAATCACTTTAATCCATTATGTTAATACTCATCTCACCTCATCCACTCATTTTAAGACAATATTCAATTTAGACAATGTAGTGAGTTCAAGTATAAATGGTCATTTTTATAAATTGAAATAATGTATTTTTCTGTAGGCACAGTAGCATATTTCTATTTTGAAGAGATAGTGTTGAAATTTAAGTTTCAGTCATTTAAAAAAATAATGTTTTTTTTTTTATGTGAGAGAGAGAGACAGAGTGAGCAAGCATGAATGAGGGAGGGGCAGAGAGAGAGGGAGACACAGAATCTGAAGAAGGTTTCAGGCACTGAGCTGTCAGCACAGAGCCCGGCACAGGGCTTGAACTCACAAACTGAGCCAAACTTACGACCTTAGCCAAAGTTGGATGCTTAAAATACTGAACCACCCAGGTATCCCTTAAATTTCAGTCATTTTTGTCTTTAAATTTTATTTTATTTTTTGCAACTTCAGGTTCTTAAGTATTTCAAGTGATCTTTAGGTTTAGACAGATTCTTAACATATCATTTTTATGCATTTATAAAAAGAAAAACATAGAGAAATCAATTTGGGGAATATATTTCTAAGTCAAAAACAACCACCTCACAACTGCTACATGGCTAACAGTGATTGTAAGACCATCCTGACTTCAGAGTTGTCAAAATGTGAATAAAAGTACAATAGTAAGTACTATCATCCCTGACCTTGCTTAAAAAATAGAGTAATTCCCAATAATGTTGGTGTCCTTGTTGAACACCTTCCTGATCATATCTTCCTACTCTCCACTCTACAAGAAATTAGTATTCTAGATTCTGTGTTTCTCATTCCCTGTTTTTCTCTACAAGTCTACCAAATATTTATCCTAAACAACATGTTGTCTGGTTTTAACTGTTATATGTATTCTTCTATGACCTTTTTATTTAACTTAGCATTATGTGATATTTATGCACACTAATGTATATACCTACTATTCATTTTCAATGTTGTATAGTATCCCATTGTATGCATATGACGGAGTTTTTAAATTCCCCTTTTGATGGACATTGGGCAGTTTCTAGTATTTTTCCATTACAAATGTGTCTACTATAAACATTCTTATAGTGTCTCCTGAATCATGTATGAGGGATTCTCCAAGGTAGATGCCTGGGAATAGAATTGCTGTATCTAGGTTATAGTGTTCAGTAGAACTTTCTGCAGTGATATAAATATTTTGAACATCTGGACTAATAGGTAGCCACTAGCTACGTGTGCTGTTGAGTCCAGTTGACTGACCCTTTAACAACTTGGGTTTGAACTATGTGGGTCCACTTACTCACAGATTTTTTCCATATAGTACAGTACTGTAAATGAATTTTCTCTTTCTTATGATTTTCTTAATTTTTTTTTCTGTAGCTTACTTTATTGTAAGAATATGGTATATAATACATATACAAAATATGTGTTAATTGATTATTGTTGCTATTGGTAAGCCTTCTGGTCAACCATAGGCTGTTAGTAGTTAAGTTTTTGAGGAATGAAGAAGTTATATGTGGATTTTCAACTCATTAGGGGTCAGTGTTCAAGAGTCAGCTGTACCTGAGATATACCTAATTCATACTGAGGACTTCAATTTTTAATTCTATGTAATTTCACTTAATGGAAATTTAAATAGCCACATGTGATGTCAGGTGCCTGGTCCTTGATTCCCAACCAAAAGCACTAGGGACCGAAGCTATAAAGTGAGTGAGGTAAGGGGCGCCTTGGTGACTCAGTTGGTTGAGCATCCGACTTCAGCTCAGGTCGTGATCTCCTGGTTTGTGAGTTTGAGATCCGTGCCAGGCTCTGTGCTGACAGGATATAGGGGACACTGTCTTTCTGATAATCACATTTTAAAAACATGGCTCCCAGGTACTTGGGAAAGACATTCCTGGCTTATAAAACTGACTAGAGGCTGGGAAAAAATTTACATCTTAAAGGGACAGAAAAACTTACAATTGCAAGTTTTCTAAAGTAAATATTTCATGCAATGGGGAGTCAGACTCTATAGTCCGAAAGAAACCTGTCTTATGTTGAGTCAAACTGAGGGGAATGTTAACACAGTCTTGGTCAGTACATCATGATATATTTTAGACACTAAAGAAAAGAACAGCAACATCTCTCAGAAACTATTCTGTCTACTACTATTATATTGTTTTTACAAAATTACTTTTGACTTAAGGCATGCCATGGAAAAAATTACTAGGATTTTAAGGACACCATAAAATGAGAATTTACAAATCTTCAGATTAGAGCAGATAATGAAAGGGTATATAGACAGATGTTCTGTGTCTAGCAGGAGAGAACTACTACTATCTTGGGAAGATATCTGGATCACACAGTACTCTTTTTAAAACCTGGAGTTTAAAAAGTGATATATTTATAGAACTAATTCTTAAGGCAGTTGTATGAGAAGCTTTTCTGTCTTGGTTTTGTTGACTCAGTCTCTTATAGTGAGGATATGAGGTAATGATAGAAACTTGGTCTGTGAGTCTACATAGATGAGTCAAGGGAGGATCCTATTTCCTCACATATTCTGTGAACCCACTCTATTCACTTTCTCTCTATTTGTCATTCTCCTTGACTGATTTTTAATTTTAAGAATATGGATAATTTTACTGAGTCTTTGAATGCTTTCAAAATATTCTTAGTTTCTTAACACTTTTTACAAATACGCCTTATGCCTGGGGCACTTGGTTGGCTCAGTTGGTTAAGCATCTGACCTTAGCTCAGGTTATGATCCACTCGTTCGATTTGAGAGTTCAAGCCCTGCATTGGGCTCTCTGCTCCCACCATGGAGCCCACTTCAGATCCTCTCTCGCCCCCCGCACCCCAGCCTCTCCCCTGCTCATGCTCTCTCTCTCAAAAATAACTAAACATTAAAAAATCTCCTTATGCCCAAATAATATTCATTTCCAGATACTAACTAATGTAAATAACTTTTCAGTTTATGTTTTCAATAATCACAAAAACATATTTCTAAAGCCCTTAAGTCTAATAAAGGTATAATTATAATTATGTTTTAATCACATACATAAAAAGATTCCAACAAATAGAAGTTTCATACCATGTATTTGTTTTATAAAAGGGATCAGTGAGAGAGAGAGAGAGAATCCAGGTTCAGAGAATTAAAGGGAAAAAAAGAGAATACAGTATGGCTTTATGGAATCAATGGAAGAAATCAAGCTAAATAAGATTATTTTGCAAAGGATATAGTCCTAGCATTTATAGAAAATAACCAACTAGTGATTGTGATGAGAAGAATTTAATGCAATACTAGGAACTGAAACGAAATTGCCATTGATAAGGAATAACATGAGAAGAAATATTGAGATAAAAATATGAATAATTCTTCCTAAAAGTTTGACTTGAACAGTCAACTATTAACTAAAGCTTTAACTGAATAAAGAATTAGAGTTAAGGGAAGCTGTGGGGTATTAAGTGGACATAATTAAGTGTTAACTGGAAGAAACCAAAAGAAAAGAAAAAGTTGGTAGATAGATACATGTATGTAGCATATATTATATAATGTATAAGTGTATCTTTAATAGAAAATTGAAAAAGGCTATATTTATTATATTTTATACCTCTCACCAAGATTTATAAGATATCAGAATCGTCTAAAGGGTAGAAGAGGTAGAGTTTGGAGGTTTGATAAGAGTAGAGAAATTTAGGAAAATACACTTAGACAATATTGAAACACAGAATGGAAATTAAACACACAAGAATTTAACACCAGTCTTCATAATTATCTAATTTTTCCCTAGCAGGGCTCAGCAATTATGTATTGCTATGTAACAAATTACCCTAATACTTAGTTGCTTAAAGTAACTAGCTATTACTATGGATCCAGTATCTCTGAGGAGGTTAGCTCTACTGCTCTTGCTCAAGATTTCTCATGAGGCTGCAGTCAAGCTATAATTTCCAAAGATGTACTATGGGCTGAGGGATTCAATTCCAAGCTCACTCGCATAACTGTGAAAAGAGGCTCCATATGGTTGCTCACAACAAGACTTCCACTGGGGTAAGTCATGAGAGTGAGACAGAGACAGAGAATCAGAAGTTAACAGGGTCTTTTATAACCTAATCTTGGAAGTTACATACTGTATACACCTTTACCATATTCTGTTTTGTACACTGGTCAGTCTTGGTTCAGTGTAGGAGGCTGCATGCCTAAGCCATGGATCACAGGGGGTCAACTTGAGGCTGGCTGCTACAGTAACTTAAAGGCAGAAAAGAGAATGCAGTCAAATTCATAGATGAATGATTTTTCCAAGTGGATGGGATAAAAATATATTGGAAAAGTGAGATAAAAATATTGACAAGATATTGGGTAAGCTGTTGGGATAAGCTGAAATCTGATCTATGAATGAAAGAAAGGAAAGGGTCTGCAAGGTAGAAGAAAGTAGAGGAATACTAGAGTTGGATAATAACAGAGTTAGATAACTAAAAGGGTAAGAGTCAGAAATTATTATTTCAAGTTGTTATTTCAAGTCCCAGAATGAGAAGGAAGGAACATTGGTGGCCAAAATGATATGAAGACAAGGTATTTGGAGATAATTGGAAAAAGAGTTGCTAAGTCAGAATGGCAGGTCACATGTGTGGAAAGACTATAGAATCTAGAAAGTCTTTATTGTCTTAGAAGAAGTGACAGAGTCCAAGACAAAGATGGGGAAGGTATACTGTTAGTACTCTGGACTAAGTCTTAGAAAACCAGCATTTAGCCACTTCCCACTGTAAGTAAATAAGTGAAAGAGCTTGGAAAGCATCAAAGTATAGAAATCTAGGTCACAAATTTGGTGTTCATTGGATGTAGGACTTGAAAAGACTTCATGGAAAGTAATTTCTTCATCAACAAGCCATTTTTCAACTACAAACAAGAATAAAGAGGCTGAAGATTTAGGGAAAATTGCTCTCCATAGAATGGAGTTTTCAGAGAGCATGAGTTATTGCACAGGGGGAAAAATAGGAGTAAGGGCAGAGGAGAGGAGCAAAGTGGAATATGATGATGGCCTAAGGGCTGTCATATTGGAGGATGCTCAAAGATTGCAAAGATGTAAGATAAATTGGACTTAACTGGCTATAAATTTAACAAGAAAATTAATTCCAGCATCCCTCCAGTTCACTGGTATCTGAGGGTAGACTTTGTGGCAGCCTATGTAGACTGTAAATCTCTCTTTGAATTTCAGCCCTTTTTGGATTCAAACTTAAAGTATTGGAGGATTCTTCTTTTTTCAAAGTTTTTTCTTTATTTTTGAGAGACAGAGACAGCATGAGCAGGGGAGGGTCATAGAGGGAGGTACAGAATCTGAAGACAGGCCTCAGGCACTGAGCTAGTTGTCACCACAGAGCCTGATGTGAGGATCGAACCCACCAACTGTGAGATCATGACCTGAGCCGAAGTTGGACACTTAACCAACTGAGCCACCTAGATGCCCCTGGAGGATTTTTCTAAAGAAGATCAACTTGGTAATGAATCAAAAGCCTTGACATTTCAGGATATAAATGAAGATGCCATATAATATTTGATGGTTGACACAACTAACATTTCTGCAGCAATGGTTGAACCAGCATATTGTGATATTCTTTGAAATGGATTAGAAGCTTAGTAGAACAACACATTCTACAGTATAGATGTTTGGGATGGAGGGGCTGTGATATAACATAGCAGTACCATGAATTGATAAGTCAGTTATGAAAAATGAAAGATTTGTTTATTCTACCATCTGCAATTTGAAGCAGGTATAGAACTTTTGGAAAGCCACTGCCTACCACTGAACTTAATTTCTTCCTATCTGCTATATTATTAAACTTTTGCTCAAGGTGGTGGTAATGGAAAAATGAAGAGAAGAAATTGACTCATGCACATTTAAAGGATATTTCAGTGTTCTATCTGTATTATAATACCCATTCTATAGAAAGCTATCCAGTATTTGACATGCTGTAAACTGAATTTAAGAACAGAAAATATATTCATATTTGTATGTTTATTGTCTGATAAAGCACCTAGCCTATAGTAGGTGCAGGAGGAATATCATTTTCAGTTTACAACTTAAGAAACAAAAATTGAACTGAATCTTGCCCAAAGTTATGATAGTCCCTTTAAAAGCTAGAGAGAGGGGCGCCTGGGTGGCTTAGTCGGTTAAGCGTCCGACTTTCGCTTAGGTCATGATCTCGCGGTTCGTGGGTTCGAGCCCCGCGTCGGGCTCTGTGCTGACTGCCAGCTCAGAGCCTGGAGGCTGTTTCAGTCTGTGACTCCCTCTCTCTCTGACCCTCCCCTGCTCACGCTGTCTCTCTCTCTCTCCTAGAAATAAATAAAACATTTAAAAAAAAAAAAAAAGCTAGAGAGAGAGAAGAGCTATTTATATGGTAGATTTTGCTGACTTGGTATTTATCCACTATATTTATATTTCTCTATGTATGTTTCTGTCAATTTAGCTTCATTATGTTTTGAAAATTAGATTCTGCCAAAGCAATTGAGAACTGTTCCCACTTAATTAGGAAAGAGCTATTTGAATCCTGATCCCCACCTTGAAAATTGTCTCCTAATTTCTTTTAAGATAGATATAAAACACATCTGAAGATCTTATTACTATCATTTTGCTATTATCAGTAATTACTTACATTAGCCAAATAACTGAGTTCAAGTAAACTTGTATGCAAAAGGTTGGCAGTTTCCTAGGTTTATTTCTCTTCTATTAATTTTCCTCATTTCATAAAAATTTCTAGTGTTGCAAATATAATAGTGATGTAAATTAACTGAAAATAGGTTGCTGATTGTTTGGGGACTTGCATTTTTCAGTTCTGAATGGTCACAAAAACAAATGTACACTTATGAATTTCTCTTATCAAGCTGTTTTCAATGCATCAGTATTTCTATTCTTCCCACTACCCTCAAATCCCCAGCTTGGAATTTCAATAGGAAAATGAAACCTACAAAATGAAAACAAAAATCAATCTTCTTTTATTTAGGAACAAATTAAATTCCCCTTCTAAAGTAATGATTTTTACCTTAAAGCAGTGATAACTATCTTGTTGCTCTGTCAAGGTTTCTCACCTCCTTATCTTACAACAGTTAACCTTAATAATCCCCTCACTTTCAAGCTCTTCCTGACTTATGGCTCTTTAAGCACTTCTGTTAGGCTTGATCATTTACTTATACTTGGCCTGTAATGGAGTCAGTGTCACTTTGAGGATTGTAAATGGATTCTGCTGAAAATCAAGTTCTTCAGACACTCTAGAATTAATGCTTTTTTTTTTCTTCTGGTAATTGATATCTGTGTTAAATGGATTTTCACCCTGAGTTTGTAGCTTCCTCTGGCAAAATGAAAGGATACTAAATTCTGATTTTCTTTCCCCATGGTCTTCCAATATTTTATAGTATCTAGTAAACATGTTGATAAATATATAAGTAAGAAGAAACGGTACTATAATGCCTAACTTAAAATATATGTATTTTAATATGGAAATTACATTTTTAGAATCTCAAAGTAAATTCTGTACTTAAATCACTTTATGTAAGTGGATAGGTAAGCTATTGCCCTACTCCTCTGTTAATATTTCCAACATTCTGTAATAACTTCAAAAATAAAAAAAATTTTAGTATTATCTATGTGAATGACATTTTAGAATACACATTTTTGGTAAATAGTAACACCCCTTCATTGTCATATTTGAAGATAAGAAAACTTCTAGACTAACTAAACTTTATAACTATCATTGGTTATTTATACTGTCATTAGCATGTTTGAAGATAAGAAAAGCTTTTCTAGATTAACTTTAAACTTTAATAACTATCATTGGTTATTTATTTATTTATTTATTTTGACTATATATTTATAAATGATTCCTTTGGCTTATTTTGAAAGGAAAATATCTTACTCATTTTACCCCCAAATCAGTCTCTGAGCAGGTTTGTTTTTATTTATTTATTTAAAAATTTTTTTTGCTCTTTGTTTAATTTTAAGATAGAGCAAGAATGGGGAGGGCAGAGAGAGAGGGAGATACAAAGGAGGCTCGAGGCTTTGAGCTGTCAGCACAGAGCCTGATGTGGGGCCTGAACCGACGAATTGCAAGATCATGATCTGAGCCAAAATTGGCCCCTTAACCAACTGAGCCACCCAGGTACCCTTCTGAGCAGATTTTTAGATAGGCAAGTCAAAAGAAGCATGATTATCATAAACTAAGAATTGTTTTGTTTTTGGTTTTTTTTTTTTTTTTTTTTGATCTTTGATTAGACTAGTTGTTAATTAAAGTCATTTGATACCTTACTGTGTGAAAAGCAAATAAAGTAGCATTTGCTGTCATGTAAAATACATATGATAGGTGCTAAGTACTCTACTAAATACTTTTAGTATTGTAACTTGTTTTCACAATTCTGTTAAGTAAGTGTTATGAACCTTATTACGAGAAGAGGAAATAAATATTTAGAAAATGTTAAATAATTTTGTTGGTATTACCATGACTAATAAATGTTAGAAAATGAATTTTGAGTCAGATCAACTGCATGTTATATTTGTAAGTACTGTTCAAAAAAGGAGAAGGTAATTATGAGGAAAAATAAAAACCCTAAATAGCAGAGAATCTTAGAAGTAGGCAAAGGCTTCTTTCCATCAAGCTCAAGGAAATTGTTACCTTGCTTTTAAATAATGAATCAGTGCAAGTTGAAAGCACAGCTTCTCTTAATGTTGAATAAATATTTACTTTATAATAAAGTAAATTATATTTACTTTTTGATGTTAGGATTTTTGATGTTAGGAAAACATATACTTTTATCAGTGCATATACGACTTCTAATTTTCATTATATTGCATATAAAAATAACAATTACTACTACAGATTTATAAAAGGCACAACAAAAGGGTGTGTAATTGTTGTACTGGAAATGAGATTGGAGAGAGGTCTGCTGTGAAAAATATCATATATAATCAGCTGCCTATGCACTTATACAGGAACTGAGAAGGCACCCAGCTTACCCTGTCTAATTTCATAAATGATTTAAATAAGAGATCTTTAAGAATCTATAACATCAGTTTTGATGTTACAAACTAAAAGAGTTATGAAGCTATCAAGTGTAATCTAAGTCAAGGCTAGGAAATTAGAGTCAATGAAATATATTTAGAATCTGTTTCCTGTGGAGGGCAAAGTACCAAGGAGTAAAACTAAAGAATGAACGTTTACTAAGCACTATTTTGTTTCCTGTAATCTCACACACAGTCTGAATTACAGAGCCGTACCATACTGTACAACAGAGCCTACTATAAGGGAATAAGATATATTTACAATGAATAGAAATAGACTGAGTATTACCTTGTTTCATATTCTACAGTGTTGTCTGGTCTAGAGAATAACCTTCTTTGAAGTAAGGCTCATAAGCCTCTCTCAAAGATGTGAATTTTATCACAGTTCTCATCTCTGCTTTATGATGATAGAGCAAATAGTCCAACTGATATCAGTCTTTCAACTATGAATGAAAGTAACATTGACTTGCATCTCGTTCATCTTTTTGCAAGACACAAAAAGAAGCGGCATGGAAACTCAGCAGTGGCATTTTCCATGATTAAGAGTGAGAAAAATTTACTCAAAATTTGGAATTATTCTCAGTACTGACTATGTGGCAGTAAACTTTTATCTTTTCTAAGCTATTTAGCAAAAATGAATATATTATAATATATAAAAATATATAAATAATATTACTGATGTCATTATAACTTCAGCTTTATTCAACAGCTACCTTTATCCATCCTGAATTGAACTTCATTAGGGATGATAAATGTGAAGCTTTATGTAAATTCCATAATGTAGATATTAGTATTTTCATAGCTAATTGTTATTTATTAGAAAGGGAATAGGAACTAGAAGCATGCCTAGCATCTTTATGGTTATGATAGACATAGGCTGATGTGATGATTCTATTATTAAATTAGTAAATTTCATTATTAAATACAGAAGATATTCAAAATTAATTTAGAAGTTGATCAACTATATGCAGTAATGGACTTCTGCATTTGTTAATCGCAACCATGCATCCCCATCCCTATAAACATAGGGAAACACAACCTTTATGCAGCAGACAAAAAGAGTGAGCTAAATGGAAAAGTTGAGATAGTTACTACATAGAAAAATATTTGTTCCCAAATAGATGTTAGATGAATATAGATTTTAAATAGGTAAATGTAGGCCAGAAATCTAAGGAAAGATTGGAGGATAAAGTGAAGGATATAAAATAAGTGAAATATTGGAAAGAAATATGGACAGAACAGTAGTACAAAGATAAGAGCAGTAGTACAAAGATAAGAAAATATAAGAAATTAAACATTTGAATTGTCACAACCAATAACTGATTTAAAAACATTCAAAAATAGATTTTACTTCACTGGGAAATAATTTTAACTGAAGATTGACAATAAATAATCTCTTCTGTATAAATGAGGTTTGTGGATTTAAATTTTGTTCTTATGAATTCTTCTATTGAATTAGAACTGAGAAATCAGGAATATTGGGGGCCTGGGAGGCTTAGTTGGTTGAGCATCTGATTTCATCTCAAGTCATGATCCCAGAGTCATGGGATTGAGCTCAGTGTTGGGCTTTGTGCTGAGCATGAAGCCTTCATAAGATTCTTTCTCTTTCCCTCTGCCCCTCTCAACTGTGCACATTCTCTCTCTCTCAAAAGAAAAAAAAAGAAAAGAAAAATCAAGAGTATCACTTAGCAAGTATAAAATTCATATATATTTAGTCACTTATTTACAAAACTAAAGTTTGTAGACATTGAAAATAAAGCAACCAGTCATTTTAGTAGCAAAATGGGTTTATTTAGGAATAACAGAGGAACTACAATTAGGGACAAACAAGTTATAGCAAAAGCCATAGACAAGCCCAGAAAACAAAGGATGTGAACACTGTTTTATAGAGGAAAGTGGAGTGATGAGAGGGAAAGTTACAAACAGAAAGTCCATTGAAGAAAGTGCAAGTTCACAGTGTAGTGTAGTGTCTTTTCATTGGCTGTGTTGTAACAGTCTCTCATTGGCAGGACAAGAAGAAAATCTCCCTCCCTTCTGCTGGAGTAGTAAATTAGACCTCTTCCTGCTGGGTTTGCAAAGGTCTGCAATGAGTGCTACAACTTGAACACTCCCCCTTCTGGCCTTTCATACTCCATTTTATTTTTATTGTTTTATTTTTACTTTTTATTTGAAAGAGAGGAAGAGCATAGAGCAAGTGGGAGAGGGGTAGAGGGAGAGAGAGAGAGTGAGAGGACGAAAGGGGGAGGGGGAGAGAGAGAGAAAAAGAAAGAGAGAGAAGGAGAATCTTAAGCAGGCTCCATGCTTGAGCTTGGCATAGGGCTTCATCCCACAACCCTGGGATCATGACCTGAGCCAAAATCAAGAATCAAAGCCTCTACTGATTGAGCTTCCCTCTTGACTCCATTTTAACTGAAGTTTCCTTTATTCACTTTCACAGGCTATATATATTATTTATGAATTTTTATTAGTATATTTTTATGTTACTATATATAAATAAGATCATTTGATATACAAAACACTTTATAGAATAAGCATATGATATAAGCTTTCATTTTGAAGATCTTATCTTTGAAAGCATTGAGTTGCAGTATTTTGGAGTAGGAAAAAAATGGTTTTAGTGAAGATAAATAGTAAGATTAAAATGGGCGATATAATCCATGGTTTGAGGGACTTATTAAAATGAGGGAGTTGGGAGTAAACTGATATATTTTACAGGCTTAGAAAATTATTATGCATTGGTCATGTAGCATTTTCCAGGAATGAAATCATTGAAAATTTCAAGAAAAGTTTTTTAACACTAAGGAATATATGATTTTTCTTCTTCTTTTTTAATACTTAAAATTCAGTTTATACCCTGGAATAAGTGTAATGACTTTAGAATGTGTTTTGTTGGTGGTTTGTGTGCTTGTGCTTGTGTGTGTGTGTGTAATTCAGTTTCAGTAAAATATCAACCAAAAATGAATGCCTGTTTAGATTATATATATTTTTTCACAGGTTTTTGCTAATATATCAATAATCATGTGAATCTGCTATTTACTTTGTCTTAGATACTCTTTCAAAACATTTATTAAAATTCAAGAGTTAGTATATTTATTACGTACCTTACTTGCTAATACGTAGTGTTAACTTTAAAAAAATACTAAAATATTTTATATATCAGATTTTGTACATATAGAGGTATATAATACAATTTTTAGTAATTGTTTTAAATTTTCTTTGAAGTAAAAAGCTTTTTGGTGGAGAATTTTTAGCAATATACTTAATACCTTCACTTCCTTGCTTTTATCTCACAACAAATTGGCTTTTGACTTTACTTTTTAAAAAAATAGATATAAACAAATTATTGAGGTAAAAATATTCTGAATACCGCTAGGTACTGAGAAACAATAGGAAGAAACATAGACAAGTTACATTCTCATAGATTTTTTTTTTATTTTAGTAAACCAAGATAGATAATAAATAAGCAAAGAAATTTCCTACAACTAACAAAATGGTATGGAGTAATTAATGTTACTTTTGTTCAATATTTTGAGCAGGCCTTTCTGAAGTTGTAATTTTCTAAATTTTTTTCACAGAAGCTAAAAATCTATTATTGTGTGAAATATCCTGATTTTTAAATGTTGGA
The DNA here is from genome assembly GCA_017311185.1 of Proteles cristata cristata. Classification (NCBI taxonomy): domain Eukaryota; kingdom Metazoa; phylum Chordata; class Mammalia; order Carnivora; family Hyaenidae; genus Proteles; species Proteles cristata. The sequence continues at coordinate 268,429 of JAESUZ010000698.1, read as the reverse complement.
TGCTAATTAGAAAGTTTTTTAAAAGTATGCAGTTGAATACTTTATAAGCCAAATGGAATGTGTATGTGGACATCTCCAATACGTGGCTCACTCTTTTTCCACCCACTTCTTCAAACCTTCTTTTGGAATGATATATGCATTTGTTTATATTATCTAGACCATAACTCTCCCCTCTCTCTTTCTTAGTTTGTACAGTATAATTGTCAAATGATTGATATAAACATGATCTAGTATGATATTGTGATTTATAATAAGGAGTATATATTTGGTCCTCATCCTTGTTCCTGGTGTGCATTTTCTAAACTCCTTATAATTTCCTAAGTGGTAAGAGAAACAGGAGGGTCTTTTCTTAATAATGTTTGGTCTGTTGCCCATGGTCCTGAAATAGCTCCAAAGACATGAAGGTGAAAGGAGTGTCTCGTGTCTCTTGTACACATAAAAAGCCTCTTTCAACCACCTGACTTTATGATAATGAGATGATTTTTGGAATACCTCTAGACCATCAGAGGATGTGGGCTGATTGCCAGAGGAACTAACCTTGTAATTAGAGAGTTGGAACTTTCAGTACCCTTTTGGGGAGGGGAAAAGGCCACCGAAGATAGAACTCATCACTAGTGGATGATGATTTAATCATTTTTGCCTGAGCGATGAGGCCTTTGCAAAAATCCCTAAACTGTGAGTTTGGAGAGCCTCTGGTTTGCTGAGCACATAGAGGCACTAGAGGCTGATGAACTGTAAAAGGACATGGAAGCCCAGTTTGCACTCTTCCCATACCTGGCCTTATGGATCTCTTCCATGTGGTTGTTAGAAAACCAAAGATCTAGTAAGTAAACTGTTTTCCTGAGTTCTGTAAACTGATCCACCAAATCATCCAACCTGAGAAGGAAATTTCTGATTTACACTTAATCAGAATCACAAATTACAGCCTGGCCTTGTGAATGGCATCTGAGACGAGGAAACAGTCTTATGGGAATGCACCCTTAACCTGTAAGACCTGATGCTAACTCTAGGTAGATAGTTCAGAATTGAGTTATAGAGATGTCCACAGAGAATTGCAGAATTGTGTGTGGGGAAAAAAAATCCATAATCTGGTGTCAGAAATACTCTGTGAGTAGTGAGTGAAAGAAAAACAGTGACCAGAAGTGAAGAAGTGAGAGTAGAGTGGTAAGTAGAATAAAGAGAAAGAAAAATAGTGAGTTTTTCCTTTCATCTAGATACGTTATAAATATCTGTAATTCAATATGCCAAATATCTAGTTCACTCCTGTTTTTTTTAATAAACAATGGCTTCACATGTGGAACCAAATGGTTTCAGTTTGAATAGTGATTCTACCAATTACTAGTTGTGTGAACTTAGGCAAGCCAATTAACATTCCTGTGCCACAATTTACTCATAGTAAAATGGGCTTATCAGTCAGGGTCCAATCAGGATACAGAAGCCACATGTCAATTTGAAGTAGGAACCTTTAATGTAAAGATATGAACTATCATACAGGGGGATTACCTGTAAAGGGTAAAGAGAGTTCTAAAGAACTAGAGCTGAGGAGAGTACCAAAGGAATGAATAAACTTGGAAGGGGTCTCCTTTCCCCACAGTTGTGATTCAGATCTCATCAGAAAAGGTATGATTGTATGCAAATGGGCTCTGAAGAGTTTTCTTGGTGGTCCCAGGATAGATGTGGTCCACATTCTCTGGGCAGAACCTGGGGAATGGAGAACTGCAGCTGGATCCAGCGAAAGGGCAATAATTCTCTAGGATGTTAGGGAAATCTACCCTAGGAAGTATCTTGGGAGTGTCACTGGGAATCTTCCACGGAGGTACATAGACCTTAAATTCAGTGTGGGAGAGCTCCACTCAATGTTTGCACAGACCACTGGTGGGCAGGCAGTAAAAGCAAGGAGAAGGGGAAGGGGAAGGAAACAAGATAAACTTGAAAAGGAAACAACAGATGTAGAAGAAAAGCCCCTTCTTACACTATTCCTCCACTGCCACCTACTGTCAAAGGTTAATATGGTGCCAACTGCAGAGGAGAACTATTTGAAGGGCCCATCTCAGTTTTCACAAAATGACAAAGAAGGTTGGAACAATAAATTGATAATCAATGCATTAGTTTCCAAGGGGTTTCATAACAAGCTACCATCAACTGGGTGGCTGGAAACAACAGAGATGATTCTGTAACAGTTCTGGGGTCAGATATCTGAAATCAAGGTGTTGTCAGGGCTACGTGTTGTCTGGAGTGTCGAGGAGAGAATTCTTTTGTCTTCCAACTCTGGTGGCTCTCAGTATCCCTGTGATTACATCACTCAAATCTCTGTCTTTCCCACAGCCTTGTCTCTTCTGCTGTCTGCCATATACACACACACTTAGGGTCAACCTGTATAATTCACAATGATCTCATCTCAAAATATTTAACTTATCTACATCTGAAAATATCTCTTTATAATAAAAACACAGTTAACTGTTCCTGAGGTTAGGACTCTGACATATCTGTTTGGGAGCCACCATTCAGCCCTCTGTATTGGGGACGATAATAGCAGTATTTATCTTCCAGTCTTCTTAATGCAGTTAAAATACTTAGAACAATGTCTTATTCACAGCAAAGACTGAAAATGTCATAATCATCATCATTGTCCTTGGTGGTGGTGGCAGCAGCATCATGATCATCACCACCGTCACTGCCATCATTGTCACTATCTTCGTTGCTGTTCCTTCGATTTCTCTCTTTGATTCTTCCTCACTAACTACCCTTCCTCCACTTGTACATAGGATAATTAGAATTTGTACCTTGACTCTATATTTACTAGAGAAGTGATCTTAAGCTTGTTTCCCAATATCTAAAATGGAGACATTTTATTTCATTTGACTTACATGCCACACAGTCCTGTCCTGATTAGAGATAAATAAATTAAACCTCATAAACATTGCATAACTGATTCAACGTCACTTAATAAATGGTAGTGACATCATTTAGTTTAGTCTTTGTGATATAGTATTTAATTACTATTTCCACTACTGGTACCACTGTTTCTAATATTATCTTCATTAATGACATCATTACTTTAAAAAACACACATTAGAGACTTCTCTGTCTCTTTCATTTCCTTTATTCTCTCTTTTTAGTTAGTTAACAATTCTTGGGAACCTATCAATTACAAGATACACAATTTCCTGAATTGGGTTTCTTTCCTAATTACTTCTGAAATTAGTATTTTCTATCTTTTTGTACCTTTATAAGACAATATCTTCTTAATTGGCCTCCCTAAATTTTGTGTCTCTCATCCCCAATCTTTCTTCTACAAAGCAAAAAAACAAACAAAAAGCCAAACAACAACAACAAATCCAAAAAAAAAAAAAAATTTGAAACAGAGATCTATTGTTTTAAAGTTCCCTCTAAAATGATATCCTGCATTCCAAATACTTCTCTTTTTCAGGACAAAGTTAAGTCTTAGTCTAAGTGATGAAAAGACATTACATCTGCAAATCTCCTCATGCATTCTGAGAGAGGAAATTCTGAGACTATATTATATTCCTAGAGAAAATATGAAAAATAGTAGTGTATGTTATTTCTTATCCTAAATGGAACTCTTTCCCCTTCTAAGTGTTTTGGTTCTATGTCCTTATTTCAGTGTATACACATGACTAAGTTAAAGAAATTTAAAATATGTGATTTTTATTCCTCCATTAGGAATACAGAGTACATTTTGTCAAAACAACAGCACTGTTGCCAGTTGCCAGTTGGGTTTTCTGGGACACAGACTTCTCTCACCTCACACCACCAAGGAAGATAAAGCTTTTGAGAGGGAAAGCTGTATCTGCAAATCAGGAATAGTTATAATGATGGCAGCAAAGCCTAAACTGGTTCATAGGACAGTTATCGAAACATTAGTCTCCCCAGTAATCAGAAAGCCAGATATCTGAGAGACATAAGAAAGGTAGTTCTGGGTTGTCTCAATTTTCTGGGCTTTTTGAACCAGAGGAGAATGGAACTGTGATTCTAGCAAAAAGCCCATGGGGACAGAACTGCATGGTATTAATATTGTGTCAAAACTGGTGTAACCCTGAGGAATGTATGTGCTGATGAGTTACTGGGCTGTGAGTCTTAGTCTTAGTCTTTAGTGGATTATTCTCTCATTTCTTCCAGTCTCTATACAGAGATTATTGCATAACTCAAACCAAGAACCAATCAATAAGCATAGGGAAGTATATTTACAGTAAGCCATTAGATTTTTGTTTTTGTTTATTTGCTTTGTGTCTCAGCATCTCTGTCTCTCTCTCTCTCTCTTCTTCTTCTTCTTCTTCGTCTTCGTCTTCGTCTTCGTCTTCTTCCTTTTTGGAGGAGGTTTGAACTTGGTTCTTTTGGAACCTAGAATAATAGTGAAAATCAAAATTTGGGATCATATTTCTGTATTGATCTAGGTATTAATGACTGAAAAATAAACAGTGAATTATATTTTTATGCAACCTATAAAATACATAAGATAATGAAAAGCAATTAGAACATTTTCTTTTTAATATACACTGTTTAGGTGAAATGATTTTATAGGAAGTAAAATGGGAATTTAAGTAAAGGCCATTTAAAGTTCTCCTTTAAATCCATACTGAGGGAAGAGAAGTGCCTGTTTTGAGACACTTAGTCTGCATTCATTACATGCTAACATTCCAATTGAAGAGGTATCATGGAGTTGTAGAAAGAGTTCTAAAGTAGCAATAGGAAATGCCAGTTATAGTTTATGCTACAGTATGAATTAATTTGTTGTATTTGTAAAGAAAATTTGCCTTATCTAGGCCATCCCTTCCTAACTTTTAAAAGTGAAAACGCTGACCTAGATATGATTTGAATTCCCTTTCAAGTCTGGCATTCTGTGATTCTGAATGTAACAACATTGATATTTAAATGCATTGGCACCTAGGCTTGGGGGTCATCTTGTTGAAGATCCTGCAGAAAGAGATGGATATAAAATATTTCAAAACTTAATTTTAACTTTGCCTTTGCCCCTTGGAAAATGTATGCATCCATTGTATGTTATAAAAGGGCAATTTTCAAAGAAAGATGTTCTGTAATGTTTATTAATAATAAATGCTTCTGAGTCACTCACAGATTTGTTGTATTTGTTGAGAGAAAACCTGGAATTACTTACCATTAAAAGTAAGCATTTTTAAAATGAGCAAGTTCAATAGAGGAGGGTTTTATCCTGAATTGTTAAAACCACATTTAGTCCAGATGCTTATAGAGGGCCCACCCACGTTTAAATTCATTTCCACCAACCAGCACCAGATACTTCTGAGAAAGGTTGGAGGCAGGAAAAGAGACCAGAGAGAGCCTTCTGTGGTGGAACAGGTGTGCAGATGGGGAATGGCTGCCAATGAGTGAGTGACAGAAAAAATCTGGCCCAATTTTCTGGATTCTTCTCTCATACAAAGAACATTTCTTAAACTATTGGAGGAGGGGCAGAAAGATTTCCATCGCCCAGCTGCAGGGGAAGATGTAGTCCAGAGAGAAGACAGAAGGAAAACGCCCTGCCTATAGTGTCTGCCTCAAGAATTTTTGTTTCAAACCCACTGCTTCTAAGAAAGTGAAAGAAGCAAAAATCATCTGCCCCAGGGAAAATAACAAGATCATCCACTTGAACTCAGGATCCTGTAAAGAAAACATGTGCTACTGTCGGGAGGCAGCAGGAAACTGCCCCCTGCTCCAACCCCAGGGCCCACAGATGTACAGAGACTGAAAGGCTCAGACACACAGAGCCTGCCTAACACAGAAGCTGGAGTAGAACCTCGCTATCTTACTGCCCCATCGTGAACCTGATGCAAGGGCCGTCTGCCTTTGAGGAGCTGCAGTAACCTGCAGTAATACTACCCCCTTGGAGTAGATAGACACCAATAACTGGAGGAAGCTGCCTAAATACTCAAAATAAGAGCAGCGATGAAAGAGGTTGAAGTTTCGGTTGGCAACAGGATCTTAGGTTATGTGGAGTCACTACATAACCCAGATTCCTAGATTAGAAAGATCTGTAAATGCTCTCAAGACAATCGTAGATTCAGCTTCAGTAGCACTAAATTTTCCTGTTTCTATTTTATTTTACTTGAGGGGTTGGCACTAACTTACTTTCCTAGAAAATCAGGTGTGGATCGATATCAATTGGGGAGCTGGAACTGGGACTCCTATATAAAATGTGACTTTTAAACAGCCACGACCATGTGAAAATTAAATATGAAATCTGACCACAGGCAAAGAAAGATAGTCCCTCCCAAATAGTTTTTTTTTTTAATGTTTTATTTATTTCTGAGAGAGATAAACAGCGTGGGGAGGGGAGAGTCAGTGAGAGAGAGAGGGAGACACAGAATCTGAAACAGGCTCCAGGCTCTGAGCTAGCTGTCAGTACAGAGCCCAACGCAGGGCTCAAACCCATGAGATTATGAAAATTTATAATTCCCCATTAGGAAATTTATAAGAAAAGCTCTGCTTTCTTGAAATATTGTCATTTGAATTTATATTCTCTATAAATTCAAGGAAATTAAACTCAAAAAAGGAAGTTAACAAAAAAATTTAACAAGATTTGCCTGGGTGGCTCAGTCGGTTAAGCTTCAACTTCAGCTCAGGTCTTGATCTCACAGTCTGTGAATCTGAGCCCATATGGGGCTCTGTCCTCACAGCTCAGAGCCTGGAGCCTACTTTGGATTCTGTCTCCTTCTCTCTCTGCCCGTCCCCTATATGTGCTCTGTCTCTCTCTGTCTCTCAGAAATAAATAAATGTAAAATTTTTTAAAAGTAACAGAGAAGGAAGTTAACAAAATATTTTCCTGGATGCATAGTTCCTCAAGGAGTAAACAATTTAAATCACCTTGAAAAACACAATTTGACACCAGAATTCTAACAGCTAACCCCTGCTGACTACAAATTAATAATTTAACTTAAAACTCACAAGAAATAAGGTTTCATGGAAGATGATAGGAAGGATCAAACAAAAATCCGGCAACAAAATTTAAACTAATAAGATCTTCAGATATAAAGAAATAATGTAAGATTTAATAAGAAATCTCATATATAAAATAATGAATATGATAAAACGGAAGTATATGTATATAATCAAAATATGAGTAATAAAAATATATACTATAAAATATCAGACAATTTGGAAAGAATAGGTGAGAACTGCTATAAATGAAAAAAAATTGAGTGCAAATAAAATATTAATAGGTTAAACAGCATATTAGATGTGGCTGAAAAAAATATGAGTTAACCATCTAATAGATATGAAGAAATTATTTGGAACTCATTACAATGGTAAAGAGTTTTAAAAATATTAAAAATGACACTTGAAGGAACATAGAGAAAATTCTAGTCATGGAAACAGAATTCCAGAAGAAAAACTTAAAGAAAGGGTGCCAGGAAAGAAATAAATAGAAAGTGAAAAATTTCAACATTGATGAAAATAATAAGATTTAGGATGCTAAACAAAATATGGGCCCAATTAGGAAAAAGAAATGATATCTAGACTTGTTGCAATTTGACTATAGAACAGTTACCAAGGGAAGTTATAGAATTATCCTGACAGAAAAATTAGTCAGATTTCAGATTATCTAAGAATCAATTATAAATTCAGTAACATTAAACTTATAAATATTAAATATACAAGCCTGAAATAATGTGGAATGTTCATTGTCATGAGTTATCTAATCATAAAAGCTGCCTTTCTAGCATGAAAGCAAAATGAAACCACTTTCAAACAAACATATTTTCCATCCATAGACCTCTACTGAAGAAATTTCTAAACATAACTGGGAAAAAAGAAATATCTCTGAAAAAAATAATGATACACAAGAAGAGATGGTAGCAAATAAATTGATATACATGCTACATTGAAGTGAGTTTTGAATTCATAACACATTAATTGTATGGTCTTAATGAGTAAGTTAAAAATAAATGGACAAAGATTTTGAGTAATAATAATGAGGTGGGTAGAGATTAATTGGAGTTAAAGTGATCCAATATCTTTGCATTGTTCTGGATGTAAGTAGAAATATTTATTTAGCATTTTTAGACTTTGTAAGTATAGATGTAAACATATTACATTAAAAATTGAAAGAATAAAATGAATTTTAAAGATTCTGAGATACATAGAAAACAAGGAAGAAAAACTCGATTTAAAAGGTGATAGAGGGGTACCTGGATGGCTCAGTCAGTTGAATAACTTCGGCTCAGGTCATGTTCTCACAGTTCATGGGTTTGAACCCTGCATTGGGCTCTGTGCCTGGAGCCTTTTTCACAGTCTGCCTGTGTCTCTGGCTCTCTTTAGCCTTCCCTTGTTCATGCTCTGTCTCTCTCTTTCTCTCAAAAATACAATAAACATTTAAATTTTTTTTTAAAGTTGATAGAAAAAAGGAGAAAGATAACTCACTTAAATGGAAAGCAGCAAATAACACCTTAGAAATGTTCCTTTATCAATAACTGCATTAAGTGGTGTAGACTGACCATTTTAAAAGCAGAGATTTTTAAATTAGTTTTTGAACCAAAATACTTTACAATTTTAAACTGTTAAATACTCTATAGCATCATATTGAATCAGAAAACTGAAGAAAAGATGAGAAATATTTTACTATTATATGGAGAGATACCACAGTTATTAGCAAAATATGTTTTTTTCAAATTATTGAAAATGTGGAAAGAAATGTCATTAATGAAATGCTTAAATCAGACAAATAATGAATATTTTCTGAATTTGAAGAGTATTTATGCATGTCAAGCTTACATGAAATATTCAGTAAAACTGAATTAGCCCTTAAAAGCATATCTTATTATTGAAGGATATGCAATATAAAGTTCATATACTATAGACATAATGCAAGTTAATAACAAAAACAAAAAATGAAAAACTCAAAAGTGTGAAAATTAAAAACAAACACACCCATAGAGACTTCTAGGCAAGATTAAGTAACAGGGACTATATAGACAACTAGAACCAGACAAAATACACATACAGGACTAAGGCTTTCAAAATTGGATAGCATATAATACAGGTTTATAATCTCTTAAAGAAGAGAAACAAATTACTTCCAAGATTGTATCAGTTTATTACCTAGAGACCACTTTTGGGTCCTAACATAGTAAAGATAGGCACAGTTACAGCCATATGGTCCTGCTGAACTATGTAGACAGAGATAAGTATTCTGGGGATAAAAGATGGCTATAATTCCAAGAAAAGAGGGTGCTACAGAGCAAGCCCTGGGGATATATATATGGAGCTTCTCTTGAGTATTTGAGTACTCATAGCCACGTGCATGTGAGGAAACTACACAAAGCTGGGGGAAAGAACACAAACTCACCTGTATGTAGTAGGTAAAACAATTCTAGGAACTCACAGGAGTCTACTCATGGACTGTGCTCTCATGAGTCAGAAAGAGAGACCTTGTAAATTAATAGGGTATGGGAAAGAATACTCAGAAGAGTGTTATCTTACTTGTGGTTTAAATTAGCTCTAATGACTGCTTTGGATTATCTTAACAAATCTTAAAAAAATGAGCATCAAAAAAATAAAGTTCTATGTAACTTAACTGCATGCCAGAACAGAATGAAGCACTCCCAAATGTAAAACTCACAGCGGTGTGCTTCCAAACAAAAATTAACAGGCATGAAAACAGGAAATTATAATGCATAACCAGAAGAAGAAACTATGGAACTAGGAGAAGGTATTTTAAGTCAGTTATAAATATGCCCCATAAGGATGTATATATAGGTAACTGAAACAAAGAGAAATAGAAGATAATAAAATATGAGGGCATGTGTTTTAAAGTAGTTGGGACACGAAAGGTGGGGAGCCACTACAGGAAGAGTTGCAAGAGATGCACTGTCATTGAAGGGTAGCCACAATTTCCATAAAAATGAGGGAGTGAAGGAAATATTCAGAAAAGAACTTAAGGGCTTAGATGATATTGTTGATTGACGGTGTGTGAGTTACAGGGAGGAAAGGATTCATGAGATCCACTATGACAATTAGACTAGGCAAAAAATCAGCATGCAGAGGCTAAAAAAATTTTAAAAAATAAAAGTGTTGGATTAGTGATGGACTATCAGGAAGACTTGGTTTTCTGGTTGTGAATGAGATAAAAATACGTAAGACATTATAGAATTAGTTCTGATGGTCTGTTCAGAAAAGATGATTCATAATTTCCTACTAATAACTTTTCTCAGAAAATGGTCACCTAGACACTTTTCCCTATGTACAAGCTAGGATTTTAGCTTTAGTGGTAGAAGTGAAAGAGAGAGATAATGTGTGGGTTTACTACTGGGAGCATGAAGGCTCTGTCAGCTTCCTTATCACTGGGTGCTTTTGCATCTGGGAGAAGGACAGTGTTATAGAATAATGGGGAGTTGTATGGGCCCCCTTAGATTTCTCCAACAGATATTCTTCCTGTTGAGGGGGGCAGGATTTTCATAAGAAATACTTTAAACCAATGTGCTGGTTGTATTTGGATGAGGGAATTCAGTCTCTTAATATGAATAAACTCAAATTGAGTGTAAGAATGACCTAGAATATTTTTATGTATTTTCATATTAGAATAAAGGGTTTGGATTTGAAGATTTCTAAGTTCTTTTCTGTCTCTCAGACTTCGTAGGATGTATCTACCCTTTCTTCAGTGTTTGGGCAAAATATTTCCTCCAAAACATAACACTGAAAATAATCTTCATTTGAGTAAGGAGATATTAAGATAGAAGGTACTCCAATGGTATGATTATTCTCAGTACTGAAATGAGAACTATATGTTATCATGCAGGAGAAGATATTAAAGTTTCAAAAAGTTTTATACATATTCTATATACATAGAGATATAATCCATTGTCATTCTCAAAAGTGTATTGATTTTTTCTTTGGGGCTTAACTGTATAATATTCATTGAGTACCAGCTATGTACCTGTCACTTGACTAATGCCATCAGTTAAAAATCACATTACAATAGTGATAAAGAGGAAGCATGATAATAAATGACAAACTGCCTAAGTAGTACTGAACATGACATTTCAGAGAGTGATTAATGAGTTTGATAATTGGATAACATGTCTAAGATGGACATAGAGGAAGGTTTTTAACTCAATGGAAAATTGCTGTTAAAAGACATTGAGATATGAAAGAGACTAGTATGTACAGGAAGATGGAAGTCCGTTAGCAAAGGCCATTGTAATACACAGTGTTTGTTGATGTGTGAGAGGGACAGAGGGTCTCTCTGATTTTGGAAGTGTAAGGAAGAGGCAGACTGTACAAAGATAGAATATTACTTCAGAAAGTTTGAAGTTTTCTTATACCAATGGGAACTCACTAAATACTTTTAAGCAGGAAAAATGATGTGATCAGAATTCAGTTTTAATTTAGTTTCATGTAAATTATGGACTGACTGCAAGTGATTAGACTGGAGATATGCTGATGAGTAGAGCCATAGCAGTATGTCAGGGAGAAATGATATATTAAAATGACAAGTGATTGGAGGGTACAGAGGAATGGAAGGAAAGAAATATTTATTTGAGTGTGGGTCATGGAAAAGTCTTGACAGTATGATGTGGGTGAAGGCAAGCTGCACAACTAGAATGGCATCCACACCTCAGGCTTCTCTAGAGAAAGGTCTAGAGTAGGAGTTGCAGATTTGAAAGTGTTGTATCTAAGGAATTCATTTGTTTATATTTATTCAGTATTTACTTTGTTCCTGCTAAATTTTGGGAACTGTGCTAGCCATGGTATTATACTCCCAGCCCTTGTAATGAGGGATTTTACAGTCTTGTTAGGGCTGTAGGCAAAACCATACTCAACTACATTACTGTATTGTATGGGTCAGATTTCTCAGTTGCATGCACTAGACACTAATTTTGATACTTTTAATCCTAGAATGAATTTATCAGAAAGAATACTGAATAACCTAAAGAATGAAATAAAAGGGGAAAATACAGATTTGAGATTACAAACACTGCAGGAAGGGGGAAAAAAGTCCCAGTAATTTATAGTAGATTCTGCCAGAAGTCCAGTGCTACTACCTCCCCATCTCTGCAAGAGCAAGTTGTGGCAACATTGTGGCAACATCTGCAGGCTCCAGACAGTTCTGTTTAGCTCCACATTTCTTTGTGTCACTGGCATCTGGATGCCTCTGATTGTGAGAACCCCTAGGACTCTACCTACTAAACCTACAGTATTGCAAGAAGGACCTGGGAAAGTGAGTAACTGGCATTTACATCATTTATGGTGTCAGTGGACTGTTTAATACTAAGATTGATGATGGGAATAATGTCCCAAGTCCCAATTTAAAAAATAATTATAAAGAAAAAGATATCTACATTCTGGGTGGCCAGCAATATGTGTGAAAATGGTAAGAACTTATAAGACTGGTACTTAATCTGGTTCTGTAGGGTCCCATATTTCTTTATGAAATAAATGATGTCTAAATTGGGTACGAAGGATGAATAAGTGAAAATGACAAGTCTTGGAGGCTGAAAGATGTGGGAGGGGTGATGAAGCATTACAACTGGAGATAACAGTAAAATTTATGTTCAAAGACAATTTTGTGTTTTCTTGTGTATTTTGGACAGTTGACTACCAGAGTGACAAGTGGGTGAGTTAAATCTGGACAGAAGATAAAACTTCATAGCATGAACAAAATTAGGGAGATGAGATATTTTTTATGAAAATGATGTGAAGTCAATGAAATATTTTATGCTGAAAGGGGAGATAATATTGTTTTAATTTTACTTTAATTATAGATTCACCAAAAGCTGCAACAAAAATGTAAAAACCATAAAGAAGCTCCATGTACTTTTCACCCATGGAGCTCTTGAAAATTTGACCATTTTTGTGTGTGTGATGTTTCTTGCAATTTTATCACATGTGTAGATTTATGTGATTACTACCACAATCAAGATATAAACTATTTCAATACACTGGTCCCCCAGTGCTTTTCCTTTATAGCTGTACCTGCACCCTGTCTACCCTAACCATCCCTGAAACCTGGCAACTACTAATCTGTTCTCCATTTTATAATTTTGTTATTTTAAGAATGTTGCATGAATGGAATCATATGTAATCTTTGAAGCTTAATTTTTTTCACTCACTATGCTTCCCTTGGGATACATCTAAGTGCTAGCATTCATTCCTTACAATTGCTGATTAGTTTTCCATGGTGTGGATATACCAAAGTTTGTTTAACTTTTTACTCATTGAGGGGCATTTGGATTATTTCCTATTTTGCCTATTATGAATAAAGTTGCTATAAACATTTGTGCACAAGTTTTTACATGACTGTAACTGACTTTTCATTTCCTTGGGATAAATTCTGGGTCAAATGATAGTTCCCTGTTTAGTTTTAACAAAGCTGCCTATTTTGCAGAATATCTATACCATTTTACATTCTCACATGTATGAGTTATTCAGTGACTCCACATCCTTGCCAGTATTTGTGATGTCACTTTTTTTAAAAAAAAAATTAGCTATTCTATGTTAGGTGTGTACTGATATATCAGTTTGATTTTAGAATTTCTCTAATGGCTTTATGATATTGGATATCTTTAAATGTGCTTATTTTGTATTTGTGTATACTTTGGTGAAGTGCCTGTTCATATATTTTGCCCATTTTTCTAATTGAAGTGTTACATTTTTCTGTCGAACTTCAAAAGTTCTTTTTATATTCTGGATACTAGGCTTTTGTCAGATACATGGTTTTGAAATATTTTCTCCAGGTCTGTAACTTGTCTTTTCATCCTCTATAAATTAGCTTTGACAAGAAAAAGTTTTGAATTTTTGGAGAAGTTCAGGTTATCAATTTTTTTCCCTTTATGGGTAATGTGTTTAATGGCAAGTCTTCACCTAATTCTAGATCCTAAAGGTTATTTTCTATTTGGGTCTCTAAAGTCTTTTAGTTTTATGTTTTACATTTAAGACTATGATGGATATTGAATTATTTTTTTGTATAAGATGTAAGGGTTAGCTTGAGATGTTTTTAACCATTGGATGTCCAATTGCTTTAGCATTATTTGATGAAAAAGTTATCCCTTCTACACTAAATTGCTTTTACGTCTTTATCAGAAATCATTGGGCATATTGTGTGGACCTATTCTGTCCCACTGATCTAGAGTAAAGTGGGAGGAGTAAATCTTACTTATATTAAGGCTCTCTGTGTAGCTAACCAAGACAGGTGGTATTGGTAGAGGGAAACATATAGACATAGGTCCTTTGCTTTTCCATATAAATTTTAGAATAAACTAAGACAATTTTGAAAAAGAAGAGTGAAGTGAGAGGAGTCATTCTTACTGATGTTAAGACTTACTGTATAAGATTCAATGTATAAATCAACTTGGGGATAATTGATATCTTCAGTGCATTGAGTTTTCCAATAGATGTATAAGTTACATCTCTCTCTATTAAATCTTCTTCAACTTCTTTCATAGTATTTTATTGTCTCTGGAATACAGATTCCATACATGTCTTGGTAGATTTATAACAAGCCTTTCACTTGCTTTGAAGTTATCATAAATTATATTATGTGAAAGAAATATTCTTGGTTTTAAATATTAGATGATTCCTATTATATATAATGCAAAGAGAGCATAAGGAAAAAGACAGTTAGGGACGGGGAAAAACTGGAGGTGGGAAGGTCAGTAATAAAAGTCTTGAAAATCCTAAGTGAGAGATTATTTGGCCTGAGTTACATTAGTAGTAGTAGAAGTAGAGATAAATTGACTTCACTGTCAGCATATGAAATGTCTAGGTAAATAAAATTTTGGTTTAGAATTAGGGGAGACAAGAGAAGTGAAGATAAAGCTTTAAATATCATTGGCACTTATAGAGCAGGTGAAACTATGTGCATGCTTTTGTTTATGGAGAGTACATGCAGTGGACAGAATTAAGAACCAAGAAATGATCATAGGATTATCTGTATTCAGAAATAGGTTGAAAGACAAGCCAGTCAAGGAGGTTAAACAGGAGTGGTATGAGAAAGAACCAAGAAAGAACAATGTCACAAAAGCCAAGGAAAGAAATTTGAAGAAAAGTAGGGAACGAAGTCAAGGGTTTAAGGAGTCTAATGTGACATGCCACAGAATTTTTAGTGTTCATGATGATAGCCTTGGTGTTTGCAGTATTCAGAAGACTGCAGGTCTAGTGCTGTCACTTACTAGCTATTTGACCTTGGGCAAATTGCTTATTCCTCCTGTATCTCATCTTCTCCATTTGTAAACTAGAATGATAGCTATATTTATATTGTAGGTTTTTATGAAGATCAAAGTACTTAACACAGTAAAGTGGTCAGAATAATGCTAAAAATATAGTAAACAGCTGGAAAACTTTATTAGTAATTATTGAGAAACTGTCAGGTGATAATTGGAGAAAATAAACCTTTCTCAGTAAAAGACATAGACAAGGTCAATCTGTGACTTTGAAAGGAATAAGAAAGAGACGAAGTTCTTCATATCTCTATAACAACCCCTCTTCTAGCCAAAATGAGTGATTACTGCTTCTTTACTGGTGATAACTCTAATCCCTTTTTAGTTATTCACACTTCCTAGATAATAATTGTTAAAATACAAAGCATCCAAATTGGCCACACTTCTTAACAGATCTAATCTAGGTTTCAAATTTCTTAATTTCTCTTTACAACCCTCAGAGAACATCTCAAACCCTGTAAGAAGTTGCTTCAGACTCCTCCTTACTGAGAAATTCCCACATTTCCTTGAATTAAGTTCTTAACAGTAGTAGCAAATTAAATGAAACTTAATTCATTTTACTTCAAGTGTATTCCTAAAGATTTTGATTAGCTAACATAAGCATTATCATAATTATCATTATTATGATCATTATTATTCAACAATGTATATCTTTTACTTAACATAGTATTTTTTTTGGCAACAAAATGTGCCTTAAAAATACTTGATGAATAGGTGAAAAAGGAACTGACAATTAGGTAGCACTTGACCTGAAGTAGAGCAGTTTCAGGAGAGGAAAGGCAAATCAAGCTGCAGTGGGCTGAGCTGTGACCAGAGGCGAAAAGAGAAGATAATGAAGACTGCCAGCCCTCAACTGCCCATAGGCTAACCTCATGTACTAATGGAGTACCCTATCTCAAAAACTCGGTTGTGCAAGGTAAGAATATAATATAGAGATTGAGGTATGCTCTGTTGAGATATGTTAGGCAATTAACTTTCCCTAAAAGGACCTCAAATTTTCATGCCTTTTGAGATTATTGATTTGTTTTTCTCAGAAGTTATTTTTCTTCTATTAATGTGAGACTATCTTCTATTAATGTGAGGCTTCTATTAATTTTTGAGTACCAAATTATTTTGAGTTCTCCACCCTTTCATAATATGTAGCATCTAATTTGATCTTCTCATGGAAATCAGAAAATCGTTTGATTGGCATGTATGTGAACTTGAGTGAATGGTGAAGGTAACTTTCTTTGAGGTAAATGCTTGAGTTTTGATTCAAGCTCATGTTTAAACTCCTTGGATCTTGACAGAGTTCCAAATAAAAATTCATTTTACATATCCAGCAGTTAAACAGTTTGTAAAGAATAGATTGAGCAAACTTAAGGGGCTCATCAAAACTCAGAATAATGAAATAATTAAAATAGATTTAATTCAAATTAATTAATCCTAATGGTTGTCTTACATTTATGAAGTTTCTTACCCTTCCTTGTTTCTGTTTCACCATCTATAAAATACATATATAGATATCTATTTCATAATGTTAAGGTAAGAATTAAAATAGTAGTATACATTAAGTATACTATATGTGGTAGTGTTCCTGCCAGTTAAGAGGCACTCAGTACAAGTTAGGAGCATTCCATTTCCTGGTAACTTCTTAAAAAGTTACCAAGCTATGGTTATAGAGTCAAGTTTTAGCTCATTAAACCATGGTAACATTTTATATAAAATATTTAAGTTGATAACTTTCTTTAATGCAATATAATCTAGAAGATTTCCACAAGCATTTAGACAAGATTATTACTTAATAGTCAATTCTATCTTTAGATACTGTTACTGTATTTAAAAAAATTGTGCTATATTTTTTCTTGAGCTCTAGCAATTAGATGTTAATTGATTGCATATATGAGCATAATATTGGAAAATATTCTTTTTATTATAGATAGTAAAAATAATTTAGCATATATCTATAATGTAAGCAAATCTCTTAAAACATGGGTCAAAAAGGAGTCTAGCTTTTGTGAAAAGTGATGGTTTGCATATTTTTTAATGTTTTTCTATGACTAGTATAGCATTTCAATTTGATTCAGGTGTATATATCACATTTTTTTTCACATAATGCCAACAGTTTTAAAGGCTTTTTTTTTTTAGCAAAGTCAACATAATAAACTATTTTTATTCTTTAGCTTGAAGGCAGGTTATTCTGTTTGCTTAAATTGTTCAATTACTCTTTAGAACCATCCGGCATTCTGCCTGTTTCTTCTGCCTAAAACAAGCAGTCAATTTTAATTAACTTGGTGCACAGAAGTCTTTGGCATTTGTGGAAACTGGGCACACAGCCAGTCCTCAAAACACCACTGATCAATTTGCCTAGAAAGAAGTAAAGAAATGGAAGATATTGGCTTTGAAGAGCTATTGAGTGTTATCCTAAAATTGAACAGATATAAATCCAAAATTAAAATTTAAAAACAATTTTGACTCAGTTAAAATGTAATAGCATGTTTAAAATTACAGGTTTAGCAATTATTTGGAAGTTTTTCATGTGAATGAATGATGAGTGGTTAAAGGCCCAATTTTATTTTTTATATATAACATCTACTTAAACAGTGTCCCATGGGTATTAAGGCAATAGTTTTGGAGGAAGGTTGATGATATTCTTGGACTGAGTCTGTGAGGAGTCATTAAGGTGATAAAGTTATATATTGTGTTTCAGAGAATAGCAACATTTACTATAATACAGTCTCTGAAAAACAAACCTCCCATCTTTAAAATATTCAGCTTCTGTTACAAATCAAGAAGTATACAACTAATAAGCCTGGTGTGCATGAATAAATGTAAATTATCTTACCATTGCCCCCAAAATAAAAGTTACACTTAGCTTTTTAAATATTTTCCATGATATTGTCTTAGAAATGGAAGTTTTTCTCTACTTTTCCAATATATATTCCTTTAGTCAACAAGAATCTTTCATTTTAAGGAAGAAATTTATTTTTTTACATAAGAAGAAATCTTGTGATTCTCAAACAGATATATCATATACTGACTAAGAATGGAAAAGACAAAATTTCAGCCTAAACAATGTTTTACGAAATAAAGGTGATTTTGATTTTCTTTTCCCTGTGAGTAAACTACACTGGAAACTATTGGATTTTGTTGTTTTGTTTCAGATTGCTTCTCCTTTTACTATCCATGTTTTCCAGCTTTATTGAGTAATAATTGACATATATCACTATGTAAGTTTAAGCCAGACAGCATAATGATTTGATTTATGTATATTATGAAAATGTTACCATAATAAGTTCAGCCAACATCCATCTTCTCACACAGATAAAGTAAAAAGAAAAGAAAAACTATCTCTTTGTGATGACAGCTCTTAAGATATACTCTTAATAACTTTCCTATATATTATACAGCAGTGTTCGCTATAATTACTATGTTGTACATTACATCCCTAGTACTTGTTTATCTTGTAATCAGAACTTTGTACCTTTTGACCACCTTCCTCAAAATCCTCCCCTCAACCTCTGATAACCACAAGTCTCATCTCCTTTCATATGAGGTTTGTTTATAATTAGATTCCACATATAACTGAGATTATACAGTATTTGTCTTTCTCTGACTTATTTCATTTAGCATAATGCCTTTAAGTTTTATCCATTTTGTTGTTTATGGTAGGATTTCTTCATTTTAATGCTATATAATATTTTATACACACATATACACATACACATCCCTCACAACTTTTTATTCATTCATTGATGGACACTTTTCATGTTTCTATCTCTTTGCTATTGTAAATAATGGTGCTATGAATATGGGGTTAGAAATATCCTTGTGAATTGGTGTTTTCATTTCATTTGGATATATCCCAGAAGGAGAATTGTTACCAATAGATCTAATTTTAATTTTTTGAGAATCATCCATATTGTTTTCCATAGTGGCTGTATCAGTTTACAATTCCACCAGCAGTACACAGAGTTTCCTTTTCTCCACATCTGTGCCCACACTTGTTATCTTTTGTCTTTTTCCGGCTGATCATTCAAATACGTATGAGGTGATATCTCACTGTAGTTTCAATTTGCATTTCCCTAATGACTCATGTTGTTGAACATCTTTTAATGTACCCTTAGACCTCTTGTATCTTCTTTGGAGAAATATCTGTTCAAGTCCTTTGCCCACTTTTAATTTTTTTTTTACTATTATATGAAGTTTTTTAAATCCATTTTTTGATATTAACTCTTGTAGGATATATGGTTTGAAAATACTTATTCCCATTTTGTAGGTTATCTTTTTATTTTGTTGATGTTTTCTTTTGCTGTTCAGTGCTATATATTTTTGATAGTTTTATTAAATGAAAAAATTAAAAGCACATAAATAATTTAACATTGACTACAAATGAGAAAACTACATTTTCCCCTACAATTATTGCATAATATGACCTGCTATTCTCTGAGATTTTACAAATTAGAAAATGTGTGCCATCATGCATTTCATTCTTTCTGAACCTAGTATCAAGTTATACTACAAGGTCAGAATTGAATTGAAAGAATTGAATTAAATCTGGTTTATTTACTCTTACAACTGGTGTGTAGCATGTTGAAATATGAAATGTTAGCATATTATAGAAGAATTTTAATACAACAGAAGCAAACATGGGAGTTACTATAGCATGTGTCCCATTATTTGAGGTCCCATTATTGCCAATACTTAATTACTCAAAGGTAATTAATAAAGTTTATTAAAAGTCCATATTCCTTCTTCAACTGTGACGTTAGAAATATTTTCAGTACTGTGTAATAATGGAAGAGATTCCTCTATAAAGACTAAAGCAAGTTTCAAGCTTTGGAGATCATTGAATATTTATTTTTATGAAATCTTTTTTTTTTTAAATATTTTTATTTATTTCTAGGAGAGAGAGAGAGACAGTGTGAACAGGGGAGGGTCAGAGAGAGAGGAAGACACAGACTGTGAAACAGGCTCTGAGCTGGCAGTCAGCACAGAGCCGGACGCGGGGCTCGAACCCACAAACCGCGAGATCATGACCTAAGCGAAAGTCGGACACTTAACCGACTAAGCCACCCAGGCGCCCCTATTTTTATGAAATCTTAATAAGCGATCTTAAAATGTAGAAGATAAATAAGAGGAGGGAGCACTTGGGTCAAAGATGAGGAGGCCAAAACTTACCAGCTCTCTCTGCCACCCATTACTCTCAGCGTTGACTTTCCAAACACATTTGATAATCCTCTTGTAGCAGGATTCTCGCACAGAGAGTCATGACACCAAAGCTTTTCTTTCTGGGAAGCAACTTTATTCCTGCTGGTATCACTCAGTTGGGTTTGTACCCAAAGAACTGAGCCCTGAAACTGAACTGAACCGAACCACTTGGCATGAATTTTATGTATTTTTTTACTTCTTTGTCTCCCATATGTGATAAGACACAAACAGGCAGTCTGCTTAAGTGGCCTCATGCTACAAGGTCCTGAGGGATGTTGTCACATTTGCGAATAGCAAGGTTGCCTTGAGATGTTCTTTTTTTTTTTAATTTTTTAAAATTTCTTTCCTTAGGGAGGAGACCCTACACAGTCTAGACATGCAAAGATTAGTTTGAAGAACAGGGGTCTAATCTATCATATAGAATTTATGTGAGCCATTTTTAAAATAAATTAATTATTTTAGATTTAGTGGATGTTCAGATTTAAAAAATCATTAAACCTTAGGGCATTTTCTTTCTTTTTTAGGTCAGTTATAATTCCTACTGCATCCTTTCCCCCTCCCACCACATACACATTTGTAATAATTACAAAGATAAAATAGGGTTGAACATGCTCTGACTGGAGGCCAAGGAAGGGTTAAAGGGATTGTAATTATCTGTGAATGGAGTCTCTAGGGAGAATGAATATATTTAGGTAAACACTTGTGTGGGTAGGCAAATCAGGTCAGCTTAAAACAGACCTTTTCTGTTGTGAGAACAGTGACACGTCTTCAGCAATATCTCATGTAGGAGCCTTTTCGGGTCCACCAGGACACACTGGTGCCATTTCCCTTCTTTATCCGTATCCCATTCATTGCCCTAGACATGGTATTATTACTGCTTGTTTTTATGTCTTTCATCTCCACTAGACTTTGGAATAATTCATGACTGGAATTATTTTACTTATCTTTACATAATCACATAGCATAGCTCCTTCATAGCAGCTCATAGCACAGAGTAGCTACCCAATCTACATTTGTTAAAAGACTTGCTAATTGAAAAAATAAATGAATGATGTATCTAATGTAATCATGTCATTAAGAATATCTCCTGCATTGCAAAACCTGATCAGTGACTCATGAAGCAAGAAAATCTAGTAACTTAATATTCATTTTATGCCTTGGCCTTTATCTTTTTGCATTTTCTCTCAACCAAAAGTTGAATAGTTTAAATTATTATCATTAATATTTATTAAGTAATAATAAAATAACTAAATACAACTAATAAAATTATTGCTAAATTATTATTCAAGGAATAATTTTAAAAATATTAAAAATCTTAACTCTAACTCTGGGGTTATAGTAAGCTTATTAAGCTTGAAGGTCATAGGAAACAGCTGCTTCCTAGTTTTCTCCATTTACAATCTTTTAACAATTTTTTTTGTTTTTATTTATTTTTGATATATAAGAGACAGAGCATGAGCAGGGGAGGGGCAGAGAGAGAGAGAGACACAGAATCCAAATCAGGGTCCAGGCTCAGAGCTGTCAGCACAGAGCCTCATGCAGGGCTTGAACCCACAAACTGTGAGATCATAACCTGAGCCAAAGTCAGATGTTTAACCGACTGAGCCACTCAGGTGCCCCTCCATTTAACATCTTTACTGTCAATAGATAATCCTTTCTATAGCTCATATTCTCTCTCATAATTTACTTTTGTTTTGATTGTATGTATTTCACTTATCATTAATCACTAACTCATTCATTAATTCATTATACATTTAGGAGCTATTACATGAAAAGCACTCAAACGAGGTCTGGGAAAATAGAAATGTATAAGACATTGGCCTCATCCTTAAAGACTTGCAATCAATTGGAGAAGGCAGGAAAAACCACAAATGTGACTCCTAGTTTCCCTAACTCCCAGAACTAAGCACTAAAACTACAGTCATACTAAGAGTAGCAAGATTCTATTTCTGTTTTAAATCTATCCAACAACTATGGAAAGGTCCTGACCTCATAGAGGTATTTCAGGGAGAATCACCTTGGTGGCTGACTTGGTTGAGTTTCAGACTTTTGAATTCGTCCCAGGTCATGATCCCAGGGCTATGGGATCGAGCCCTGCATCATACTTGGCACTGAACATGGAGCTTGCTTAAGATTCTCTTTCTCTTTCCCTTGCCATTTTCCCCAGCTTGTGTGTGCTCTCTCTCTCTCTAAATATTTTTAGGGCTCCTGAGTGTCTCAGTTAAGCCTCTGACTCTTGCTTTTGGCTCAGATCATGATCTCATGGCTTGTGAGTTCAAACCCCACATTGGGCTCTGCACTGACTGTACATAGTCTGCTTAGGATTCTCTCTCTCCCTCTCTCTCTGCCTCTCCCCCATTCACTCTCTCTGTCTCTCTCTCAAAAAGAAATAAACTTTAAAAATTTAATTAAAAAATTAAATTTAAAAAATATATATTTTTAAAGTATTTTAAGGAATCCCTGGAACGTTGTTAAGTATGCTCATGAGATCCATTCTTTAACCTACAGTATTGAAATGGGCATTTTACTTCTTGATATATGATTTTTGTGGAGAAGCCAGATGCCCACACGCAGGACACTGCGTATGTCAATATTGAATGTGCTTGTGAGGTTGTGATACAGCTGCTGTCCTACTGCAACGCTGCCTAGAATCTTCCAAAAACCCTTCTGAATCAGGCACTGCTGCCATCTGCTATTACTATTCTTATTGAGAGAAGTGTTCAGTAGTAGCAAAAGGCATGATAATTGAGGTCCAACTGAACCGAGGACACACCTTGCCCCCTTCATGCAGAAAATTTTAAAAAGCCTTAAATAACGTTTCTGAGTCTCTACTTGGTCATTTATGAAATTGATATGTCTACCTTGCTGTGTTAGTACACTGACTCAATATGATATACTTATATGACTACAAATATTTAATTGTAAATTTCCTAAACTCAGGATTACAAGGATGTAATTTTCCCAGTAGGTCAGGCACAGAAATTGTATAGTATCTCAGTAAATAAGCCCGATAAATCTAAAAGGTCTACTACTACTAATTCACCACTACTTTTCCTTGTATATCTTCCCTTAGAGATAGCAGGTTTCTCTTCTATATCCTTTTTCTTATCATCATTTTTTTCCTAATTCTAAAAAGTTACAGGGCTAAAGAAAAAGTGAAATTCTATTGATTACATTTTGGCTACTAGAGGACTTGAGATTACTCTGCTGATAGGGTTAACATAGTAAAAGGTAAAATGCAATAAAATATGTATTTGTAAGAATTTCTAGCATATATGTGT
This sequence comes from Proteles cristata cristata, assembly GCA_017311185.1. Classification (NCBI taxonomy): domain Eukaryota; kingdom Metazoa; phylum Chordata; class Mammalia; order Carnivora; family Hyaenidae; genus Proteles; species Proteles cristata. The sequence goes on along the minus strand of JAESUZ010000698.1, from coordinate 244,767 downwards.
TTTCTTTTGAATAAAAAAATGATTTAGCTAGACATAGCTCACCCAGCTAATAATATCTCCATGCTGTCCCCCAAATCCAAAATGTGACACAATTATACCTCCTCTTTGTAACCTTAATGGTAAACTTTCTCTCCTTCTGGGCATTAACTGTCAAAACCTATGAAGGTTATGAGATGTTACTCTATTTTCAAGCTGCCAAGTCAGCCTACCACATTTTCATAAGTGTTGACGGAAGACATAGGACTCTTGGATCAAAGATAAAGTCAAGTTTATTATTTTCTGAAATAACAATAGCCAGAATATCAGCACTTTTGCATTGATTCTCTATAGCCCACTTTTTATAGCATGATCTAGAAAGGACCATATAAGATATGTTTCATTATAGGAAAGGAACACTAAACTTAAGGAACCCAGAAATTATAATGGGCAGTATGCCCTTTGGTCCGGAGAGAAACATTGTCTTTAATACACTGTGCAGTAAGTATCCTGTCCTTGGCTTGGAGAGGACATTGTCTCTATCTCCTAATACTGCTTGCTATATAAACATTCTTAAAGAGATGATAAAGGACAAAATGTTTTGCTACAAAACATGAAGAAACGCAGGAGGCCCAGTCCCTGAGCCTTGTCTAGCCCTTTAACTTCTTTAATAATTACAATGATTATAATAATGTATTTGTTTAGCAGTACACAAATACAAAGCAATCCATCACAGCACGTTTTCTAGAGTCTGTGGGAAACCATAATTTTAAAATATTCTATTGAAGTCAAAACAACTTTTACACACATAGTGAATAAAGTGTTTTATGTCCTTTCCCCTATTTTGCCTCCTTCTGGATTAAAAAAAAAGGAATTTTCTCTCTTCTCTGAAAATGTGTATAGTTTATTTCTTTTACTTTCATTTTATCATGATTCAACATAAACTATCATATAATTCTGATAATATTTCCTATAATATTTCCCATGTCTCAAGTAATCTTTTGGTAGTTGATTCATTATTGCTTACATACTTCTGGTATCCTTTCATTAGATGCTCCTATATAATAGTGTATTGATTTTATTTCTAATCCATGATGCAGCTGCAAACAAGTATCAACAATTTAAATATCTGTTCATTTTCTTGTTTTAACCAAGCAATATTTTCAGGAGATTGCATCATAAAAAATAACTGTTGTGAATAGCATAACCAGTTGCTGGAAGGAATGGACGTAGTATTCCTGTTAGGGAACAGAATGCCCATGATTATAACTAGAACAGATTGCTTACAGCAGCAGAATCTGCACAATGGCTCATTGGTGATAATGGATCAAGGGCTATAGGGGACGTAAAGGTATTGTCCGAGGTTGATATTTTTTCTTCCATGCATGGTGCCTCTAATAAGTGGGAACAGCTGTAGAATATCACCCCTGCCCTTGCTTATTATAAACCATTCACGTTTTGGCATTAGAAATATGAATAGGCCCTACAGGAGAAAATGGATTCCAGTTCAACAATAGAGCCCATTCGCCAATGAAAAAAAAAAATGTATGAAGCTATATTATTTCCAGGATTGGACTGCCTCACCAATTGGAAATGAGGAAAACATCTGCTACTGGTTTGTTTGGAAATTTTATTATTATTATTTTTTTAATGATTATTCATTTTTGAGAGACAGAAGGAGACAGAGTATAAGCGAGGTGGAGGCAGAGAGAAAAGGAGACACAGAAGCTGAAATAGGCTCCAGGCTTTGAGCTGTCAGCACAGAGCCAAACGCAGGGCTTGAACCCACGAACCATGAGATCATAACCTGAGCTGAAGTTGGACGCTTAACTGACTGAGTCTCCCACACACGCTGGAAATTTTATTTTTCAGTGCTATCAGAGAGAGTAAAGATATAAAGATTAAAATTCTCTAGTATCATTAAAAAGTAGAGCTATTTTCCTCAGTACACTGGAGGAAATAAATGTAGCTGTTTCTTTTTTTTTTTTTAGTTTATTTATTTATTTTGAGAAAGAGAGACCATAGGGGAAGGTCAGAGAGAGAGAAGGAGAGAGAGAGAGGGAGAGAGAGAGAATCCCAAGAATGTTATGTATTTTCAGCACTGAGCCCAACATGGGGCTTGATTCCATAAACCATGAGATTATGACCTGAGCCGAAATCAAGAGTCAGATGCTTACCTGACTTAGCCACCCAGGTGCCCCAAATATAGCTGCTCCCTAATCATATCTGTAGGTGCTTAAATTTGACATCACAGTTGACCCAATAACAATCATTAATATTGTATTTAGTATTAAGCACAAATTAGAGCATAATGCAACGCACCTGATTTCAATTAAAAATATTATAGTATTTGAGAAATTACTTGAAAATAAAGTAGACTTCAAGCCCAGTCTACACTTTCATGTCATATTGTGTGTGTGTGTGTGTGCGTGCACGTGCACATGTGCATGTGCATGCACTAGAGGAAGGGCACATGAACTCATTTGAAATTCTTGTGTAATGGACGTTTACTTACTTCACATAAAGGTGACTCACATCTTTCCCTTAAAACTATATGTAGCAGAACATCAGTGTAGAATTAAGATCATTGTTGGACTGTCTAGAAAACCCATAGGATCTGTTTATAGGACAGATAGAGAAACTTTAGGGAAGTGCTTTGTTTCATTTTGTTCTTATATACAATACACTCTCACTCCAGTGCTGTTCTCATTTAGAGATTGTGGCAGATTCCAACAGAGGCCATAAAATGTAAGAAGAAAATTGTATTAAAAACTCTCTAACCTTAGAAGCACAAAGAAATAGTTTTTGACCCTTGCATGATGGGAAACTTTCTGACTGCAGCCGGAAAGTCAGTAGCCTGATCAATTGGCCCTGTGTATCACTGTGGCAACCTCTGCAAACATTTTATGAAGAGTAGTCTTGGTTTTCTTCTACAAATTTACTCACAGTCCTTTCTCAAAAGAGACTGACCTCTATTGGCTGAATCATACAGGTTTCCTAGCCTTTATATACGTGTGCGCGTGTACACACACAGAGTTTTTCTTTTTGATTTGCTTTGGGTAATACAGTTTCATATTGATAGACTACAATGCTAGCTAGAAATGTAAGGCCCAAGATCATGAGAATATGGATAAAAATCAAGACAATTCTATGTATACGTATAAAATAATTTAGTACATTTTAAGTTTAGGAGTTAAAACTAGAACACTTGAATTAGTACTTACCAAGTAAAATAGAATTTCAGCTGATCTTTTTGGGTTGGACAAGACTTACATTTGAACAACTGTAGAAATAGAGCAATTCTGATTTTTTTCTTGCTTCAAGAAAATAGCTAAACTGTTGTATGTCTATTTTAAATAACAGCAAAAATGCAAATTGCAAATACATATATATTTTTCCTTTCTATCCAAAGTTTCATTTCAAAGAGAATTGCAAAAATAATACTACCCCACTGTGTAATGGAAATGAGAAATGCAAAGGCCATTAAGGAGGATTGTGAATTTATACAGTGCATTAGCACCAAGGATATAGCATAGATATTCTTTAAAAATTCAGTGTTTAATGACACTTAGATTTACACTGCTCTCTGAGCTGTTAAGTCCATGATGAGATAATAGTGTACCTTATCTTGCCAAAGAATTCTGAAATATTTTCTCCATTTTAGTTTCTCAATTTGTTTATTTAACAATGAAGAAATTGTTTGTATTAAACACCCTGAACAAAGGAAAAACAATGGCAAGTGAGTTCTTTTCTAACTAAAACATAGTAAATTAGATGAAGCCCATCTCTTTTGTTTGAGGGTGCTGGTTCCTGGTGTTTTTGTTCAGCATTAGGACTGATTGAATGAAGGCAATAGAACTCGTTCTGTCCTTCTGTACCTCGTTCTGCATTCATCTCACCTTGCCTCCTCCCCCTCCAAGAAGAAGAGCGTGAACTGCTACAATAATGAATATATACACATATTCAAATGTATATTTTATATACATCTCTATATTACATATAATACATATTTACATTTGAATTTTAAGTGTATATATGATACATATTCAAATGCGAGTTTTACAAGCGTTTTCAAGCTCTATTATGAAAATGATGGTTTCTTTGTGTGTGTGTTTCCATTTGAAGCTTTCAATATTCAGTTATTAGAATTTCAAATAATTAGTAAAACATGGCTTTTAGTAGATTTTTCAAAGTAAATGATACTTGGCTTGTGAATAAAACCCCAAATTCAAATAAAGATGTTGTCAGATCTTATTCATAAATTTATTTCACTTGAGATGGTGGCGAAACTGTTCTCTGCTGTGTGTGAGGTGACTGGTGTTCAGGATTTTTCCATTTTTACTTTTTTTTTTCAGTATTAATGAAATATATTGGTATTTACATCCAGTATAAAGGGGAAAGTTACCCATTTCCAAAAGTTTTCACTAAAGTGCTAGTTTTAAGCTGATCCTCTGTCTTCCATGCATTTTTACACCTGACATAATTAACAGTAATTTCACCAGGTTTCATGGCAAAAACCAGTAAAGATCCCCTGGTAGCTCTGGATAGATACAAGTATATCTTGTTGAAACCTGGACAGGATGTATAAGGTAGTATGAACACATTAAGAGGCATTTAATATGAGGTTTTATGTTAATCAGGCCAGCATTTGGGCTATGTTTAATTTTTGTGGTTCTTGTACCTGCTGGAGGCTTGAAATCTTGTAATGTCTTTTTGTCTTTCGACCTTCAGATTTTCTAATAACTTTTCTACAGATGTAATCTTGAACCTTTTTAGTAGCAACCCACTCTTTATACTGGAATCCTGTTGATGTGCTGATAAGGTGTGTGGAGAGAGAAGTGTTCTATAATCTTTTGATTAAATATCAGCCATTTTGTGGCCCTCAGTATATGCACTGTGCCCTTTGCAAATGTTTCTTAGCTTTCTTTCCTTCCCCTCCTGAGATGAGATTGGAAAGTGAGAGGGGCTAGCATAAAAGAAATGTCCTCCCCTCAAGGGATAATAGACTGCGAAGTATTTTTCCTGGACTGTAGCCATTTGTTGTAGAGGAAGATCTATGTATATTTCATAATGGAATAATTAATGAAATTCATAGTAAGTGAGATATCCACGAAGACTTAACAATCCCAAACATGTATCAGTGTTTTTGTATTAAATATTTTTTACTTATCTTTTGCCATGATTGTCATGTATTATAAATAATAGCTTATTAGAGAATGTAATGTAACCTAGGAACTTGAGATTGTGTAAGCGATCATAAACGTCTTGACAAAGAGAAGCTTCAATTACTTACAGGGATGTAGAGAAATTGGGACCCTTATACATTTCTGGTGGGAATTTAAAATAATGTAGCCACTTTAGAAAACAGTTTGTCAGGTCCTCTATATGTTAAACATAGGCTTTCCATATGACCATCAATTCTATCACATATATGACCAAATACATGAAAACAGGTGTTCAATGAAAATGTTTAAAATAATGTTCATAGTAACAGTATTTTCAATGGCCAAAAGATGGAATCAACCTGAATTCCATAAACTGATTAATGGATCAATAATAGATAGTTCCATATAATAAAATATTACTCAACCTTAAAAATGAAGTTCTGATATATGTATAACATGGATAAACCTTCAGAACATCATGGAAATTAAAAGAAGGCAGGTACAAAAGTTCACGTGTTATGTAATTGAACTTACATGAAATATATAAAATAGGCAAATCCACAAGACAAAAATAAATCAGGAGTTGCTGGATGCTGGGGGATAGGAGAATAGAGAGTGATGGCTTAATAGATATAGATTTCTTTTTGGAGTGAAGAAAAATTTCTTAATGAGACAGTGGTAAAGCTTGCACAACATAGTGAATGAACTAAACTCCACTGAATTTAACTCTTTAAAACGATCAATTTTATGTTATGTGCTTTTATTACAGTGTAAAAAGCAATTTTATTTACGAATAAAATACAGTTCAGAATGAAATATTTTACAGGTCTTCATTCTATGTATGATCCAGTAGTATGCTTTTTAAAAAATTTTTAAGTTTATTTATTTATTTTGAGAGAGACAGAGGCAGCAAGAGTGGGGAGGGGCAGAGGAAGAGGAAGAGAGAGAATCCCAAGAAGGCTCCATGTTGCCAGCCTGGAGCCCGATGCGGGCTTTGAACCCACAAAACCATGAGATCACGACCTGAGCTAAAACCAAGAGTTTGAAACATAAATAACTGAGTTATCCAGGCTCTCCCAGTAGTATGCTTTCAAGCCCTGTTTAGATTAAACACTAAACAGGAATTGACTAATATACCCTAATTCACCTAAGTTATTATCTTTTTTCTTGCTGTCATGTTATGTGTGAACACAGTACTTACATACAATATTCCTTTTGAAGTAGACTTAATTAGTATAAGCTTATTAAGTCAAACCCAATTATGTATTCTAACTATTTTGTTTAGACACACACACACACACACACACACACACACACACACACACACACACGCGGCTTAACGGTTGTTTGGAATTCATGAAACAAAGACATTCAAAGGGGCAAGTGAGGGGTGCCTGGGTGGCTCAGTCCGTTAAGTGTCTGACTTCAGCTCAGGTCATGATCTCATGGTTCGTGGGTTTGAACGCCGCGTTGGGCTTTGTGCTGACTCTAGCTCAGAGCCTGGGGCTTGTCTTCAGGTTCTGTGTCTTCCTCTCTCTCTGACTCTCCCCTGCTCATGCTGTCTCTATCTCTCAAAAATAAATAGAAACATTAAAATTTTTTTTAAAAAAGGGAGCAAGTGAAAAAATCAACAACTTTCCTCATACTCCTTTAAATAATGACCAGAACTTTTTGTGGTATAATGTTTTAAAAGAATTGTTATTTGGCTGGTTATGTAATTATCAGGATCACTTCTTTAACTTACCCTTTGAATCCAGCTTTCCAGTGATCATGATGGGAAGGCTAATCACCACAGTCAGACAACCTCCTAAAATAGGGCAAATGAAACAAATGAATAGCCTGTAATGAAACAAAAACTTGTACTCATTCTGGGTCCAAAGAGAGTTTAGATTAATTATATTCAGCCCACTGTATCATCATTCAGGGCCAATAATACTAGTCCCAACCTTTATTTGCAGAGGTAAATAAAATGCATTTTGATTAGGAATTTGTATTCCTCTAGAAATTGGTTTTCTTTATAAATTTTCACATTTGTTAAATACTTCCATATATGTTTATGAAATACTGATCATTTCAGTTCAGATATTTCATATTTACATACCCTTCTTATCTCCCTTTTTAAAACTTATCTTCTACTTTTGGTACAATTCCCAATTGTTTACCTAGGTCTAATCTTTAAAAGAAAAAGTTTAATGTTTATTTTTGAGAGTGAAAGAAAGAGAGTATGTGCAGGGGAAGGACAGAGAGGGAGAGCGAGACACAGAACCCAAAGCAGTCTCCAGGCTCCGAGCAGTCAGCACAGAGCCTGATGCAGAGCTCCAACTCAAGAGCTGTGAGATCATGACCTGAGCCAAAGTCAGATGCTTAACCAACTGAGCAACTCAGGCGCCCCTACCTAGGTCTAATCTTAAACTCAGAAATATTTTCCACAATATTCACTTGCCCCAAGGCCTTTATAAACCATCTGTTGTTCCCCAGTCCAAAAGGGCATCTCTCCGTGGCTCTACCTTAGAAGAGAGGGATTGGAACACCACAACCAGTCAAAATAGATTCTCTATATATTCTGAAAGATAGATATATCACTGTTTCCTTTTTTCTAACACCATACAGTATATGCTTTCTTCAGAATATTACAACAACATCTTTACTGATATCTTCCCCTTATGGAACCAGCATCCTACAATATATCCTCCTTGCCAAAAATGTTCTTTATTGGGGTGCCTAGGTGGCTCAGTCAGTTAAGCATCCGACTTCGGCTCAAATCATAATCTCACAGTTTGTGGGTTCAAGCCCCGTGTCAGGCTTTGTGCTGACAGCTCAGAGCCTGGAGCCTGTTTCAGATTCTGTGTCTCCTTCTCTCTCTGACCCTCCCCTGCTCATACTGTCTCTCTCTCTCTCTCTCTCAGAAATAAATAAAAGACATTAAAAATTTTTTTTAAAATGTTCTTTATCATGAAAAATTTGATAATATCATACTCCTGATAAAATTTCTGTAATGGCTCCACAAAGCCTACATAAATTTCATGTCATTAAGTCTGGCATTGATCTTTCCAAATCTCTACCTATGTCTATGTATATTTTAGGAATTATCTCACCCTCTCTTTTCTATTGTCTGATCACTATCCACATACAGATACAGATATCAGACTGCTCTCCATTTTTAAACACACACTGTTGCCTTCTTCCATTTAGAAAATAGGAAATTAGATTCTTTCTGCCTAGATTATTCTTTCTAGTCTTGTCTGCCTGGCAAACATTTATTCAAAGTTCAGTATACTTCAGTTTCAACTTTGAGAAGTTTTCTCCACTTTTTAAAGGCAAAAATAAGACCTTTCTTTTTCTTCTATTCCATAGCACTTTGTAAATGTCTATGTTGTCAATGTGCTGTCATAATTAATTACTTGATTACACATCTGTCTCATCAAGTAGACATGGTTTTCTTCTATGTCTTTGATCTTTTCTTCTCTGTTTCTAATTATAGTTTCCAAGATCTGATATCTTTTCCTTTGTATTTCCATGAATATTTGTCTTTAAAATATGATGTCACTGGTACTGATAAAACCTATGAAGAAAATGCTGATTATATTAAGTATGTGCTATTTGACAGTCCCTGGGACAAGTGCTTTATGTGTTTTAGTTTCCTTAACTTCTTGGAAATTTCTTATTTTCTTTCAAATCCACAAGGTTACTTTAATTCACATTTTTATGTAAATCATAAAGATGGCATTCAGAGAACATGCCTAACTCTTCAAGATCACACAGGTATAAATAGTTGTTCTAGATTTTCTCCTTACTTGGACACAGTAACAAATGGTCAAGGCCAGACTTACTGGATTTGACTCCTAGCTTTACCACTTCTTGGTTGTGTGATATGGGCATGCTATGTTTTCTCTATTTCAGTTTTCCCAATTTTAAAATGGGCCAATGCTACAAAATACCTCATAAGTTATAGTAAATCTTCAATGAGTCAACAGTTATAGAAAATATTTAGAATAGCCTTTAGTGTGAAGTAAGAATAATAAACATATATTACTGTTATCACCTCCCAGAATTTTCTGACCTGTTTCTTTTTCTTTATTCTCACTTTTTAGGATTTCAGATTTCTCCTCTCCTTACCTAGTTATGTCATTGGCCTTCCTTCCTAGATATACAATAACATATGAACAGTGAAGGCAAGTATTTTATTATACCTCGACTTTAATATACAGGTAAAACAGAGTTCTGGAGCCTACCAAATACATTCTCATGATACATTATAATGAATTGAGAATATGTCTGTCACAGTTAAAAGAGAGTGGGTATGAAGAATTTACACCAGAGGTTGACTGACTTTTTCTGTAAAGATCCAGGCAGTAAATACTTTAGGCTTTGCAAGCCATATAGCCTCTGTTGCAAATGCAGCCTTGAAGTGTAAAAGCAGCCACGGACACCATATAAATGAATGCATGTGGTTTTGTTCCAATAAAGCTTTGTTTTTAAATAGTGAAATTTGAAGTTCACATAATTATTATGTCAAAAAATATTCAACTTTTTCAAGCATCAAAAAGATATATAGATATATATAGCTATATATATCTCAACATATGAGCTGTATAAAAGCAGGTGTTAGGCTAGATTTGTCCTGTGACCATAGTTTGCTGGCCATCATTTAGACAAAGAAGTCAACTCCAGAGATTTTTATGTTTAGTTCTCTTTCCATAGGTTGCTGTGTTAGTTGCTATTCAAATATTCTTCTAAAGTTTTGTGTTTTTTAAAAAAATTTTTTAAATGTTTTATTTATTTCTAGGAGAGAGAGAGACAGCGTGAGCAGGGGAGGGTCAGAGAGAGTGGGAGTCACAGACTGAAACAGGCTCCAGGCTCTGAGCTGGCAGTCAGCACAGGGCCCGACGCGGGGCCGAACCCACGAACCGCGAGATCATGACCTAAGTGAAAGTCGGACGCTTAACCGACTAAGCCACCCAAGCGCCCCATTTTTTTTTTTTTTTAAACCACTGCTCAGCTTAAGGTCTTCTCTGATGCATGGTCAGCCATTGTCTAGGTTGCTAAGATACCATAAATACTAAGATGGCAGACACACGCACTTATATTGAAATTGCAAAACATGTTCTTACCATATGTGCATCAGTGAAGAAGTCTGATGTTTTAACTCTTTACTTGGGAAGAAATGATTGATGAATAAATTGAGTAGAATGAGCATGTAGACAATGCTTCCTTTATTTCCTCCAACTGATCTAGTCATTTACCACTGTAGGTGAGTGTAAAATATCAAATGTTATTTGAAACTTAAAGTTCTTGAGATCTACATTTAGTTCCTCCTAGGACAAATTACTCCCTTTGGAAAATCCTGCATTTGAGAGGTCAAGCAAGAAAAGACCCTTCGGACATAATGTGTTTCCTTTAGAGATGTCTTGACAAAGAGAAGAACAAATGTAGAAAGTAAATATCTGACAAAAGCAGAAAAATTAGGTTCAGTTTTTCATTTTACTCCCTATCTTGCAGTTCAGTTCCTTTGAAATCAATGAGAATCTTTAATGCAGGGGAGATCTGCACAAGGCCAAAAGAAATGAAAGTCTGATCCGCAAAGACCAGTATTCAATAAAAGATTAAATAAAGTGCTGCTGGGGTTTCTTTTTTTTCTTGTCTTTTTTTTCCCCTATCAAAGCAAATGATTTTAGAGATAGTCATTTGTGATTATAGTAATAATCTGGCTAATTGTTACATGGTACTACTTTACCTAGGTTTTCATTTAGTTTTGCTATGGTTTAAAATATATTAGAGACACCTGGGTGGCTCAGTCAGTTAAGCATCTGACTTTGGATCAGGTCATGATCTTGCCATTCTCTAGTTCAAGCCCTGCGTTAGGCTCTGTGCTGACAGCTCAGAGCCTGGAGCCTGCTTTGGATTCTGTGTCTCCCCAAAATGCTTCGGTGAAAAGTAATGCTTACATATTTGCACATTCTGATTTGCCCACTTTCCTTTTAATTACCCCATTTCAATTCACTCAGGTCATTCCCTGTCTCTTTAGAAAACTTGCTGGTTGAAATTTCCAAAGAGAAAAATCTAACCATAAATTCTTTAAAGATCCTTACAGTTTAGCAAGTATTAATCCTTATGATTACATATTAAAAATTCATTTAAGTGAAATTAAATTATAGAAGAAAAACTTTGAGTCTGTTAATTCCAAGGCAAGTATAGAAAAATTAGGAAATCTTTCTACAGTCAGACTTTTTTTTTGTCTATCACTTTTGTAGCCTTTATTGCAGAAGAGGAAATGTATGTTTATAAACCCATGGAAAGTGTATTTTTGTTTGTGTCTCATACCCAATTCCCAAGTTACTTAGTCCTTTTATAAAGTAAACTGGCTGTTTAGCCAATGTCATATACTTATTTCTTCAATTTTCAACAGTGTCTGGATTTTAAAAAAGATAAAAAAGAACCAACCATTATGATTGTTGTCTACTCTTGTGAAAGCTTTGGCTTATTACAGTGCATTGGAAAATCTAGAAGGAAATTAAGTTTGGACAACCACAGATTGTCATGGAAAGCATAGATTTTCCATGCATCAGGAAGGAACCATATAGTACTCTTTTTCTATTATGATGAAATAAAAGTCTGCTTTTATTATCCACGAAGTCTGGTAGTTTTTTCATTTCTCATTTTATAAATGTTAATTGGTCAACTTACTCTTTATATAGACCATGCTAGTTCCAGGAGAAGGTCTTCATATAATGACCTCAAGGAACTTACAGTCCAGTTGAGAAAATGTACTTTCTTCTTAAAAATACCTTTTATACATAAGAATTTAAGTAAATTATGTAGATACACTCCCCTCTTTATTGGAACATAATTATCCATCCATTAAGTGTAGTCTACTTTTAGTGACTTGCTTATGAAGGGTAATGTAATGAAATGGAAACAAAAAATAACTTTACAGTGGAGAAACCTGACAAAACAAACCTGTTATATATTTGTCATGTGATACAAGTATACATTATCAGTGAAAAGTTTTATTGATATCGTATACTCTTGATATGATGTGTTCACAATTTTGCTGTACCTCTGTTGTATTCCTCCCAAACACACATAACCCCATTCTAATCATGAGAAAACATCAGACAAATCCCAATGGAATGACATTCAGCAAAATATCTTATCAGTACTTCTGAAAACTGTCAAGGTGATGAAAAACAAAGAAATTGTCAGAAACCATCCCAACCATGAAAAACTAAAGGATACATAACAATTAAGTGTAATGTGGTATCCTAGACGGTCTCTTGGACCACAAACAGGATATTGGGTAAAAACTATGAAATCTGAAGAGTGTGGACTTTAGTTAACCACATGTATTACCGTTGGTTCACTAATTATAAGTAATGTACCATACTAATATTAGAGAAAACTAAATAAAAGATATATAGGAACTCTGTACTATCTTTGCAATATTTTTGTAAATCTAAAATAGTTCTAAAATAAAAAGTTCATCAAAATGTTTTTAAATCATCATTTTTAAACATAAAATCAACAAAGAAATGAGATCACATATTAAATATTTGAAGAATATTTAGGGAGCCTAAGAAACTCAGAATCAAAGGATGTATTTTTGGCCAGTTAGAAATGTCTTATAAAATATATGCATGTGAAGTTTTTGTGCTATATCATCTGTCATAAAAGTAGTACAGGCATATTATACAACACATAAATTTATTTAAATATTTATATTGGCACAATGTAAGTATTCTTGACATCCCTTCTAAAGAAAAGTGTGGTGAAAAAATTTTGTTTAAAACCATTTAATTTATAAATTATGTTTTAAACTGTTGCATACCTCAGTAGATTTATGTAGTAATTCATATTGGATAAGCAATTATAAACACATATATAATTTTGTTGCTGGTACTTACCACAATAAATAACAGGGTTTTATTTTTCAATGTTTATTTTGAGAGAAAAAGAGAGCGAGAGCAAGCAGGGGAGAAGTAGAGAGAGAAGGAGAGAGAGAATCCTAAGCAGGCTCTGCACTATCAGCAAGACTCAATCTCATGAACCGTGAGATCATGACTTGAGCCAAAGTTAAGAAGAGTTAGACAGTTTACTAATTGAGCCAGCCAGGCACCCCTACAAGATTTTAAGTGGGGCTACAGTAGTTATAATATCTATAAATTACTTAAAATATTTCTGTAGAGATAGTAACATATATGTGTAGTTTAAACTAGAAGCATGAGTTGAACAAGTCAGAAATTCTGATTCCAGAGGTTGTTAGCCAGCATTTCATAGGAAGATCACATACCAAAGATAAATACTATTAATAGTTCCCACCCATACTTTAGCCATACTGATTTCTTTCATCACCTGACTTTGGTAATAAGTAAAATAAACATCAGAAATGAATTGTAATTGGTGGAATGGTAAGCTTGTGAATTAGCACATTAGCACTGTGATATAGGCTATCAACAGGGATAGTTTGTTTTCAGATTATATACATGGATCAAAATGTTTCAGAGACACATTCTGTCTCTGACCAGACAAAATAATCTACAGCAGTGGTGTTCAGTAGAAATATAATGAAAACCATATGAGTGTTTAACATAAGTGTTTGTAGTTTCATTATCAAAACTAAAAGAAGAAAAAATACAAGTGAATTAATTTTAATAATATATTTAATTTAAACCAATAAATACAAAATGTTGACTTTTAAACTTATAATAAATATTGAAAACACCAATGAGGTATTTTACAGTTCTTTTTATACTTAGATTTTGAGAATGTATTTGAAACAACACCTATCAATTCAGAAGCTATATTTAAATCAGAAAATTTGATCTGTATTTAGAGTTAGTATGATATATTGTTGAAAAATTAGATTTACATACTCAGAGATTTCCAAACATGCCTAAAAGTTAGCCAAAACTTGAATAGAGCATAAAAATAATTTTTCTTTAAAATTCTTTTTATAAAACCTAAAGTAGTTAATTTTTTAGAGTAATTGATTTAACTTCAAAGCAAACTGTACTGGTTTCAAAACTGTGTCCATGCTAAGTAAATTTACCAAGTCATGTCAACTCATGATTACTAAACTTGAATTCTAGTGGGCACTGCATAAACTTGGAAGCATCTTTAAATTGATCAATATCAAGAACATGTTCTTTGAAAAAACAGTTTTTGCAGCTCTCCATTATAAAATACTATCAGTTATACTTGCAACCTTTTGTATCTTGAATCATTTTAGGGAAAAATGTAAAATTATTATTGACCTATGTTATGAAAAGTTGAATTTTAGTATAAACTCTCGCATTATTTAGCTAAATAACAAACTTTCATCCCTTTATATCTTCAAATTCAGTCTTTTATGTGCAGTGGAATATTGAAGAGAAAAAGTAAATGACATGACAGTATATTTTGGCAATATATATTTTTTTGATTATTGACTATTTGGCAATGATTCCTTTTAAGAAAATTTTGAATAAGAATTGATGGTGAGTAAGAGTGTTGTCACCAAGATGGCAGAGTAGGAGACCCCCAGCTTTCCTCCCCCACAAAAGATCAACAACTAGACAGCTCTTTGTGAACAAAAGAGCTCTCTGGGAGAGATCTGGAGTCTACTTAAGGAACCTCAATAACATAGTGGAACAGAAACTTGAAAATAATTATGCACAAAATGAAGGAAGAACAGCTTCATTTTGTCTGTATCACCTAGCCCCTTAAGCCAGCATAGCTCAGCACCAACAGGAAACTAGAGCTACAAAGAGTTTTCTTCACCAGGAAAGGCAGAGCAGGATGAGTTACCAGCTTTCCAAGCCTTTCGGGGCACCGCAGGAAGGACAATTGAGCTTCATCTCACCCAGAGCCCAGAAAGGCTGAGATGTACAGAAATGACCGAGAACAAGGAAGAAAAGCAGGAGTTACCGGTATCAGGCACATAGTAACGGTGAGAGTGGTTGCTAGTGCCCTGCTTTGCAGGTGACCTCAATAGCTTCTGCCACTGAAGAAACCAAGGGCTGGCACAGCTGCTGTGGATATGCCCTGCAAATTTCATGGGTTTTGCAGGAATATGTTAGCAAAGGCTGGCTACTTGAGACCTTCCCTGTCTACTTCTGCACATAACCCCTACTGCAGAGCCTCAGACCCATACTGGGAGCCAGCAGAGTCCTCTGTGGCTGTGCAAGTACAAGATGCCAGCCAAGATCCCCTGTAGCATATCCCTACCACTATATGCACTCTTGGGGCCTGCCACCACCCCTCTCCCAGTTATCTGCATGCCCCATGCCCAGTGGCTCAGCATCAGCTGCCACCACCATGCATATGCCAGTGGGAAGACCATTCAGCAGCCGTAGAAGTGAATACATGCCAACAACCAGGACCTTGAAGCCACTTATGTGCCCAGAATTGACCCTTTATCCTGCATTCCTAGATTTAACTACAACTGGCCCCTCCAGCCTCCAACTTACACACCTCCAGCCTGTTTCCCCAACATTGGACTTTCTTTCTCTATACCCATGGTTAAAACCAGCAGTCCCAACTCTGGGAGATATACCAAGAGAATATATGATCTTTTCCCTTTGGAATAATCTTTTTATTATTATGAAATGTTCTTTATTTGCACTAAAGATCCCTTACTTAAAATAGACCTTGTATAATATAAATACACCATTTTCTTTTGATTAACATTTGCACACCTATTGCTCTAAGTCATTCTGAGTACCCTTCTATAAGTGCCTAACTAAGCTATTGAAATTGAAATAACTTTTTTATATGATTTTGACAATCTTAATCATATATTAAACTTTTATTTGGTGCATTTTTCTTCTTGATTTGAAGTAATTATATGAGTTTTTAAGATCTACCATCAAACTATTCATTTTCTATTTGTCCCATGTGTTTTAAGTTATATTACCTTGTTCTCCTGTCTTGATGACTTTTAGATCATACAAATATTATCATTTCCTTTTTTCTTCCTCCAAATTGTAGGTGACACATATTTAACCATATGTTAGTGATTATACTAGAGATTTACAATATGAATCATAGTCATCAATGTTAAAAAGTCCTAATAACCAATTAGTGAAGTGAACCTTCTTAAGAAGTCATACTTTAAACCATTAATTGAATTTACTATTTTTAAGGACACTTCTACCAAGAAAATAATGGAAAATCATTATCTTGATTTTACCTTAGTAACCATTTTGGTTTTTAAAATCTACAACTAGAGGAAAATTTATTCAAAATAGCAAAGCCCTCTTTTCTAGTTACTAAGACTGTAATTGAGAATGGACACTAAAATTAAGTAGCTGTCAGAGTTTCCTTGGCTACTGATTTGAAAATTTCAGAGATATAGGTTATAATTTATCTGATCTCTCTTGCTATTATACTGAAAAAATGCTTGGCTTTTGTGAATGATTCAGCTTGCCAATTAGTCCTACAGCTCTGTTGAGGGAACAAAGATATTAAACAAAGGGTTCTCTTTAATCTATGAGATTACCCACAGTGAGTTCATGTACTGCCAAATTTCACAGGTTGACATCTTATTGTAATCATACATAGCAAAGCAGTAATATTCACAAGAGGTAGATATTTTGACCTGGAAAAGAAGTGAGAGCATAAATACAATCTGTCTACTATAGTGAATATTGATATTTTTTTGACCTGTGGTAAAAATAAAAGGCATGATAGATAAGTGTTCTACCTACAGCTTTATTCTACCTCCTATTTATGCAGAAATAGAACAAAACAAAAATCTTCCCACTATTTGGAAAGAATAAATGGAAATAGATGTGAAAGGATATCTTCTTTGTTTATTTAAAATAAGTGTACAATACTAATTTATGGGCCAATAATTGGTTTATAATATTTAGAACAGGAATAGTTATTTAATATAATCAAACAGTTCATTTTCCAAGTGAGGAAATTGAGACTGAGGATAAGTATTTGGAAGCTCTATCAAGATTGAACTCAAACCCACTACCTTGAATACATCTACAGCATAGTAATTATCATATACTAATGCAAATGGTACTTTCTTCTCTGAATGACATTTTATAATCTGAGTTCTTCAAGAATAAATATAATGATTGGTTAATTTTTTGAATTCTTAATGCTTTATATCATTTTTAGTACACTATAAGTGTTAAATAAATATTACTGAGTATGAGAGGATATTATCACAAAAGTTTCATACTTATAATTTAATTACTTAAGAAGGAAATTAGTAATTTAAAAAAATATTTAAATGCTGGACACTTATTTTCTGTATTCTCAAAAAATATAATATAATTACAAATTAGTAATTACAAATTTTATTAGTAATTAATAAAAATTCCAATAATAGTATGGCCTGTAACTAAACAGTTATATACCGTGCACTATTTGCCTGATGAATTACATGGTTTAGCTCATTGAATGTTTAGAGTTTTTATAGTAAGACGTACACAGGAGTAATTGCAATTAATTTATTCACTCATCCAACAAATACTAAGAACCTACTGTGTGTTAGATATTGTTTTAGGTGTTGGAGGATTTATCAGAATGTAAAAGATAGTTTCTTCCTTCATGTGTATTATGTTCTGATGAGGCAGGGTACTGACACAAATGTAAATAAAGAATGAAATTAGAATTTCAGATATTGAGAAGGTCTAAAAGAAAAAAAAACACAGGAGAATGCAATAGGGAGTTGTAGTAAATAGTTGAATGGAAACTAATGTATCAAAAAAAGTCAGAAAGAGCTTTTTTTTAATGGTTGACATCTGAGATACAATGTGGATGATGCGAACAGGTGAGCCATGGAAATATCTGGAATGCAGGTAAAGTAAGAGAGCAGTTACAGTAAGAGAGACAGAATGGCCAGAGGTAGCTTAATGTGGAGTTAGGTAGCTTAATGTGGAGTTAATTATACTGGTTGAATTTAGACACACAGTTGAGGTAATATAACAGTTATATTAATCGTATTACATGTGTAAGATACAGTATAATGTTTTGTAGGCCTGAGTAAGGGTTTATGTTGTACTCCGTATGCTGTACAATGCCATGGAAAAGGTTGAAGCAGGAAGAGGGTGATCTGATACATACTTCAGAAAAAGTAATGTGGTTTTTATGTGGGAAATAAACTATTGTAAGTAAAAAGTGAAACAAAGCTAGAGAGAAGACTCTTGAAATGGCTCAGGTGAGAGAGGATGATAAATTGTTCTAGTAATGAAACAGGAAATGGTGAGAAGTGTCTAGATTATGAACTTATTTTGGAGGTAAAACCAGCAGCAGTGCTAATGGATTGAATATTGCCCTGAAGGGATCCAAAGTAATTAGGAATGACACCTGGAGTTTTGGTCTGAGCAGTGGGGTAGATGATGCTGTCATGTACTGAGATGTGCAAAACAAAGGAAGGAAACTAGATTGTGAAGGGGGTCTAGGAGGAGTGGTACAGCATGCTTTCAAACCCCTTTCTGTTCTACATTACTATGGTGAACTTGAATGAATCCATTAGAAGACTGGAGGATCCATTTTACTTTGTACAGAATGGAACAGAGTAGAGAGGGGCAGAGGGATAAAGGAGAGATTTTAAGAATGGGAAGATTGGTCATGCTTAATGACTGAAGGAAGGGAGCTAGAAGTGATATAAAGAATGGTGGAGAGGAAATGACTGATGAGCAAAATTCCAGAGAAGGTGAGAAAGTAGGACATTATATGTACACACTTAAGAACAGATTATGTACAAGGTGTTCTGTGATAAAATACTTGAAGGTGCCTAAGGATTGGTTTGGATGAAGTCACAGGAGTGATAGGGATAAAGGTTATCTACTGACAATAAGAAAGGATTTGGGAGGAGATTTAAAGTCTAAAATCACTGTTAAAGGAAATGTCAATGAAAAGATGGAGAGAACTGAAGACTAAAACTAAAATGGAAGTTCCAAAGTTTAAAATGATGCATGTTTTTGTGGAAAATATATCTCTATAGT
The DNA here is from genome assembly GCA_017311185.1 of Proteles cristata cristata. Lineage (NCBI taxonomy): Eukaryota > Metazoa > Chordata > Mammalia > Carnivora > Hyaenidae > Proteles > Proteles cristata. The sequence goes on along the minus strand of JAESUZ010000698.1, from coordinate 225,683 downwards.
TGTTTCCAGCCACCTAAATGCTTAATTTAAATGTCACACTGTAGTAAGAACTGCTGTTCTAATTGGTTTTGACTGTGCATGACTAAACCACAGAGATGCAAGGGCAAAACTCTACCTCATGGTGACTGAGCATATGACCTTTAGAATCAAATCTGAGTTTGAATCCTAGGTCTTACAACTGCAAGTTTTGCAAGCCCACAAATGTTACATAAGCTCTATAAATCCTCAGTGTTCTCATATGTACGATGGACTAGAACTCTCCACTTCATATTACTTGCCTTGTTCTGATATCAGAGTAAGAGCATTCAGTCTTTCATCATTTCCTGTGATGTTGGCCTGGATTTTTCATTGATACCCATAATCAAGTTAAAGAAATTTCCTTCTATGCCTAGTGTGTTGAGACTTTTTATTAAAAATAGATATTGGATTTTTTCAAATGAGGGTTTTCTGGTTTTTTTCTGCATCTATTAAAATGTTCACATGGGTTAGGTCTTCTATTCTTTTAAAATAATGTATTGTATTAATTGGTTTCCAGGTATCAAAGAAGCTTTGGAATAGTTAACACTTGGTAATGATATGTTATTTTTTTTTCCTATGTGACTAGATGTGGTTATCTAATATTTTAAAGATTTGTGGATTTATGTTCATGAGTGATATTGATCAGTTGTTTTCTTTCTTTCTTGCACTTTATCTTACTCTGGTATCAGAATAATATTGGCCCCATAAAATTAGTTGGAACAAGTTCCATTCTACTATGTTTTCTTGATGTTTCTTTAGTGTTTGAGGTTCTATTACTTTCCTTCTCTTTTTCTCTGTAACCTTAAGAATGTATAATTCTATTAATCTTTTTAATTTCACTGATTCTTTTCCTGGTATCCCAATCTGATACTGAGTGCATCTAGTAAATTTTTTTCACTTCAGTTATTGTCCTTTCAACTCTAATTTTTATGTATTTTTTAATAGTTTCCACCTATTAAGTCCCTTTTTTATGTCACTGTAATCTTATTTTTCTTCAATTATTCAAATATGGTTTAATTCCTTGAACATATTTATAATAGCTGCTCAGGGGTTTTTTGCATGATAAATTTAACATCTGGGCCCACTTATGATTGTTTTGATTGACTAATATATTTTTAAACTGAGTGTAAATTATATTGCTTTGTTTCTTTGTATGACTCATGAACATTTGTTGAAATCTGGACATTTTAAATAATATGTTTCAGTGATTTTATTAATACCATATTTTAAAAAATTTTAATGTCTGGACTTAATCTAATTTACAGAGCCCTAAAATCATTGTTTTAAGCATACTTTCCAGTAATATTCTTATTTCTTAGGGAGAGGGTAAGCTCATTTATTTGCACTATGAAAGCTAGAATTCCTGTCTAACTGTGAAATATATTTTAAAAAGATACCTTTTATGTGTTCCTTTTTTCTTTACAATAAAATAAAGATAATAAGAGCACCTCAGTCTAAGAGAGCGTTAGGAAGATTAAGACAATATTATAAAACACTTTAAAAATTGTCTGGCACATTACGGTATAACATAAGTATTGGATTTTATTATCTATATTCTTTTTTGTTAAGTACTATAAAATCTATACAGGGAGTTATTCATCTTTAATGTAGCTGTGTCTCAACTGATAATATTTTCTAAAAATGACTCAGTGATTATTTCTGCAAAACATATAATTTATTAAAAGCCTTTCTCTGTACTAGGAATATGTTCCAATGGTCAGGGATATAAAATCAGTTTTAAAGTCTAGTAAATGTCCCAGTAAAGAATAGTGCAGGTTTTCTAAAGCTGAAAATAATTAAAGGAAGCACTACCAAAAAATTCACCTGCTGCAATAAAATAAAATTATGCCCTAAAAACTTTTCCTTGGTGAGGTTTTTAAAAATATGTTTTCAAAATTTATTTATTTTTGAGAGACAGAGAGAGACAGAGCACCAGCAGGGAGGGGCAGAGAGAGGGAGACACAATCCAAAGCAGCTTCCAGGCTTTGAGCTGTCAGAATAGAACTCTATGTGAGGCTCAAACCCATAAACCATGAAATCATGATCTGAGCCAAACTAGGGCCCTCAAAAGACTGAACCGCCCGGTGTCCCTTCTTGCCTTGGTAAGATTAAATTAGGACAATTAGGAAAATATTTTTATATTCTCTGAATATTTAAAGTCATTATAAAGTTTAGTTTCTATTTAAAAATAAGTATGGAAAAACATCTGCTTTTTAAATGTTTATATATCCTTAACATAAGCCTGATATCTTTGATAATATATTATGATTTTCTGAAAGAAGAATTAGGTAGAAACCATTGATAAAGGGCAGTTTGAGAGACATACAGATACTACTTGTTCCCAAAGAATTTCCTCTATTAAGGTAGTATGTTATTAAAAACTATCCCAATCAACTGGCACTTCTTATAGTTAAAGGCAGTAAAATCTACTTCAACCTTAATCAATACATATTTTTTCATGAGCTCTACTGTGCAAAATACTCTACTGGAGCTTGAAGAAACACACACACAGGGTGATAGATGATAGGTGGCTGGCTGCCTGGCTGCCTGGCTAGAGACAGAGAGAGAGAGAGAGAGAGAGATGATAGAATTATTTCCTTTAGAAAGTAAAATTCATCAGGGAGCTGATGAATGGGAAACTGTATTTGTAAATTATAAAGTACTATAAAAATAAAAAAAAAATAAAAAAAAAAGAAAGTAAAAGGTAAAATGCATTCTTTTGTTTGTTTGATAAGCCATCTCTTAAGATTTGGAAGAAATAAGGACAATTGGGTGAATAAAATATAGGATAATATGGAGGTTAAAAAGAAAGCACATGATTCTGGTCTGAGTGAGATAACCAGAAGAATTGGGTAGATAATTTCAGGTAAACACTAGTACCCAGTGAGTAATGGTGGAAAGGACATTATGTTCATTGCATGACCAGCATTAGAAACTATCTTTCCACATACTGATGGCTTGAGTCTGAAAAGCTCCACCAAATCCTTTGAACTTCATTTACTCAATTTATAAGATAAATATGACATTGTTCTTCTCACAATACTATGAAAATTAAATAACACATTAAATAACATACATAAGCTCATTATTTGGTAATTATTGAAAATAGTAGTTAAATATGAATTTGCCTCATTCTTTTGCCTAATTTCATGTCATCACCACTGCCATCATTATTACCATCACCATTGTCATTGTCATATAACCTGTATCATAAAAGCTTACACTTTTTAAGTCACATAGTTTTATTTACTTATCTGTCTGTTTATTTACTCTTTCCTTTATTGATTCTTTTGATAAATAAAATCAAAGACTTGTTATGCATCAAACATAATGATGGAAATACCATCATGAATCCTTTATTCTTTTTTTTTTAATGTGTTTTTATTTATTTCTAGGAGAGAGAGAGAGAGACAGCATGAGCAGGGGAGGGTCAGAGAGAGAGGGAGTCACAGACTGAAACAGGCTCCAGGCTCTGAGCTGGCAGACAGCACAGAGCCCGACGCGGGGCTCGAACCCACGAACCGCGAGATCATGACCCAAGCGAAAGTCGGACGCTTAACCGACTAAGCCACCCAGGAGCCCCATGAATCCTTTATTCTGAACTTTTAAATTATTTCATTTAATCTGCACAGAGTCCTGTGAAGTTGGGAATCATTTTGTATATTGGTTTTGCATATAAAAAATAGTTTGTACAAGTTAAGTAACAACCACAAGATCAGAAAGCCAGTCAAATGAGGAACTTTTATTAGAATCCTGCTCCAAAATCCAGAATTTGTGCTCTGTAGTACCTCCCAGTAGTTCTCAAATTGATGTGACTATAACAGCAAAGAACAACAAAGATGTTAAAAATCCACACATCACAAATTCTGTTTCTTTAAGTCTGACTAGTATCCCAGAAGTCTGCATTTTTAACAGTTACTTCAGGTAATTCTGATCTAGATAGTCTTGGAGCCACATTTGAAGAAGCACTTGCATAGTCATTTTCCTAAACCATTCTAATTACCCTCATAATGGAAGACTATGGAAACCTTTTTGAAAGGCTTACCTTAAATGATTTTAGTGCTCTAAGTGGTTTTGTTTACTTCCGTGGTGTCATGTAGGTACAGCTTTGTATGTTGTTGTTCCTTCTGACATTAAAGGAGAGAACTGAACATAGATCAAATGATGATACACATATTTCCTTTGTGCAAAAACTGCAATGAAGATGTGCCATTCCTTACTGTCTGTGCTGTGGATTCACATTTCATATTAATTCCCTTTGCCTAGACATTGAGTATTTCTAAAAGACAACCATAAACTTACCCCAAAAAAGTTTCCATTATGTGTTTTGTATTTCATTTAACAGCTTCCTTACCTACTGCATCTGTCTCTGACCTTTTACACTCCTTATTTTTGCCACCATCCATTTCCAGTTTCCATGACCATCCAGTCTACGTCTAATGTCTAACATATCTGTTTTTCCAGTCACACTGATGCCAACTTAATTCAGGCTCTCATTGCATTTTACTGGATTTGGACCAAGTTTTTACATATTTCCTTCCTGTTTCCAATTTCTGCTGTTTCCTATATAACCTGCATAGCTTCTGAATCTTTTTCCAAAACACATACCTTCAATAGTCATTTCTCTTTCCACGAAGTCATGAATGTCTCATAAAGTATCCTTGTCACTAGTAAGAAATTTTTAACTTGTTGTTCAGTGTTTTCCTTAGTCCTGTTCTGCAATTTATTTTTCTAACCTGTACTACTTACCGCTTTCTAACATAATCTCTAACCATAATTTTTATCACAGTATTATGTTCTATTTTGTATGTTAGCGACTATATTCTAAGCTCCTTGAGGGCAAAGACACTTTATTTTTTATAACTTTTTGATGATACATCGAACACTGATTTATTATAAGATACAGTCAATAAGTGCTATTTGATTGAATGGTATTGCCATTCATTTGTGTGAAACTTAATTTTTATGGTAAAGGAGAATTTGTTTGAAATTTGGATTTTGTTGACATCTTTAATAAAAATATAATATAGTTGACCTTCATCTCAAGAATGTTGGCAAAATATCTCCCTCTAGGTATACTGTCTCTGCAGGTGCTTGTTCAGTGCTTTTAACCTTTTGCACAAAATGCATGTATTTAATGTCTTGTTTTCATTGCATATTTTCTTGGACTATTTTAAATTTGAATATATCCTTTGAAATAGAATGCCTTAAAATAAATGTACTTTATTCAGCTCTGGCCTGCTTAGTATAGTATTGAAGCAAATACTCTTCAGGCTAGTTCAGAACAAGCAGCAATTTTAAACCTTTTATTCATATACTGGCCAACTCTATATGAAATATTGAAATGTTTAGGAAAGAAAATCATGGGTTTAAGAAAAATGTTTGAGTTTCAAGTTGTATACTCAAGTGACTGACTAAACTCCTGTGGTTCAATTGCTACCAAGTAAGACCTTTTTTAATATTTTATTTCATCTTAAATATTCTGTCCTAGGCCTACAGAATTTCAAAAAGGCGTTAACTTCAAAGTTTGCATTTAAGTTCAAAAAGAACTTACTTATTATTAACATTTTTATTTGTATGCAAACATTTACTTTGCAAATTTATCAAAGATTGTAATCTCTGCTTTTAATTTAAATTTCTCCGAAGTAGGTTCTTTGTCAGAGGAGTGATGATGTGCAGCTTAGACAGCTGTTAAAATTGCCCTCTCTTCCTTTTAGTTAGCCAATCTGTGGAAGAAAATGTACAAACTGCAGTATTTTCTAGGAAGAGAGAAGCAGTTTAGTGACTCTGATCTTAGATCTTGATGAAAGGACTATTACTCTTAATTTTTATGAGAAGGCTTTGTTTGATTCTGCCCTAGGAAACAACTACACATAGCGTTAAAAAAAAAAAAAGAAGGTGATGATGCTGTTGAAGGAAGGAAGGAAGAGAGGGAGGGAGAAAACAAATGGGAGAAAGGAAAAAAGAAAGAAAGGTAAAAACAGGTGTTTGAAGAGAAAACTCAGGAGCCAAAGAAAAGCCAGTACTCAGTACAGGGAAGCTGGCATAGTCCCAAAGAACACAGGTTGAGTAAAAACAGACTAAATCAGATTCATGTAAGTTAAGGCTCTTGATTTCCAAACACAAATAATGGCTCTGGTTTCCTTATATTATAAAATCAAAAGACATTCTTCTAAATAAGTATCAGAAAAGATAGAGATCAGAGAAATTTAGAGAATCTAGGTGCTAAGACCTAACTGGGCAAGGAATTATTTTAATAATTTTTATCTGTCCTTTGTTCAGATTTCAGAATTTCAAAAGCATTCAAATTTCAAAAGCATGATGATATAAATAATGTCTCTGAAACGTTTTAAATAAAATTATTTAAAAGGTCTTTATGTGTTTAAGGAAATAAGTTTATTAGCTTAAGGGAAATTCTTTTATTTTTTATTTCACATGTCAGAAGCCTGAGAACCAAAGACTCATTAAAAGCAAATTATAGGGACACCTGGGTGGCTCAGTCGGCTAAGTGTCCAGCTTACAATCATGATCTCACAGGTCATGATCTCACGGTTCATAGCTTCAAGCCTCATATCGTTGGGCTCTGTGCTGATAGCTCAGAGCCCACAGCTTCCTTTGAATTCTGTCTCCCTTCTCTGTCCCTCCCCCTCTCACACTCTTGTCTCTGTCTCTCAAAAATGAATAAATGTTAAAAATATTTTAAAGCCAATTATATTTACTTCCTGCTTGTGTTTCCTCTCCTCTCTTCTGATGGATCTATGCTTGACTTAAAAGTGTATCAACCAACTTACATTTCTAAGAACACTAACACAGGGAGTATCATCCACACAAGGCACAGTCTTTACTTCTGATTGGGATCTCTATCTTGGTGCTAAGTTGTTTGGTTTGTTTTGTTTGTTATCTTGTGTTATACTGTGGACTTTTTCCCCTTCTGAATAAATTAAGCTAGTGAATATAAATGGAACTTCAGGTCTCCATAGCCATTCTTGCTTGAAGCCTAGAGCTAAAGTCTGCCCTGATCTGCCAGTGTCTTTCTTCCATTCACCTGGACACCAGCGTCTCTAGGCTATGTTTTGCTGAGTGAGCAATATGTCCAAATCCAGCCTGACTTGGGAACACTGGGTCAGCCTGAAATAAATGCTGCCTCCAGGAGTATGATGTACCCTATGTTTTACAACAGGTCCCTGCCTCTAACAGTGATGAAAGAGCATAGAAGGGAACAACAGTCATTTTAGAATGAGAACACTTATATTCTCTCATGGACACAAATGAATTTCATCAACAGCTTTTGAACTCTCTTTATGTACAATTCTTGTAAATACATGAGATTGGAAATAAGCTCATATTTAAAACCAGCCCCACAGAAAAAATAAAACAGGCCCATATATCATTGGCATAAGAAGACAATGTATCAGTGGGAGGTGTTTTGCAACATGTATGTCCCAGGTCTAATATGAGGACATTTAGTGGAGAAAGGCTGATGAAAAGGAGGATTGTCGTTTTCTGTTTTAGAGTGTACAGGACGATACTGCATGTGGACGTAAATATGGATGTGGAGGGCCACTATTGGTGAGAAAATTCTCCAAATTTCTGAACTACAGACACTTAGTATGTACACGTGTATGTAGGTGGTTAAGTAGATCAGTACTTTGTTAAATATAGTATCTGTTAGTATATTTTTCATGAAATACTATCCAACCTAAAATAGTTCAGAGTTTTCTTACTTTGTGAATATGCTGAGTAAAGGGTGGTTGCAGATCTACCTGGAACATTTGTCACGATACCTGTAGTTCCTCAAATTTGCAACAACCCAGAATGTATCACATTTTGGGGATATCTTTACCTGGGTAAGTCATATTCAGACCGGAATTTTTAAAATAAGGCAATCTTTCAAAAACACATTTGGCTGAAACAATAATGTGAACACAATTAGTATAGGATATTAGTCACAATAAATTTTCCATATGCTCCGTCTAGAAAAGGGCAAATCTTGTTTCAGCTACTTAATGATATATGCACTACAATATGTGATTTATTTTTTTTAATTAATTTATTTATTTCTTTTACAAATAGTTTATTGTCAACTTAGTTTCCACATAACACCCAGTGCTCATCCCCACAAGTGCCCTCCTCCATGTCCACCCCTCCTCCCCCCCACATCCACCAGTCCTCAGTTTTTGTCAGCATTCAAGAGTCTCTCATGGTTTGCCTCTCCCCCTTTCCCCCACCATTTCCTCCCTTCTTCTCCCCCTTGGTCCTGTTAAGCTCCTCCTAATCCTCCTATACGTGCACACATATGATATTTGTCTTTCTCTGCCTGACTTATTTCGCTCAGCATAACACCCTCAAGGTCCATCCATGTTGCTACACATGGCCAGATTTCATTGTTTCTCATTGCCATGTAGTATTCCATGGTATAGATAAACCACATCTTCTGATCCATTCATCTGTTGATGGACACTTAGCCTCTTTCCATGTTTTAGCTATTGTGGAGAGTGCTGCTATGAACATTGGGGTACATGTGCTCCTATGCATCAACATTTCTGTATCCCTTGGGTAAAATCCTAGCAGTGCTATTGCTGGGTCATAGGGGAGTTCTATTCTTAGTTTCCTGAGGAACCTCCACACTGTTTTCCAGAGGGGCTGTACCAGTTTACATTCCCACCAACAGTGTAGGAGGGTGCCCGTTTCTCCACATCCACGCCAGCATCTAGAGTTCTCTGATTGGCTCATTTTAGCCACTCTGACTGGCGTGAGGTGGTATCTCAGTGTGGTTTTGATTTGTATTTCCCTGATGAGGAGGGATGCTGAGCATTGTTCCATGTGTCTGTTGGCCATCTGGATGTCCTCTTTGGAGAAGTGTCTGTTCATATCTTCTGCCCATTTCTTCACTGGGTTGTTTGTTTTTCGGCGTGTAGTTTGGTGAGTTCCTTGTAGATTCTGGATATCAACCCTTTATCTGATATGTCATTTGCAACTATCTTTTCCCATTCCGTTGGTTGCCTATTAATTTTCTGCGTTGTTTCTTTGGCTGTGCAGAAGCTTTTAATCTTGATGAGGTCCCAACAGTTTATTCTTGCTCTTGATTCCCTTGCTTTTGGGGATGTGTCAAGTAAGAAGTTGCTGCGGTGGAGGTCAAGGAGGTTGTTTCCTGCTTTCTCCTCTAGGGTGTTGATAGTTTCCTGTCTCACGTTCAGGTCCTTTATCCATTTTGAGTTTATTTTTGTGCATGGTGTGAGAAAATGATCTAGTTTCATTCTTCTGCATGTTGTCCAGTTCTCCCAACACCATCTGTTAAAAAGGCTGTCTTTTTTCCATTGGATATTCTTTCCTGCTTTGTCAAAGATTAGTTGGCTGTATACTTTGGGTCCACTTCTGAGTTCTCAATTCTGTTCCATTGGTCTATGTGTCTGTTTTTGTGCCAATACCATACTGTCTTGATGATGACAGCTTTGTAGTAGAGGCTAAAGTCTGGGATGTGATACCTCCCGTTTTGGTTTTATTTTTCAGTATTACTTTGGCTATTCGGGGTCTTTTGTGGTTCCATACAAATTTGAGGATAGTTTGTTCCAGTTTTGAGAAGTGTGCTGGTGCAATTTTGATTGGAATTGCATTGAATGTGTAGATAGCTTTGGGTAGTAATGACATCTTAACTATATTTATTCTTCCTATCCATGAGCATGGAATGTTTTTCCACTTCTTTGCGTCTTCTTCAATTTCCTTCATAAGTTTTCTATAGTTTTCATCATACAGATCTCTTATATCCTTGGTTAGGTTTATTCCGAGGTATTTTATGGTTTTTTGTGCAATTGTGAATGGGATCAGTTTCTTGATTTCTCTTTCTGTTGCTTCATTGTTGGTGTATAAAATGCAACCGATTTCTGTACGTTGATTTTGTACCCTGCAACTTGGCTGAATTCTTGGATCAGTTCTAGTAGGTTTCTGGTGGAGTCTGTCGGGTTTTCTATGTAGAGTATCATGTCATCTGCGAAGAGGGAAAGTTTGACTTCCTCTTTGCCAATTCTGATGCCTTTGATTTCCTTTTGTTGTCTGATGGCTGATGCTAGGACTTCCAGCACTATGTTAAACAACAGTGGTGAGAGTGGACATTCCTGTCGTGTTCCTGATCTCAGGGGGAAAGCTCTCAGTTTTTCCCCCGTTGAGGATGATATTAGCTGAAGGCTTCTCGTAGATGGCTTTTATGATGTTTAAGTAGGTTCCTTCTATCCCGACTTTCTCTAGAGTCTTTATTAAGAAAGGATGCTGTATTTTGTCAAATGCATTTTCTGCATCTATTGAGAGGATCATATGGTTTTTATCTTTTCTTTTATTGATATGATGTATCACATTGATTGATTTGTGAATGTTGAACCAGCCCTGTAACCCAGGAATGAATCCCACATGATCTTGGTGGATGATTCTTTTTATATGCTGCTGGATTCGATTTGCAAGGATCTTGTTGAGAACTTTTGCATCCGTATTCATCAAGGATATTGGCCTGTAGTTCTCTATTTTTGCTGGATCTCTGTCTGGCTTGGGAATCAGAGTGATGCTGGCTTCATAAAATGAGCCCGGGAGTTTTCCTTCGATATCTATTTTTGGGAAAAGCTTGAGAAGAATTGGGATTAATTCTGTTTTAAATGTCTGGTAGAATTCCCCAGGGAAGCCATCAGGTCCAGGGCTCTTATTTGTTGGGAGATTTTTGATCAATGATTCAATTTCTTCACTCGTTATGGGTCTGTTCAGGTTTTCTATTTCTTCCCGTGTGAATTTTGGTAGTGAGTGTGTGGTTAGGAATTTGTCCATTTCTTCTAAGTTGTCCAATTTGTTGGCATATAATTTTTCATAGTATTCCCTGATAATTGCTCGTATTTCTGAGGGGTTGGTTGTAATAAGTCCATTTTCATTCATAATTTTGTCTATTTGGGTGCTCTCTCTTTTCTTTTGGATAAGTCTGGCTAGAGGGTTGTCAATTTTGTTTACTTTTTCAAAAACCAACTCTTGGTTTCATTGATCTGTTCAATTGTTTCTTTGGTCTCTATGTTGTTTATTTCTGCTCTAATTTTTACTATTTCTCTTCTTCTACTGGGTTTAGGGCATTCTTGTTGCTCTGCCTCTAGTTCCTTTAGGTGAGCTGTTAGATTTGGACTTGCGCTTTTTCTAATCTCTTGAAATAGGCCTGGAGAGCAATGTACTGTCCTCTTAGCACTGCCTTTGCCGCATCCCATAGATTTTGAATTGTTGTGTTTTCATTTTCATTTGTTTCCATATATTTTTTAATTTCATCTCTAATTGCCTGATTGGCCCATTCATTCTTTAGAAGGGTGTTCTTTAACTTCCATGCTTTTGGAAGTTTTCCAGACTTCTTCCTGTAATTGATTTCAAGTTTCAAAGCATTGTGATCTGACAGTGTGTATGGTATGATCTCTATTCTTTTATAGTTATTGAGGGCTGCTTTATGTCCCAGTATGTGATCTATCTTGGAGAATGTGCCATGCGCACTTGAGAAGAAAGTAAATTCCCTGGCCTCAGGATGTAAAGTTCTAAATATATCCGTCAGGTCCATCTGGTCCAATGTATCTTTCAAGTCCATTATTTCTTTAGTGATTTTCTGTCTTGTTGACCTATCCATTGCTGTAAGCAGAGTATTAAAGTCCCCTGCTATTGGCACATTCTTATCTATAAGTTTGTTTCTGTTTGTGATTAATTGTTTTAGATATTTAGGTGCTCCCATATTCGGTGCGTAGACATTTATGATTGTTAGTTCTTCCTGATGGTTGGACCCTGTAATTATTATGTAGTACCCTTCTTCATCTCTTGTGATTGTCTTTAATTTAAAGTCCAGTTTGTCTGATATAAGTATCGCTACTCCGGTTTTCTTTTGATTTCCTGCTGCATGATATATATTTCTCCACCCCTTACTTTTAATCTGAAGGTATCTTCCCAACTAAAATGAGTTTCTTGTAGACAGTATATAGATGGATTTTGTTTTTTAATCCATTCTGCTACCCTATGTCTTTTGATTGGAGCATTCAGCCCATTTACATTCAGTGTTATTATTGAAATATGTGGGTTTAGAGTCTTTGTATCTTTTGTAGGGTTCATGTTTGTGGTGGTGTCAGTGGAATCTTTGTTCCTTGCAACCTTTCCTTCAGAGCATCTCCCTCAGGATTTCTTGTAGGGCTGGCTTCGTGGTGACAAATTCTTTCAATTTCTGTTTGTTTGGAAAGGTTTCTATCTCTCCTTCTATTTTGAATGACAGGCTTGCTGGATAGAGGATTCTTGGCTGCATATTTTTACTGTTCATCACATTGAAGATCTCTTGCCATTCTTTTCTGGCCTGCCACGTTTCAGTAGATAGGTCTGTCACCACTCTGATGGGTTTCCCTTTGTATGTGAGGGCCCTTTTCTCCCTAGCTGCTTTCAAAATTCTCTTTGTCCTTGTATTTTGCCATTTTTACGATGATATGTCGTGCAGAAGATCGATTCAAGTTACGTCTGAGAGGAGTCCTCTGAGCCTCTTGTATTTCCACATTGACTTCTTCCCCAGGTCGGGGAAGTTCTCTGCTATAATTTGTTCCAGGACTCCTTCAGCACCTTTCCCTCTCTTCCTCTTCTGGGATTCCTATGATACGGATATTGTTGCGTTTGACTGTGTCGCTGAGCTCTCGAATTCTTCTTTCCTGTTCCTGGATCAGTTTGTCTCTTTTTTTTGTCAGCTTCTTGTTTTTCTACAATGGTGTCTTCTAAATCACTTATTCTCCTTTCTGCCTCTTCAAGCCGTGCGTTGGAGGCCTCTAATTTATTATGGATCTCATTTATCACATTTTTTAATTCTTCATGCCTATTTTTATTTTCCATTCTGTCTGTAGCCATAGTTTCTTTGATGTCGCCTATGTTTTTTCAAGCCCTGCTATTAATTTCACCATTATTATTCTAAAATCTTGTTCACTTATGCTGCTGATGTCTGTTTTGAGCAATTCATTAGCTGTCATTTCTTCTTGGAGTTTCTTTGGAGGAGAGCTCTTTCGTTTCGTCATTTTAGTTAGCTTTCCGGCTCTTGTTGGTTTTAAAGATCTGTTATGCTCTCTGTTTCTATGAGCACTGCTATATCCAAGAAGACTCTTTGACTTTCCAGGGCCTATCCTTTCAGAGATTGTTTTTTGAATGGTATCCCTCGGTCACTCTTGTTGGGACCTTAGTTATTTTATTTTCCTATTCGTAGTGATATTTGGGACTCTTCACCTTGTGTACTCTAGCTTGTTTCTTGAGGTAGCCCTGGAAAAGAAAACAGACAGACAAACACACAGGGAGCAGGAGCACACAAACGCACAGGCTGATTCAACTAACATGCAAAGTGAGAGGGAAAACAAAAAAGTTAATAGAAAAGATGGAGGAGGGAGGGCGAATAGGGAGCATAAAATACATAAAAGGGTCAAAAAGGGGAAAAGAAAAGGAAAAAAGAAAAAAACCCTTGGACAAAGAACGGTTTACATATACCTGGATTTCCCAGCTACAGTTAAATAGCCGTGTGTATGCAGTGCTGGTTGAAGAGCATAGAGAAAAAGAGAGAAGGCAGGGCGAGACAAGGCAGATTTGGAAATAGAATGAACAGGCAGAAGGGATAAGAAACTTTTTTCAAAGAGGTAAAGGGTAGAATATGGTTGGATAGGTGAGAGAAGGATGCTGGAATTATCCAGAGAAACTATATAGTCTAATTACTCCTGAGAGAAATAGCTGAAAAAGTCGGTAGGTGTAGAATTTACATTTACAGAATGGACTTGTGATTGTTTAAGCAAGCTGGCGACCAGAGTTAATCAGGTCAGTGTTTTGGGGAAAAAAGCGAGAAAAGAGAAAAGAAGAAGAAAAAAAGAGAAAAGAAAGGGGAAAAAAAAAGGGGAAAAAGAAAAAAAAAAAGGGAGGAGGGCACCTCTCAGGCAGGGATGGGCGTGGTGTGATCCGATGCCTCAGGCGGGGGTTCTGCCTTGGCGATTGTGGGGAGGAGAGTGACGGTGCTCCAGTCCCTTCTTGAACCCCGCGCTGCAGCTCGCTTTTTTTTTTTGGCGTGTCAACTCCCCGTTCCAGGGATGCAGCCGAAGTTGGTTGCACTCTTCAACCCAGGCCAGTTCCAATCTCCAAATCCCAGCCCGCGCCCCGCTGAAGTTGCCTTAGACACAGCTTCCCAGACAACCCCCTCGGGCTATTCCAGGCTCCCTGCTGAGCTCTGGGGGTGGAGTCAGGATTGCTGCTTCCTTCTCTGGGTCAGGCTGGTGCGCATGCACAGGGGCTTGCCTGCCGGGTCCGCATAGCCTGAGCCCGCTGGAGTGAGGAAAACCGGGTCTCTCTATGGCTCGTCACCCGAAACACGAACTCACAGGCAAATTTCCCAGTTTTTAGCTCTTTGCCTTCCCTCTCGAGTTCCAGCCAGCCAGGAGCGCGGACGCCTGGTGTCTGCGCGTCTCCTTCAGGGGTCCCAGCCGCCCTGGAGCTACAATGGCGGCAGGCGCGCCGCCGCTGGAGTGAGGAAAACCGGGTCTCTCTATGGCTCGTCACCCGAAACACGAACTCACAGGCAAATTTCCAGTTTTTAGCTGTCTGCCTTCCCTCTCGAGTTCCAGCCAGCCAGGAGCGCGGATGCCTGGTGTCTGCGCGTCTCCTTCAGGGGTCCCAGCCGCCCTGGAGCTACAATGGCGGCAGGCGCACCGCCGCCGCTTTAAAACCCAACCTCCAGGAGTGGCACAAAGAAGCAGTTTGTGTGCTCAGCCTTCCCCAGGACCAGTTGTCGCGAGGGGACCTGGTGTGCAGGTATTTGGCAAGTACGGTCTTTCTATGCACCGAGCGGAGATTTTTCTGTCTCGGACTCTCTCCTTTTCCCCTCTCACTCCCCGTAGAGGGTAGAGGGGGATCGCCTCCCACCCTGGAGGCTCCGATCCCGCCCGATTTTACCTTCCCCGGTTCGCACTCACGTTAGAAGGCTTTCTCAGTGGATTCTGCGTCCTTTTTTCTCCCAGTCTCTCAGGTTTTGTATGGTTTCCAATGGCTTCAGATCTTTTCTGTGTGATGTATGGGCGCGAGTGCAAGTACGGAGCTCCTTACTTCTCCGCCATCTTGCCTCATCTCCTACAATATGTGATTTATTAATAAAGCCAGTACTATGGCTGGCATATTTACTTAGAATATTCCTGAGGTCAGCATGTGCCTAAAAAAGAAAAATTATCCAACCTGCTGAAATATGTGGAAAAGGAAACTATTCTCCCTGTGTTAATTTATCATCTGTCTCAGTACCTTTTCTAAGCCACTTCAAGTCTGGCACTTTTACTGGCTTCAGAGAGAGTTTGGCACCACACTGGCTTTGTGGGAGCATGCATCCAAGCTAAGACATAGTACCTGCTGGCATTAAAAGAGTCTGTGATCCATATTTTAAGATAATGGACCAGGGGCACTGGGTGGCTCAGTTAGTTGAGTGTCTTACACACGGTTTCGGCTCAGGTCAAGATCTCAAGGTTTCAGGGTTCGAATCCCATATTGGGCCCTGTGCTAACAGCACAGCCTCTGCTTGGGATTCTCTCTCTCTCTCTCTCTGTCTCTCTCTCTTCCTCTTCCACACTTGTGCTTGTCTGTCTCCTTCAAATAAATAAACTTTAAATAATAAATAAAAATGGCTGTCCATAAAAATATAGCCATTTGTAGAAGCAGTGAAGCCCTGAACAAGGAGAGTATGTTAGATGTTGATGAGTTATAGAAGATAAGCATTTCACATAATGAGAAACAAAGGAACTATACCATTTAATTCATAATAGTAATGAGAGTTTCAGCAGAACTATTCCTTATTAGGTATATGACATAGCTAAGAATATAATATGAGATAATTTGTTCTCATAATGTGGTCAGTGGGTTTTTATTGTGTATACATGACCATCTCTATATAGGCACTTTTCTCTTCAGAGTAATATAGCAATAGTGCTGCTTTCTAGGTAAAGTGTATGTGCTGGAAGCTTCAATATTTGAATAGAAGAAAGGTGAAGGATAGAATGGTTAAGTGGAGGAACTCTGCAATATGTCATGATAGGTATAGCATTTTGAGGGGAAAGAAGAAATATTTCTTTAACCAAAATAATGTTCTCAAAACCTTATCCCCTTGGTGGTAATACTTTAATTTTCCTGTCAGAACCATAGTGAAGACAGTCTTATTATCCTGGAGATCAGTCTATGAAAATTTACAAGTGAAGAACAGCTGAGAACCTTGTTTTTTTTTAATGTTTATTTATTTTGAGACAAGAGACAGAAGCATGTTTGTGAGCTCGAGAGAAGCAGAGAGAGAGAATCCCAAGCAGGCCCGGAGCTGTCAGTGCAGAGCCTGACACTTGGTGCTTGATCTCACAAACCGTGAGATCATGACCTGAGTCAAAGTCAAGAGTCAGACGTTTGACCTACTGAACCACCCAGCTGAGAACCTTCTTGTTCATTAAGAAATTACCTAGTAAAACAAAGAATAGATACAGAAATAGCAATGAGCCCATATCTTTGAGTGAAGGCAGCTACCCCTTACCCTAGTCTTCAACAGCACCCTGGCCACTGCTCCTGGAGACTACTACTCACATATTCTAAGGGACTGGCCTTGACATTTCTCCTTATTAATACTGTAAAATATATTTAAAATAACCTCAAATCACACAGGAAACCTAAAATATGAGATCTTTGCTGACATTAATTTCTGTATTGTTGATTTTTATGTTCTCCATGATGTGAAAGGCACAATAAGAATAGTTACTTTTTTATTTAGTCTTTCTGATCAAAAAGTCAGCCCTCAGCAGCAATTGGTCAGGCAGTTGCTTTACTGAATAATTATAATCATCTTTGTCAGAATAAAATTCAAGAAGGTTGAATCCTATTACAGTATCCACCCTAGAATTCAATAAGAGGAATTTTAGCTTTATATAATATAACCTCTCCTTGAAAACATAACTAGGAATCAGTTTTGAATAACAGAATTAGATGTTAAAATACAGAAGTCACTTTTAATAAAGTACCAGAAATGCAAATTTCAGACATTTATTCTTATTTAGTTGCTTACATAAGTCATATATGTTTTCCTAGGAGTAGATTAATTGAATGAGAACAGCTGTATCTTATTGCAATTACAGAGAAATGAAATATACAGACAAAAATACTGAGAGAAACCAATGAAATTTCTTGTTCTCTCAAGTAAAATTAGAAACATTTTAATTAAAGTGAGATGTTATAAATCCACATTTTAAAAGTTCTTGATAGATATTTGATATTTAGTCAATATATTTTAAATGCTTTATTAAAGACACAGATCCGTTTAAAAAGTAAATCCGGCAACTATCTAATAAGATATATTTCCCTGTCAGCATATTTAAAAAGCAATCAATATCTCACCTGACACTGCTCATTTTGTCTCAATTAAAATGAAATATAAATTCACAAAAGCAATTTCAGAAATTGCTCGAGCAAAATAAATTCAAACCAGAATGATCACTTGTATTTGTCTTACATCTTGCTGCTGTGTGTAAACCTTTCTAATGTAGAAAAGAATAAAAGTATGTATAGCACTCCTAATAGAAGAAAAAGCTCTTCCAAACTTAACTTTATGGCAGTTTCATTAAAAATTCCACCAAATGATTTTTAGTAATGATTAACTCAAGAGATTGACATAAAAGCAAGGAAGTAAGGGAAAAGATACTGGTAATCATGTTTCACAACATGGGATATTCTTTCATATTCTTCAGTAAGTTCATATATATTTTTTGTTGCTTAGTTCATGTGTCCAAAAATACATGTTTTATAAAGTTTTTACTGTATAGATCCAAAAATCTACTTGGCAGTGGGAAATGGGTCAATTTCAGTTTCTTTGTCATTCAACAGAGTAAAATGAAAATGTGAAAGTGTTCTTTTTGAATGGAAATATGTGTATGTGGTATATTGTTATATTTAACTAGAAATACTATAGATTTTGTATATTTTACAGTTTTTTGGATACTGACAATTAAATATCTCTATCTATGTTCTTAGTTTTTACCACATCTTGGTTTTAGACATATATCAAGTAACTGTAAATTTTATTAATTTAAGTACTGGCCATAAACCTTTTTAAAAGACAGTATTAGAAAGGGCAGACAAAATAGGAGACAGAGGATGAAGCAGTGAGGAGGCATTATTTGTTGAACCCATATTATCTGTACAGGTCATTAATACATGCTAATTTTTAGGACTACAAATTAGCCCTATAATAATCCTATTACTACAGAAGATTTCATAAATTAAGTAATTGCTGCATGTGATAAACAATGAGCAATCTTTACAGTGGCTCAAATATAAACTAAATTCTAAATTGTCCTACTGTTGATTTTATTGCTTTGACAAACTGTTCAATTTCTCTTAAGTTTTATCCTCATTAAATATACATGCAGATAAATAATATTTGTTTTAAAAATGTATGTTCAAGAGGAAATAAAAAACATTAAAAAAAGAAAACAACCTGGATAAAAAAATAGGCCATAATACCAAAATACCAATATTGAACTAAATTAAACTATGGACTTTGGGTGATTATTATTTGTCTGTGTAGTTTCATCCTTGGTAAAAGGTACCATTCTGGTTGATGATGTTGATAAAGAGAAGTTATACATTTGTGAGATTATGCATGTGAGAAATCTCTTTCTCCTAACTTTGTTGTAAACTTAAAGCTGCTCTTAAAATGTAGTCTTTTTAGAAAAAAAAAAGTGAAATATACTAATTAATGCAGGCAAAGAGTATGGCACTTCATAAGTGTTCAGTTCATATTAATCAGCGGTATGTTAGTTTTCAGATAACATAGTCTTTTTTTTTTTTTTATTTGAGAGAAAGGGTGTATGTGAGGGTGAGGAGGGAGAGAGACAGAGGGAGAGAAAGAGAGAGACAGAGAATCTTAACCAGGCCTGCGATCATGACCTGAGACGAAATCAAGAGTCAGACACTCAACCAATTGAGCCACCTAGGTGCCCTTCAGATAACATATTCTTATTTACCATTCATTTATTGTCCAAAATGAACCTAAGTAAATTATTGTTAGACATTTCTTATACATCATTTTTTTAAAAAAATAGTTATTTTCCTAAAGGTAGTGATTTTTTATGATTCATATTTGTATACTCACTATTGGGTCATAGAGTATTTTATATTGTACATGTTCAATAAATGTTGAAAGGATGAATTAATATGCTCCATTGGCTTCAATGACAATAACAGAATAAAAACAGAGTAAAGATGTCTTCAGGTTCTTCCCGTTGTTTAACTTTTACATGAATTTGACTTTTATCAAATTATTTTTTATATCACAAGTATAAAACTGACTATTTACTTAACTCATAATTTCTCTATTCCTTTCTCAGATCTAAAGAAATGAGATTTGCAAGTAGATAGGTTTTAATATGGGGTGGGCCTATGGAAAAGGAAGTAAAAATCATCAGTTTACCCTTTTTAAGTAATGGGGTAAATCTCCAAAAAATAAAATTAAAAGTAGTACTGTGTTTGTTTGCCACCAATAGAATTTTTTAAGTGATGTTTCCAATTTTTGTATACCAGTTT
Organism: Proteles cristata cristata; assembly: GCA_017311185.1. Taxonomy (NCBI): domain Eukaryota; kingdom Metazoa; phylum Chordata; class Mammalia; order Carnivora; family Hyaenidae; genus Proteles; species Proteles cristata. The sequence goes on along the minus strand of JAESUZ010000698.1, from coordinate 206,075 downwards.
TTAAGTGAACATAGCTATTATTTTATCTTATAACCCATTAGAATATGAAAGCAGTATATGATCTAAATCATTTTTCAGCTCTATAGTACCAAAGCTGTGGGAATTACATATGAAATCCTAATAGAAACAAAGATCTATGATGCCAATGACAAATAAAGTAATCTGAGAAGAGCAGGTATCAACATGTTGTAATATTTTCATTTATCTAAATAAAATGAGAATGTGTTAAAAACCCTATCTAGTCAAAGAAAGGAAGCAGAGTTTTAAGATGATTCATTGAATTCAAGTTTTCTTAATAGGCAACTCAGACTGTGTAGGCAAAACAAATCACAATGTATGATTTGGAGATAATATAGTGGAGCTAAGCAATAGCTGTAGACTTGCAGGTAGGGATGAGATTTTCTGTAATAGGAATGCAAGATGAATGCTCATATGTTTCAAAATGCAGGGTGTTAAGGATTCTGAAACATTGAATTAGGCAAGAAATATTTAGAAAAGTATGTGTAGCTATATTTTTAAATTGTACTTAGGAAAGCAGTTCATAATATGGGCAAAATGATGTAAAGGAAAGAGCAGCAGAGTGGAGTTAGGTACTTTGTTTTCTAGAAACAACCCTATTATAAAGCCTGGTGGGTATATCACATTCACCCTCTGAGTCTTAATTTCTTAAACAGTAAAATTAGGAGGTTAGAGTAGATTATCTCTAAAGTTCTGATTGTCTAATTGTGACATGTGGTTTGTGAATTAGAAACTTCCTGTCACTTACAAGTACATCAAGTTGACATGCTCTATTAGTTACTAGTGTAGAGAATAAAACTCAGAGAAATAAAAATTATGCCTATTATAAATAAAGGTATGTTGACAGAATTTTGGCCTTAAATCTTTTATGGTAGAAGGCATTTTGCTAAGAATAAATTGTCTTAGAACTGGTATCTTTCTAATCCATTTCTAAAAAGAATTGTTATCTTTTTATATTAAAAATACATTACAAATATGACCCATGAGAGAATGCATATTAGAATTATGATCTTATAGAAACTTAAACATGAAATGGTTTGCTGTCACTGAACAGAATATTTTCTAATTGAAGATTTTCAATCAGAGTTAGAAAGCTATGGATGACTTAGCAGAGTTCTTTATCTCCTCCATCATCCAATTTTCAAGAGATTTGCGTGTACTTCTCTGGAAGTCATTATTAATACTTTTGCCAATTATTGTCAAAGTTAATATTCTAAAGGGAGGTGAGAGTAGTAGCGTAATTTAGAAGCTGAAAATATGAGACTAAATCTGAGTGTAATCAGATAACCTTTTTCACAAAAGAACTACAAAACAAGTTGTGCATAAAATTAATTATATTTTTATTAGATTCCAAAAGATGCTTGCTTGTTGAGAGCTGATCTAATGATATGGTATACAGAAGGGAAAGCTGAGAAAATACAGGTGCAACAGAAACATTAACAGTAGTGAGCCTGTTGATTAGAGATGATTCCAGCTGACTCTTGACTCAAAAATAATGATGAGACATGTTTTCTTAGAAGTAAAATTTCAGTACTTCAGATTAGTTCAGAGACTACTATTTAGAGTTTCCCAATTTAAAATGTTAAAGACTTAAAAATTAATATACATTATATTAAGGCAACAAACCATCTAGGTAATTTTAAAGATTATGATGAAACTGAATGAAAACAACTCATCTTTTTTTTTTTTAATTTTTTTAAATGTTTTTATTTATTTCTAGGAGAGAGAGAGAGCGTGAGCAGGGGAGGGTCAGAGAGAGAGGGAGTCACAGACTGAAACAGGCTCCAGGCTCTGAGCTGGCGGTCAGCACAGAGCCCGACGGGGGGCTCGAACCCACGAACCGCGAGATCATGACCTAAGTGAAAGTCGGACGCTTAACCGACTAAGCCACCCAGGCGCCCCGAAAACAACTCATCTTATTTATATCTCACTTTAAGTCTTTTGACTAGTATTTTTGTCATATTTATTTGGTTTTGTTAAAATAGAAGCATTTCCGTGATTGAGGGAATTATCATATTGATAATTTAAATACTGTCTCAGTTTTTGTTCTATATAGTGAGGATGACAAGATACAATATCAAAAAGAAAACAGCAAAAATCTTTGTGTATAATTGTCACAGGTTGATTCAATCATGCCTCTAAACTTCCCATTTTAACAGCTCATCTGTGTACTCTTCACTATTGAGGTAATTATTTTCAAAATACAAGTTATAACTTGTAATTTTTATATCATTCTTTCTCAGTGTTACAATGCAGGATAAAAATTTATAATTGAAAAATTCAATACCATAGCTTACAAATGTAGAACGTAAAACTTCAAGTGCAGTGTATGTTGAAAAGACATGTAGAGTAGGAACAGTTGTATCATATTCTTTATGCTATTATTAACAGCTTGTATAGGTCTGATTTCACCTTGACTTCATGTGAAACTCAAAGATTAGTTTATTTCATTTTCTTATTGATGGCTTGCTCTCCTTCACTTGAGTTTCCATATAATTTTTAGTTAAGAAGCAAGTAACTTGCTGGAATGGAAGTATGACATGCTCCAGAGATCTCGCCCTAGAAAAATAATAAAAATTGATGAATATTGTATTTTTTTAAGTATGGAAATTGTCCTGGGAGCACAGAGCACAGGGAGATACATGAATTTAATAACATTTACAAAGTTCTTATAGGAACACTAAAAACCTATGGCATTTGAGCCACAACCCTCTCCCTCTCTCTTCAGTTCAGTATTATGGAAGTTCTATTCCAGATGTGTATGGTGAGAATATGGACTGTTTCTCTTCCAGCTCCAAGTCTAGGGTGATTTTTTTTTTTTCTGGAAGAAGCAGCCCAATGACATGCTAATTCATTCTACCTTCTCTGAGTTAAATGTTTTAGATTCCACATAATAAGTGAGACTATATAGTGCTTGTCTTTGTCTGACTTATTTCACTTTGCATAATGCCCTCATGATTCATGTGTGTTGTCACAAATGGCACAATTTCCTTCTTTTTTTGGCTAAATAATATTCCATTGTGTATATGTACCCCCATTTTATTTATTCATCTGTCAGTCAACACGTAAGTTGTTTCTGTGTCTTGGCTACTGTGAATAATGATGTAATGAACATCATATAACTTCATTATAGTGATTTAAGTTTCTCTGGATATATATCCAGTGAGATTGCTGGTCCATATGGTAGTTTTATTTTTAATTTTTGGGGGAAGTTTCAGACTGTGTTTTACAATGGCTGTACCAATTTATATTCCCAGCCCACACCCCACCCACCCACCCTCTGTGGTGTGCAAGTGTTCTTTTTATCTTCAGCATTATTACTTCCTTTATTTCATACTAGGTGTGAGGTCATATGTAATTATTTTGATTTGCATTTCCCCAATAGTTAGTGATGTTGAACACTTACTTATGTACTTGTTGGCTATTAGTTATGTAATCTTTGGGAAAAAATCCATTTATGTCTTCTGTTCCCTTTTAAACTAGATTGTTTCTTTGCCATTAACAAACATCTTTTCATTGTTTTTATGAGTTTTTAAAATATATTTTGGATATTAACCTTATCATATATATGGTATGCAAATATTTTTTCCCATTCTGTATGTTGCCTTTCATTTTGTGAATTTAGTTTCATGTAGTCCTCCTTGTTGATTTATGCTTTTGTTGCTTGCTCCTTTAGTGTCATATACAAAGTGTCATGAAGCTTTGTACCTTTGTTTTCTTCTTAGAGTATACATTTTCAGGTCTTATGTTTAAGTCCTTATTCTATTTTGAGTTCATTTTTGTGAATGGTGTAAGATATGGGTTCAGTTTTATTCTTTTGCATGTGGATATCCAGTTTTCCCATTTATTGAATAGATTATCCTTTCCCCACTGAGTATTTTTGGCTCCTGTGATAAACATCAGTTGGCCGGATATGTATAGACTAATTACTGGGCTCTCATTTCAGGTTATTTATCTGTTTCTATACCAGTGCCATATTGTTTTTTTTAAAACTTTGTTGTCAAGTTGGTTTCCATACAACACCCAGTGCTCATCCCCACAAGTGCCCTCTTCCATGCCCATCATCCCTGTTCCCCACCCAACCACCCCCATCAACCCTCAGTTTGTTCTCGGCATGCAAGTGTCTCTCAGGGTTTACCTACCTCCCTCTCCCCACTATTTTTCCCCTTCTTCTCCCCTATGGTCCTCCAATAAGTTCCTCCTAATCCTCCTATATGTGCAAACATAGGGTGTCTGTCCTTCTCTGCCTGACTTATTTCGCTCAGCATAACACCCTCAAGGTGCATCCATGTTGCTACACATGGACAGATTTCATTCTTTCTCTTTGCCATGTAGTATTCCATCGTATAGATAAACCACATCTTCTTGATCCATTAGTCCTTTGATGGACACTTAGGCTCTTTTCATGTTTTAGCTATTGTGGAGAGTGCTGCTATGAACATTGAGGTACATGTGCCCCTATGCATCAGCATTCCTGTATCCCTTGGGTAAATTCCTAGCAGTGCTATTGCTGGGTCCCAGGGGAGTTCTGTTGTTAAATTTTGAGGAATCTCCACACTATTTTCCAGAGGGTCTGCACCAGTTTACATTCCCACCAACAGTGTAGGAGGGTGCCCGTTTCTCCATATCCTCGCCAGCATCTAGAGTCCTCTGATTTGCTCATTTTAGCTACTCTGACTGGCATGAGGTGGTATCTCAGTGTGGTTTTGATTTGTATTTCCCTGATGAGGAGGGATGCTGAGCATTGTTCCATGTGTCTGTTGGCCATCTGGATGTCCTCTTTGGAGAAGTGTCTGTTCATATCTTCTGCCCATTTCTTCACTGGATTTTTTGTTTTTCAGGTGTGGAGTTTTGTGAGTTCCTTATACATTTTGCATACTAGCCCTTTTTCTGATATGCCATTCACAACTATCTTTTCTCATTCCGTTGGTTGACTATTAGTTTTATAGATTGTTTCCTTTGCCGTGCAGAAACTTTTAATCTTGATGATGTCCCAATAGTTCATTTTTACTCTTGATTCCCTTGCCTTTGGGGATGTGTCAAGTAAGAAATCGCTGTGGTGGAGGTCAAGGAGGTTGTTTCCTGTTTTCTCCTCTAGAGTTTTGATGGTTTCCTGTCTCACATTCAGGTCCTTTATCCATTTTGAGTTTATTTTTGTGTACGATGTGAGAAAATGATCTACTTTCATTCTTCTGCATGTTGCTGTCTGGTTCTCCCAGCACCATCTGTTAAAGAGGCTGTCTTTTTTCCCATTGGATACTGCTTCCTGCTTTGTTAAAGATTAGTTGGCTGTACATTTTGGGGTCCAATTCTGAGTTCTCTATTCTTTTCCACTGGTCTATGTGTCTGTTTTTGTGCCAATACCATACAGTCTTGATGATGACAGCTTTGTAATAGAGGCTAAAGTCTGGGATGGTGATATCTCCCATTTTGGTTTTCTTCTTCAATATTACTTTGGCTATGTGGGTTCTTTTGTGGTTCATACAAATTTTAGGATAGTTTCTTCTAGTTTTGAGAAGAATGCTGGTGCAATTCTGATTGGGATTGCATTGAATGTGTAGATTGCTTTGGGTAGTAATGACATTTTAACTATATTTATACTTCTAATCCAGGAGCATGGAATGTTTCTCCATTGCTTTGTGTCTTCTTCAGTTCCCTTCATAAGTTTTCTATAGTTTTCCTCATACAGATCTCTTTCATCTTTGGTTAGGTTTATTCCTAGATATTTTATGGTTTTTTGTGCAATTGTGAATGGGATCAGTTTCTTGATTTCTCTTTCTGTTGCTTCATTGTTGGTGTATAAAAATGCAACCGATTTCTGTACATTGATTTTGTATTCTGCAACTTTGCTGAATTCATGGATCAGTTCTAGTAGACTTCTGGTGGAGTCTCTCGGGTTTTCTCTGTAGAGTATCATGCCGTCTGCGAAAAGTGAGAGTCTGGCTTCTTCTTTGCCAATTCTGATGCCTTTTATTTTCTTTTGTTGTCTGATGGCTGATGCTAGGACTTCCAGCACTATGTTAAACAACAGTGGTGAGAGTGGACATCCCTGTTTGTTCCTCATCTCAGGGGGAAAGCTCTCAGTTTTCCTCCATTGAGGATGATGTTAGCTGAAGGCTTCTCATAGATGGCTTTTATGATGTTTAAGTGTAAGTTCCTTCTCTCCCGACTTTCTCGAGGGTCTTTATTAAGAAGGGATGCTGTTTTTGTCAAATGCTTTTTCTGCATCTATCGACAGGATCATATGATTTTTATCTTCTCTTTTGTTGATATGATATATCACGTTGATTGATCTGTGAACATTGAACCAGCCCAGTAACCCAGGAATGAATCCCACTTGATCTTGGTGGATAATTCTTTTTATGTGCTGTTGGATTCGATTTGCAAGTATCTTGTTGAGGATTTTTGCATCTGTATTCATCAGATATATGGCCTGTAGTTCTTGATTTTTGCTAGGTCTCTGTCTAGCTTGGGAATCAAAGTGATGCTGGCTTCATAAAATGAGTCTGGAAGTTTTCCTTAGATTTCTATCTTTTGGGATAGTGTGAGAAGAAAAGGTATTAGTTCTGTTTTAAAAGTCTGGTAGAGGGGCGCCTGGGTGGCTAAGTTGGTTAAGCATCCGACTTTGGCTCAGGTCATGATCTCACGGTTCGTGGGTTCAAGCCCCACATCGGGCTCTGTGCTGACAGCTAGCTCAGAGCCTAGAGCTCTGTCTTCGGACTCTGTATCTCCCTCTCTCTCTGACCCTCCCCTGCTCACACTGTCTCTCTCTCTCAAAAATAAATTAAAAAAAAACATTTAAAAAAAATAAAATAAATAAAAGTCTGGTAGAATTCCCTAGGGAAGCCATCTGGCCCAGGGCTCTTATTTGTTCAGAGACTTTTGATAATTGCTTCCATTAACTCACTAGTTATTGGTCTGTTCAGATTTTCTATCTTTTCCTGTGTGAATTTTGGTAGTGAGTGTGTGTTTAGGAATTTGTCCATTTCTTCCAAGTTGTCCAGTTTGTTAGCATATAATTTTTCATAGTATTCCCTGATAATTGCTTGTATTTCTGAGGGGTTGGTTGTAAAAAGTCCATTTTCATTCATGATTCTGTCTATTTGAGTGCTCTCTCTTTTCTTTTTGAGAAGCCTGGATAGAGGTTTCTCAATTTTGTTTATTTATTTTTCAAAAAACCATCTCTTGGTTTCATTGATCTTTTCAACTGTTTCTTTCGTTTCTATATTGTTTATTTCTGCCCTGAGTTTTATTATTTCTCTTCTCCTATTGGATTTGGGGTGCTCTTGTTGCTCTTCTTTAGACCTAGTTCCTTTAGGTGCGCATTTAGATTTTGCACTTGTGCTTTTTCCAATTTCTTGAAATAGTCCTGGAGTGCAATGTACTTTCCTCTTAGGACTGCCTTTGCCGCATCCCATAGAGTTTGGATTGTTGTATTTTCATTTTCATTTGTTTCCATATATTTTAAAATTTCTTCTCTAATTGCCTGATCGGCCCATTCGTTCTTTAGCTGGGTGTTCTTTAACCTCCATGTTTTTGGAGGTTTTCCAGACTTCTTCCTGTGATTGATTTCAAGTTTCATAGCATTGTGATCTGAAAGTGAGCATGGTATGATCTCAATTCTTTTATATTTATTGAGGGCTGCTTTATGTCCCAGTATGTGATCTATCTTGGATAATGTGCCATGCGCACTTGAGAGGAAAGTGAATTCCATGGCTTCAGGATGTAGAGTTCTAAATATATCTGTCAAAGTCATCTGGTCCAATGTGTCATTCCAGTCCATAGTGTCTTTGGTGATTTTTTGTCTAGTTCATGTGTCCATTGCTATAAGTGGAGTATTAAAGTCCCCTGCTATTAGTACGTTCTTATCCATAAGATTGTTTCTGTTTGTGATTGTTTTATGTATTTAGGTCCTTCCATATTTGGTGCATAGACATTTATAATTGTTAGCAATTCCTGATGGATAGACCCTGTAATTATTATATAATGCCCTTCTTCATCTCTTGTTACTGTCTTTCCTTTAAAGTCTAGTTTGTCTGATATAAATATAGCTACTCCACCTTTCTTTTTTTGACTTCCTATAGCATGATAGATATTTCTCCATCCCTTTACTTTCAATCTGAGGGTGCCCTCCAGTCTAAAATGAGTTTCTTGTAGGCAGAAAATAGATGGAGTTTGTTTTCTTATCCATTCTGCTACCCTATGTCTTTTGATTGGGGCATTTAGTCCAGTAATATTAAGTGTTATTATTGAAAAAGATGGTTTTAGAGTCATAATGTCCTTTGTGGGATTTATGCTTGTGGTGGTGTCTCTGGTTTCTTGTGTTCCTTGCAACACTTCCCTCAGAAAGTCCCCCTCAGGATTTCTTGTAGGGCTGGCTTAGTGGTTACAAATTCTTTCAATTTTTGTTTATTTAGAAAGACTTGTATCTCTCCTTCTATTCCGAATGACAGGCTTGCTGGATAGAGGATTCTTGGCTGCATTTTTTTTTTCTGTTAATAGCATTGAAGATTTACTGTGATTCCTTTCTGGCCTGCCAAGTTTCAGTAGATAGGTCTGTCACCACTTTGATAGGTTTCCCTTTGTATATTAGGGCCCTTTTATCCCTTGCTGCTTTCAGAATTTTCTCTTTGTCCTTATATTTTGCCAGTTGCAGTATGAAGTATCATGGAGAAGGTTGATTTAAGTTATGTCTGAGGGGAGTTCTCTGTGCCTTTGGATTTCAACATCTACTTCCCTCCCCAGGTTGGGGAAGTTCTGTGCTATAATTTGTTCAAGGACTCCTTCAGCGCCTTTCCCTCTCTCTTCCTCTTTTGGAATTCCTATGATATGGATATTATTCCATTTGATTGTATTGCTGAGCTCTCAAACTCTCCTTTCATGTTGCTATATCAGTTTACCTCTTTTTCTCAGCTTCCTCTTTTTCTATAATTGTGTCTTCTAAATCATTTATTCTCCTTTCTGCCTCTTCATTTGTGCATTGGACACCTTCATTTTATTATGCATCTCATTTATAGCATTTTTAATTCATCACAGCTATTTTTAAGCTTAGTAGTGTTTGTAGCAATAGTTTCTCTGATGTCTTCCATGCCTTTTTCAAGTACAGCGATTAATTTTATGACTATTCTAAATTCTTATTCAGTTATTTTGCTTATATCTGTTTTGTGCAGTTCTTTAGCTGTCAATTCTTCCTGGAATTTGTTTGGAGGAATTTGTTTGTTTCATCATTTTGGTTAGCTTTCTATCTCTTGTTTGTTTTAAACACTTATTATGTACTCTTCACCTGTGAGTGGTGCTGTGCCAAAGAAACATCTTTGACTGTACAGAGCCTGTCTGTTCAGAAAGTGTTCTTTGAATGGTGTCTCTTGGTCTCTCTTGTTGAAACCTTGGTTATTTTATTTTCCTGCTTGTAGTGGTATTTGGGACTCTCCACCATGTGGACTTTTGCTTGTTTCTTGAAGTAGTCCTGGAAAGAAAAAAAAAACAAACAACAAATAGACAAATACACAGGGAACAAAGGCACACAAACGCACAGACAAATCCAACAGACACGCAAACTGAAAGGGAAAAAGACAAAGAAAAAAGGAAGGGACACATAAAAAAAAGAAAAGGAAAGAAAAGAGGAAGGAGGGAAAACGAATAATAAAAATGAAAATATATAAAAAAGAAAAAAGAAAAAGGAAGAAGAGACACCCAATAGACAAAGGACAGTCTAAAGCATAGAACCAGAATTCCCAGCTACAAATAAATAGCTGGGTGTTGAAGTGCTGGTGGAAGAGCATATACAAAGAGAGAATTGACAGGGGGGTGGAGGAAGTGAAATTGGAAATGAAATGAGCAGGCAGAAAGACTAAGAGGCTTAATTCAGAGAGAGAAAGAGGGAAATATGGTTGGAGGGGAGGCAAAAGAAATGACAATAATGCTACTCAGAGAAACTGAGTCTCATTACTCCAGAGAGAAAGAGATAAAAAGGTAGCAGTGGAGGTGTAAAATTTACGTCTAGAGAATGGACTAAATGTGGCTGTTTAAGCAAGCCAGTGACCAGAATTAATCAGAGCAGTGCATGGGGCGCCTGGGTGGCTTAGTCGGTTAAGCGTCCAACTTTCGCTTAGGTCATGATCTCGCGGTTTGTGGGTTCGAGCCCCGCTTCGGGCTCTGTGCTGACTGCCAGCTCAGAGCCTGGAGCCTGTTTCAGTCTGTGACTCCCTCTCTCTCTGACCCTCTCCTGCTCACGCTGTCTCTCTCTCTCTCTCTCTCTCTCTCCTAGAAATAAATAAAACATTTAAAAAAATCAGAGCAGTGCATCCATGTTGGTCTTGCCCTGGCTCCGGTTAAAAAAAAAAAAAAAAAAAAAAAGAGGACATCTCTAGTGGGGATGGGCGTGGTTTGGTCCAGTGCATCCTGTGGTGGTCCTGCCTTGGTGGTTGTGGGGAGAAAAGTGGCGCGGCCCAGTCCCTTCTTGCACCAAGTGTTGCAACTCACTCTTTTGGGTGTGATCTCCCTGTGCCGGGGGTGTAGCCAAGATGGGCCATGCTCTATATCCCAAGCCAGGCCTCATTTCCATATCTTAGTCTGTGAGCCCCATTGATATTGCCCAAAATATAAACTCGCAGGCGAGACCCTGAGAGCAGTTTCAAGCCTCTCTCCTTCTCCCTGGTGATCGAGCTGGAAGCCACTGCTCGCGTCCGCCCCCCCTCCCCCCCGGTAGAGCTGGCGAGCTAGGAGCAGTTTCTCTCAGGGTCGCCTGGGACAAGTGTGTCCCACCTAGGGTCAGCTAGACAGCACGAAACAGGGTCCCTCTGTGTCCCATCACCTGAAATATAAACTCATGGGCGAGTCCCTCAGAGCAGTTTCAAGCCTCTTGCCTCCCTCCTGGGGGTCCAGCTGAGCCAGGAACACAACAGCGAGGTGTCAGGTGCCACTCGCAACCCCAGCTGTAGAATGAGGAGCAGTTTCTCCCAGGGTCACCTGGGACCAGTGTGTCCCACCTAGAGTCAGCTGGACAGCAGGAAACCAGATCCCTCTGTGTCCCGAGCGGAGGTTTTTCTCTTCTCCAGTGACAGGGACAGTGTCTTGAGCAGTTTCTGCCACCCTTCACCCCACCAGACTCACCACGGCTGCCTACAAAGGGGGATCCCCCCTTCCCTCTGTGTCTCCAGTCCACCCAATTTTATCTTCCCCAGTTCGCGCTTGCTATAAGGTTTTCTCAGCGAACTCTGTCTCATTTTCCTCCCAAATTCCTGGATTCTGTAAGGGTTCCTATGACTTCAGGCCTTCTCCATTGGGGAGAAGGGGGCTAGTGAAGTGTACAGAGCTCCCTACTTCTCCGCCATCTTGCCTCCTCCGATCCATATTGTTTTGATTATTATAGCTTTATAATATAGTTTGAAATCAGGAAGCATGATGCCTGCACTATGTTTCTTCTCAAAATTATGTTGGCTGTTCAGAGTCTCTATGGTTCCATCGGAATTTTAGAATTGCTTTTTCTATTCATTGAAAAATGCCATTGGAATTTTGGTAGGGATTGTATTGATTCTATAGATGGCCTTGGATAATATGGATATTTTAACAATATTAATTTTTGCAGTCCATGAACATGAAATATCTTTCCATGTATTTGTGTCCTCAGTTTTTTTCAGCAATATCTTATAGTTTTCAGTCTGTACATCTTTCATATCCTTGATTCAGTTTATTTCTAAATATTTTATTTTTATCTACTATGAATGGGACACTTCTTAATTTCTTTTTTACATTGTTTATGGTTAGTGTATTTAATATGCAGATGATTTTTGTATGCTGATTTTGTATCCTTATACTTTACTGAATTTGTTGATTAGGTCAAAGAATATTTTGATGGAGTCATTAGAGGGCATTTATATAGAAGATCATGTCGTCAACAAATAGAGCAATTTTTTTTCCTGATTTGGGTACCTTTTATTTCTTTTTCTTGCCTAACTTCCCTAATTAGGAGTTCCAGTACCACATTGAATGGGAGTTATGAGAATGGGTGCTCTTGTCTTTTTCCTAATCTTAGATGGAAAGTTTTCTGCTCTTTACCATTGAGTATCACATTAGCTGTGGGTTTCTCATATATGGCCCTTTTTATAATGAGGAATATTTTCCCTATACATAGTTTGTTGAGAGTTTATATCATGAAAAGATGTTGAATTTTGTCACATTTCTTTTCTACATTTCTTAAGATGATCATATGATTTTTGTCTTTCTTTCCATTAATGTAGTGTGTCACATTTATTGATTGTCCTATGTTAAAACATCTTTGCATCCCAGGGTTAAATTCCACTTGATATATTGTCCTTTTAATGTGCTATTGAATTTGGTTTGCTAGTATTTTGTTAAGAATGATTACATCTCTATACATCTCTAAAAGGGTATTGGCCTCAAGTTTTCTTTACTTATAGTGCTCTCTTCTGGATTTGGTATCTGCCTAATGCTGGCCTTATAAAATGGGTTGATGGGGGATCCCTCTTCAGTTTTTTGTAAGCGTAAGTAGAATTGATATCAATTATTCCTTGAGTGTTTCATAGAATTTGTCTGTGAAGCCATCTGATCCTGGGCTTTTCTTTGTTAAGAGGTTTTTTATTACTGTATCTATCTCTTCACTTGTTGTTTCTCTGTTAAGATTTTTCTATTTTTTCATGATTTTTCTTGTTTTTTTATATGTTTCTAGGAACTTAAATATTTCTTGTTTTCCAATTTATAGGCATGTAATCGTTCAGCAGTTTAAAATGACCCTTTATATTTCTGCAGTGTCAGCTGTAGCATTTCCTTTTCAAAAATTATTTATTTGATTCTTCTTTAGTTTTTCCTTGGTAAATCTAGCAAAATATATATCAATTTTGTTAATCTTTTCAAAAAAACAATTCAGTTTTGTTTATATGTTTTATTGACTTTTTTTTTTGAAAAGCCAAAAGAAAACTAATAAAAATGTTTATTTTTGCAGGAGGCAGAGAATGGGGAGGGATGTTATAATAAAAGAAAGATGTTTTTGAGTGAATACTGTTATTAATTTTGACTTAAAACATGCAAGCTTCCTATATATTTCAAATAAACGCACATAAAATTCAGGTCTTAAAAACTGAAGATAAATTAAAACAAATGGACACATTTTGCCAGTGATATAGCTACACAGACTAAACAAATCATCACAACAAGATTCAGAACATAGTATTTTTGCTATATATCCTTAAATGAAATGTTTACACACAAAGAAAACCTAAAATACTTAAACTTTATTCACTTTTATTGCTCTAGTTAGAATATCAGTATCATTTATATCAATATCAATATCATTTATAGTTTATTGTCAAGTTGGTTTCTATATAACACTCAGTGCTCATCCCAACAAGTGCCCTCCTCCATGCCCATCACCTCTTTTTCCCTCTTCCCCACCCCCACCAACTCTCATTATGTTTTCAGTATTTAAGAGTCTCTTGTGGTTTGCCTCCCTCCCTCTCCTTAACTATGATTTTCTAATCTCTATTTCACTTATTTCTGCTCTGAAATTTGTTGTCTCCTCTCTTTTGCTAAATTTGGGCTTGGTTTGTTTCTCTACTTCCTAGAGGTATATATTTAGGTTATTTGAGATTTTTTTTTCTTAATGTAGGTATTTATCCCTATAATTTTTCCTTTTAGGAAGGACTGCTTTCATGCAGTCTGTAAATTTTGATATGTTCTGCTTCCATTCCTATTTGTTTCGATATATATTTTTTTATTTTCCTTTTGATTTAATCTTTTAATCATTGCTTGTTCACGAGTATATTCTTTAATTTCCACATATTTGCGAATTTTATAGTTTTCCTCCTGCTCCTAATTTCTAGATTCATACCACTGTGATGAAAAGATACTTGGTATGATTTCAGTCTCTTTTTTAAAATGTTTATTTATTATGAGAGAGAGAGGGAGAGAGTGAGAGAGAGTAAATGCAAGTGGAGGAGGGGCAGAGAAAGAGAGAAAAAGAGAGAGAGAGTATTCCAAGCAGACTCTGCACTGTTAGCACAGAGCCTGACTGGGGCTCAAAATCACTATCCCTGAGGTCATGACCTAAGCTGAAATCAGGAGTTAGATGCTTAACTGACTGAACCGCCCAGTGCCCTTATTTGAGTCTTAAAATTTGCTGAGACTTCTCTTGTCGCCTAATGTATCCTGGAGATGGTATCCTTCTGCAGAGAAGAACATGCATTCTCCTGCTGTTGGATGCAGCTGTGATGGATGACTAAAGGTCATCGTATGTGGCAGAAAGGGCCAGTGTTCACACACACACATAGTGTCAATGGCTGGACCCATCGACAGAGGTCAGAATCAACTGCAGGCACATAACCAGCTATGGAGTTTCTGTACTCGCATGACTGCAGGGGCTAGCCCAGGCACGGGCACAATGGTTGGTGCCGGTAATGAGAGGTCAGGCAGAATGCAGGTGTATGGCTGCTGGGGTTAGCTGCAAACATGCACATTAGAGCAGTCCAGTGAGAGGAGTCAAAGCTGGCTTGGGAGCCCAAGCAGCTGCAGGATCTGGACTGTCTACATGCATCTGAGTGGCTTTGGGTGCTAGATTTTGGTGTGCACTCAGAATTTGATGCTGGTGATAGAAGCAAGGGCCAGTGGCTTGCAAGTACATAGCTTTAGGGACTAGCTGCAGACACAAACATTGGCTCTGGCCAATGATAGGAGTCAGAGCTGGTACCAGGTCCACAAGCAGCAGTGTAGAATGATGAGGGTCTCAGGCAGCTGTTGTCTGCAAACAGGAAAGCCTGTGGTGAAAACATCCATAGCAAAAGCTGCAAGAGGTCTATGGTGGCTGTGTTGGCTGCTAGCTTCCTCAGTGGAGAAAGCAGTGAGGATCCTCTGTCGGTCAGTCTGGGGTCATTGAAGAGGTCCTCAGTGATGAATGTCGGGGGCGTTGCAGATGTCCACAGGGCTGTTGAGCTCCCTCAGGTGGCAAAGGTTGCTGGGATCCTCTGCAGTACAGGCTACTGGGAACCATTGTCACTCCTGCCACATGGCTGATCCTGTTTGCCCCCATGTTCATTCCTTGTTTCCAGCTGTCTCAGTTTTCCTGGTCTTTGAGAGGGTTGGGACCAAGGCAGATACTTTGTGCAGAGCACTGAAAAGTTGAGAAAACTGTTTTCTCACTTTGCTCTCCTATTCCTGGTGGGGGAAGCTCTCACAGTCTTGAGAGTTCTGTTTTGGCGATAAAATGGCGCTGGCCTGGGGCAGGAGATGATGCAGGCAAATGAAACTGCTCTTCCTACCCTTGTGAACTTATTCTCAGGTGTTTTTGCTTTACTGTGTTGTTAAAACTTTTTAAGTAGATCCCTGAGCCTCTTCCAGAACTTTGCTCATGGAGAGGCATCTAATTATTCTCCGTAGGGAGATGGAGGCTCTGTTCTCTATTCTACCATTTTGATGATGTCAGTGTTCCTCACTGAATTATTTTTTATAGAATCTACTTCTTTGTTGAAGTTGTCCATTCTTTCACTTATTTTGACCATATGTTTCCCATTTAACATATTGATCACTACTTGCAACCTCTCCTACATTATATTCAGAAGCTACACATAGGAAAATTGTAACCTTATTTAAGGAACATTTTGTATTTCATATAATATATATAAGGTGTGGGAAAAAACAGGAGCAAAAAATTGGGAGCCCTCAGAAATAGCAACTGCCATCAAATGTCAAGAAATAGAATATTTGTCATATTCTAAAATTTTACTAAGGTAAATTTTGATTGAAAAATATATGAAACCCCTTACTTCAAAGCATGAATACTATAAAGATTATTCACGAAGTTTAGTAATTCTCAAAAATAAAATTTGATCAAGCTGAGAAAAACAGAATCTATTAAGTTGAATATGTTTATATATGCAGCAACCTAATGCCAATGAAATGATATTTTAAAATTATATATAAAATATGAATGTATTGAGAAACCCAAAACCAATATTTTAAAAAAGTCATATACCTAAACAACTATATATATAGTATATATAATATGTCCCTTGGTTAAAATGGAAGCAAGACAGCCTTGCCTAATATACTCTATGATAATTTCCTATTAAAATAAGTACACTGAAGGCATAAGAAAAGATGAAAAACATCACCTCAGTGTTAGATAACCCTTAACCATGAGTTACCGTATAAGAATACCTGGTTGGTGGGAATAAAATTGATATATAAGAAAAAGAAATGATAACTGAAAAAAATATAGTATTTTTCAGTATTTGAGGAATTTGCCTTTAAAGTAGGAGGCTTGAAGGGCACCTGAGTAGTTCAGTCATTTCCGCATCTAACGCATCTGACTCTTAATTTCAGCGCAAGTCATTATTTTAGGGTGGTGGGATCAAGCCCACATTGGGCTCAGCACTGAGTGTACAGCCTTAAGATTCTCTCCCTTTTCCATGCTTCCACACTCTCTTTCTATAAAAATAAATAAATAAAATAGGAGCCTTGAGTAATTTGAATTAAAATAGTAATTTGAATTAAAAGAATATAGAATGGGTACAAAATCTGTGAATGTTTCATGTTTTTCTATTAATAATATGAAAGTATAAGTATATCTAAGATTTTTCTGCATTCCTAGAAAATAGAACATAATGTCATCTACTGAGCACGAGAGGAGAAACAAGATACCATAACAGGATAAAGAAAATATTTTAAATATGCTCATTGTCTTCTTTCCCCACTAGACTTCTGGACTATTGGAATTTCTATCCAGAGGATTACAAGTCACTACTAAGGAATCTGACCAGCCCAAGAGGCAGTATGGGCTTCAAGAAAAGAGATAAATAATATTGAGAGAGAGAGAGAGGGGAGGAGAGACAGACAAACAGACATAGGATAATTAAACTGTAAATCTAATGCAGTAAAGAAACAAAAGAGAGCTCAAAAAAGTTAAAAGTACCAATATTGATTAAAACAGTATGCCAAATGAGGATTACCAGTACCACACATTTTTATCCTTTACCATTATGCTCCTTTAAGCATAATAATAACTTCATGAGTCTGATCCAGAATATTTAAAATGTAAATTAACTTCATAAGTATGGTCCAGAATATGATTTGTAGTTAGCTTGCATTGTCTATGAGTTAATGGAATTTCTCTTCTATTTTCTATTACCTGTGGCCTGGATCTGTTTTTTCATCTAAGTGTGAAGGCTAGCTAGAGATTAGCTATAAAGAACATAGAAGTAGAAAATATAAAGAAGCCTATGCATCTGATCATATTTCTGCTGGATAAAGAAATATATTACATGGAACACATACAGTATTATGTGATGATTATAAATACTTTGCTGTATTATGTAATTTTTTGTTCACAATTACTTTCTGATATGACTAGTTTCATAACAACTAAGTTTATATTTGCTACTTTATTTTTATTTATTTTTCTTAATTTAACATTTTAACCATTTTTGAAAGTTTATTTTTGAGAGAGAAAGAGAGAGAGTATGCGTGGGGCAGGGGAGAGAAAGACAGAGGATTCAAAGTGGACTCTGGGGCTTTGTGCCAACAGCAGTGAGCCCAAGAGGAGGCTTGAACTCACAAATGACAAAATCCTGACCATAACCGAAGTCGGATGCTCAACTGAGCCACCCAGGTGCCCCATCTACTATATATTTTAAAAAATCACCTTTCACATAAGTCAACAGATGTTTATTTAAAAAAAAAATACACACTTAACTGAAAAAGAAATAACCAGAGTTATTAGTTAAATTTACAAATTATTTGAGGGCTGATTGCTGAATAGCAACAGTAAGAAAACAGAAGTTATTATATGATTCAATGATGAAGAGATATAACCTGTAATTCTATAAAACACAAAAAAAAAGTAAAGAAAAAAGTCAGCTAGATATAGTAGAATAGCATGTAACATAAGAAATTAATGATTTCTTGATGAAATTAATATTATGTAGGGACTTTAATTATTTAAAATTGTCCTTTATTCAATGTAAAATTAACAGATATGTCACTATGCAAGCCCAAATGAGAGGGAAGGAATGAAAAGGCAAGAATAAAAATATACAAGAGAAATACACCATTGGTGTGACCAATTTCAAAATTAGTACACATACTCCTTTAAATTGTGATTACTAATTGTAGAGAACAGATAGCAACTTGAAGAATTTGAGTAGAGAATGATTTATTAAGATAAACTCATTTGTGTGGTGCCTGGGTGGCTTAGTCGGTTAAGCGTCCGACTTTCGCTTAGGCCATGATCTCGCGGTTCGTGGGTTCGAGCCCCGCGTCGGGCTCTGTGCTGACTGCCAGCTCAGAGCCTGGAGCCTGCTTCAGTCTGTGACTCCCTCTCTCTCTGACCCTCCTCTGCTCACGCTGTCTCTCTCTCTCCTAGAAACAAATAAAACATTAAAAAAAAAAAAATAAACTCATTTGTTTTGTTTCCTGTAGTAGATTTACTATTTCTATAACAATAAAACAACAACAATAAAAATTAAAAATTCTTATTTTGATTTAACAATAGACTAGAGAAAGCAGAAGGAAAAATATTTTAGACTGTATGTAAATGGGTAAAAAATATTCAGACAAGTACAGAAAGATAAGAAAGAAATGAAAATACATAAAATAGAAGATATTTCTGTCGAATTTCAATGCATCTAGAATGGCTGTTATAGTCTTTAAAATAGTAAACAAACAAAACCCAAAACAAGAAGAAATGTATGCAAACAAGAGGTAAATTTAAAACATAATGCTGGCAGGGGATAGGCATCAAGACTAAGATGCATGTCTGCTTTCTTGATGTGAAACCCATAGCCCTTTGCCACTAACCAGCAGTCACCCACACAGGGAAACTGCACTTTGCAACAAAGCGGCCTCTCAGCCTGACCTGAAGTGTCAGAGGCTATGCTGCCTTTCTGTTACTACAGCTCTTGTAAATAGTAAATGTTCACCCTCATGTAGTCTTCCTGTAGGGTGTGGTATGTGGGATATTGCAGTGTTGAATTGAAACACAATTATATCACATAAAGTAATTATCATCCAGTAATTACTTTATTATTTACTTGCATAATAAGGTAATTACTTTATTTTAAAATGGGCTAAATGGTCCACTTGAAAAAACTGTCCAACTTAAAACAAACTACTTTGCTTACAAGAGGCATGCTTTATTTTTTATTTTATTTTATTGTATTATTTTCTGCTGTATTCCCTCATTTGATCTTGACTGCCACACTCAGACAGATACAAAGCATGAGGGCATTTTTTCTGACATCTCTAGTAGCAGATGTACACCTTAACAGCAGAAAGTAACTGCTTCAAGTCTGTCAAATAGATGTGTAAGAAGCATACCTTATTTTAATTTTTTACAAATAGTTTATTGTCAAATTAGTTTCCACATAACACCCAGTGCTCATCCCTACAAGTGCCTTCTTCCATGCCCATCTCCCCTCCCCCCCACATCCATCAGTCCTCAGTTTTTGTCAGCATTCAAGAGTCTCTCATGGTTTGCCTCTCTCCCTTTCCCCCACCATTTCCCCCCTTCTTCTCCCCTTGGTCCTCTGTTAAGTTCCTCCTAATCCTCCTATACGTGCACACATATGATATTTGTCCTTCTCTGCCTGACTTATTTCGCTCAGCATCACACCCTCAAGGTCCATCCATGTGGCTACACATGGCCAGATTTCATTGTTTCTCATTGCCATGTAGTATTCCATGGTATAGATAAACCACATCTTCTTGATCCATTCATCTGTTGATGGACACTTAGGCTCTTTCCAGGTTTTAGCTATTGTGGAGAGTGCTGCTATGAACATTGGGGTACATGTGCTCCTATGCCTCAGCAGTTCTGTATCCCTCGGGTAAATTCCTAGCAGTGCTATTGCTGGGTCCTAGGGGAGTTCTATCGTTAGTTTCCTTAGGAACCTCCACACTGTTTTCCAGAGGGGCTGTACCAGTTTACATTCCCACCAAAGTGTAGGAGGGTGCCCGTTTCTCCACATCCTCGCCAGCATCTAGAGTTCTCTGATTGGCTCATTTTAGACACTCTGACTGGCGTGAGGTGGTATCTCAGTGTGGTTTTGATTTGTATTTCCCTGATGAGGAGGGAGGCTGAGCATCGTTTCATGTGTCTGTTGGCCATCTGGATGTCCACTTTGGAGAAGTGTCTGTTCATATCTTCTGCCCATTTCTTCACTGGGTTGTTTGTTTTTCGAGTGTGGAGTTTGGTGGGTTCCTTATAGATTCTGGATATTAACCCTTTATCTGATATGTCATTTGCAACTATCTTTTCCCATTCCGCTGGTTGCCTATTAGTTTTCTGGGTTGTTTCCTTGGCTGTGCAGAAGCTTTTAATCTTGATGAGGTCCCAATCAGTTTATTTTTGCTCTTGATTCCCTTGCTTTTGGGATGTGTCAAGTAAGAAGTTGCTGCGGTGGAGGTCAAGGAGGTTGTTTCCTGCTTTCTCCTCTAGGGTGTTGATAGTTTCCTGTCTCACGTTCAGGTCCTTTATCCATTTTGAGTTTATTTTTGTGCATGGTGTGAGAAAATGATCTAGTTTCATTCTTCTGCATGTTGCTGTCCAGTTCTCCCAACACCATCTGTTAAAAAGGCTGTCTTTTTTCCATTGGATATTCTTTCCTGCTTTGTCAAAGATTAGTTGGCTGTATACTTTTGGGTCCACTTCTGAGTTCTCAATTCTGTTCCATTGGTCTATGTGTCTGTTTTTGTGCCAATACCATACTGTCTTGATGATGACAGCTTTGTAGTAGAGGCTAAAGTCTGGGATGGTGATCCCTCCCGTTTTGGTTTTATTTTTCAGGATTACTTTGGCTATTCGGGGTCTTTTGTGGTTCCATACGAATTTTAGGATCAGTCTCATAAGAAGCATACTTTAAACTGTTATGCCCGAATCGCGAGTCCCCAGAGACCTCCAAGGAGCTGGCACCGATACAAGAACAAAAGGGTCTTTATTACAAGCTCGAGCAGGGGCTCACCTGTCTACCAGCACAGCAGCGGCAAAGTGAAGCCCCAAACAGTGGCAAGCAGGGTTTTTATGGGGGAAGGGCGGGGGTGTAACCGTGCACATGTTGTATGTTTTGCATCATTACATAAGCATCAATCATAATTGTACAATGCCCATAGTAACAGCATAGTAACAGTTTTGACCATTCAGTATCTACGAGGCATCTGTTACATTTGGTGGGACCCAATCATGACCTTTGAGAGTCTTTTAAAATGACCAATTATGAGGTGGTCTCAGAGAATCTACGTGGGGCTTCTGACCAATTATGAGGTGGTCTCAGAGAATCTACGTGGGGCTTCTGCAAGCGGTGATTGATTGGCAAGTTTGTACAAAGTAACTACCTGCAGTTCCCAGCCCTGACTCGTCTCCAAGACTACAGAAATGTTAACATTTCTTTTGATTGGCAGATCCGAGGGCGGTCCAAGGGTGGCTTCAGCTGAGGCTTTTCTTGGAACTGGGACTATGTGCAGCCTGGGGTTGTTTTTAATGGAGGACTTAATTTCAGTCTCCTCAAAACATAAGTACTCTGAGGAGGAATTCAGATGGTGGATTAGTAGAGCATTCTATGCTTGCCCTGTCCCCCAATCCCAGCTAGGTAAATAAGCATAAGAACTCTGAACTTTTAAAAGACTATAGCATAAAAATATGAATAATAAAAATGTCACTGTACTAAAATCAGAGAAAAATTATGAATTACTATTAGACCCAGAAAACATTTTATTTGATAAATCTGTTAATACCTAATGGATACATATAATAATTATAAATGTTCATGCATCCAATAATATAGCCATTAGAATACATAAAATATAATTTAGATATAACTAAAAGAACAAATTTACAGACTTAATGGATGTTCCAACACATCCCTTGCTGTGACTATTAGAACAATCAGAACTTCAGTAAAGATACAGATTTGGAAAACACAAAACCAATAAACCTAACAATTTAAGAAAACATAGGAAGCACTGAATCGAATTGCAGAATGCAGTTTTATTCAAGTGTACCTGGAATGTTTACCAAAATTTACCATATATTGGGCTCTCTCTCTTCTTTTTTTTGTTTAGCATTTATTTATTATTGTGAAACAGAGAGACAGAGCATGAGCATGGGAGGGGCAGAAAGAGGGAGAGACACAGAATCTGAAGCAGGCTCCAGGCTCTGAGCTGTCAGCACAGACTCCATTGTGGGGCTCAAACCCATGAGTGGTGAAATAATGACCTGAGCCAAAGTTGGACCCTCAACTGACTGAGCCACCCAGGTGCCCCTGCCATACATTGGGCTCTTAAGCTGATATCAAGATAAGTAAAGCTATTTAAATCATGGAATGTTCTCTAACTACAGTGTGATTAATTTAGAAATCAATAAAGGAAAGACAACTAGAAACATCCTTAAATATTTATAAATTAAGGGGCGCCTGGGTGGCTTAGTCGGTTAAGCGTCCGACTTTCGCTTGGGTCATGATCTCGCGGTTCGTGGGTTCGAGCCCCGCGTCGGGCTCTGTGCTGACTGCCAGCTCAGAGCCTGGAGCCCGTTTCAGTCTGTGACTCCCTCTCTCTCTGACCCTCCCCTGCTCACGCTGTCTCTCTCTCTCTCCTAGAAATAAATAAAACATTAAAAAATTTTTTAAAAAAATATTTATAAATTAAATGAGATACTTTTAAATGATGGGGGGGTAAAAAAATAAATCATGATAAAATAGTAAATACTTTGAGACAAATTAAAAGGGAAAAAAGGCATACCAAAATTTGTGGGATTCAGTGAATGCAGTTTGTAGAGGAACATTTATAATAATAAACATACACATTAAAAGAAGAACAATTTCAAATTGATAATCCAACTTTACTTCTTCAGTAACTAAAACAGAACAAACCAAATCCAAAGCTAGGCGAAGAAAGGAAATAATGAAGACTGGAGCACAGATAAACAAAATAAAAAGAACAAAAAAGAGAATCAACAAAACCAAGAGTTGATTCTTTGAAAACTTAAAAGAGAGTAATAAACCTTTAGCTAAATTAACAATGGAAAAAAATATACCAATAACTAAAATCAGAATATAACATAGGGGAATTACCATCAATGTTTCAGATAAAAATACAGTTTTAAGACAACTTTAGGAATAATTGTAATTTGTTGTATCTAAGAAACCATAGGCTCAAAGGGTCAGTATGTTTGGTTTCTTCCGCAGTCTTTCTTTGCTTAGCTTGCAGATAACCACCCACATACATGGCCATTTTCCATGCCTAGAAGTTTCTGGTGTCTCTTCCTCATAATGAATTAGGACCCACCCATAGGACCTCATTTATCCTTAAATACTTCTTTAAAGGCCCTGCCTCCATGACCGATAACAAGTTAGATACTAGGGGTAAGAACATCAACATATGAATTTTGAGGGGATACAATTCAGTCCATAAACATGTTGGTAGGGACTATCACAGCTACAAGGCATGACCTCTTTTCTTTATATGTAGTTGGTGTAATAACAGAAGTTTAGGCATTTCCATCTTAGTGTGAGGACACCCAGGTACCTCCAACACCTCTTGAAGGCTGGTTTATGACAACTGTGCTCTTGTCTTTATCGCTATTTTTTTCTCTTCATTGTGGTAATCTAGCCTCTTCTCACAGTAACACTTTAAATACAGTACAACTTTTCATCAGTGATTTGCCAAGTCACCAGAGTTACATATGGTTTGTTTCTGAGAGATCGCACTCCTTTTATTATGGAGTTGACATTTACGTTATGTAAAGTTAACCATTTTTCAGTGAGCAATTCAGTGGCATTAAGTACAATCACAATGTTATGCAACCACCCTCTTTATCTAAATATTTTCTTCACCCCAAAAGGAAATATCTTACATAATAAGCACTTACTCTACATTCTTCCTTCCCCTACAACCTGGCAAACACCAATTTGCTTTTTGTCTCTATGGATTCACATTGTGTAGATATTTCATATAAATAGAATTATAACATATCAAAAACACTTTTTAGTAAAAAGAAATCAGGACCAGATTTCTTCACTCATGAATTCTACCAAACTTTAAAAAAAATTAATACCATGCTTATTCAGAGTTTTTCAAAATTTGAAGGGAGCACTACCTCATTCTTTGAGGCCAGTATTACCCTGATACCAAAGCGAGATAAACACACCACAAGAGTATGATAAATCAATATATCAATACCTTTTGTAAGTATAGTTGCAAAAATCCACAACAAAATACTAGAAAAAATTAGTCCCACAGCATTTTACAAGAATTATATATTATGAGAAAGTGGAATTTATCCCAAGAATGCAGGGTATTCAACATAAGAAAATCAATTATTAATAGACTGAAAATTTTTTTAAAAATTACATGGTGTCACATTTGATGAAGAAAAGCATTTCAAAAAAGCTGACACTGATAAAGGAGAAATTGGAAAATTAGGGAAAAAATCACAGCTAACATCGTATTCAGTGGTGAAAACTGAATGCTTTTCCTCTAATATCAGGAGCAAGATGGGGATGCCTTGCTTTCACTGCTTCCATTTAACCTTCTAAGGAGTCTAAGCAGAGTAATCAGCCACAAAAAAAAAAAAAAAGATATATAAAGCAATCAAATTAGAAAGAGAGAACAAAAATTGCCTTCATTTGCAGATGACATAATCCTATATGTAAAAAATCCTCCTAATAATCCACAATACAACTACTAGAACTAATAAATGCATTCAGCAAAGTTGCAAATTATAAGACTAACACATTTTCATTCACAAAGGAAACCTAAAGAATAAAATACCTGAACTTAACCAAGAAGGTGAAGGCATGCACACTGAAAATTATAAAACATCGTTGAAAGAAATTAAGGAAGGAAGACCTAAATGAATTTTGAAAACCATTTCATGTTCATGGATTGGAAGACTTATTGTTAGGAAAGCAGTATTCTCCCAAAGCAGTCTACAGATGCAATATAACATCTGTCAATATTTCAACAATCTTTTTGCAGACATGGAAAAACTGACTCTAAAATTCATATGGAATCACATGGGGTTATAGCCAAACAGTGTTGAAAAAGAAGAGCAAAGTTATAGGACTTATACTTCCTTATTTTAAACTAACTACTAAAGATACAGTTATCAGAATAGTGTAGTACTGAGATAAGGATAGACATATACTCTAATGGAATAGATTTGAGAGTCCAGAAATAAAGCCATATGTCTACAGCCAATTATTTTCAAGAGTACCATGACTATTCAGTGGGGAAAGTATACTCTCGTCAAGAAATGGTGTTGGGACAACTGGACTTTCACATGCAAGATGATGAAAATAAACCATTCATCCCACATACAAAAATGTTTTTGAAGTTTTATTTATTTTGAGAGATGGAGTGGGGGAGAGGCAGAGAGAGAGAAGAGAGAGAGAGAGAGAATTGACATGGGGCTCAATTTCACAAAACACAAAATAATGACCTGAGCTGAAATCAAGATCCTTAACCAACTGAGCCATCCGGGCACCCCCCCCCCCAAATCGTTTTAATAAGTGTCAATGACCACTAACCCTATTAAGCTCTTTTTTTAAATGTTTATTTTATTTTGAGAGACAGAGAGAGACTGTGAATAGGAGGAGGAGCCAAGAGAGAGGGAGAGAAGGAGAATCCCAAGAAGGCTCCATTCTGAGGGCTCAGTCTTAAAACTGTGAGATCATGACCTGAGTCAAAATCAAGAGTTGGATGCTTAACCAATTGAGCTATCCAGATGCCCTTAAGCCTATTAAACTCTTAGAAAGGAAACATAGAAGGAAGGAAGTCTTCATGACCATGGATTTGACTATGGTTTCTTAGATAATTTGAGCCTACCCTTACAGCTCTGGAATTATGAGAAAATGAATTTTTGCATTTAAGCCACCAGCCTCAGCAAGCTGATACAAAGCATGATAGTCCATATTTTATCTTTTATATGTCTGCATACAATTGTTTTGAAATGCTTGGTGCACGTTGAATATAAAATGAAGTTCTGCATGAAAGGGTGTTTTGTAAACTATAATGTTTTCACAAATGCAAAGCATTGTCATTAATATTTAGAATCTTGAGTACATTGTTGACAATGCTTTGATTTCTATATGATTCATCGGAATATTCTAGGAATACAAGAAAAAGTAACACCTGTAATTGTGCTTATTTCATAAACAAATGTAACTTCACACATATTGTTTATATGTCCTATAAAATCTAAAATAGCATTGGCACAACTTCATGTGTGCATATTACATATGAAAATATGATGGATTCTGTACATACACTAACTTAGATAAACCAGGTAGGAAATAAGGGAAATCTGATTTGTGTTTTTCCATATTTAAAAGAATAATGGAGAAAATTTCTGAGTCAAGACATACAAAACTTTCAGAGAAGAGATGATTTTGTTTGGATTATTTTACTTCAAGGAGGGGAAAAAAACTACAGCAAACATATGGTAATTGAAAATGTGATTTTCAAAAGGTTACTTTTAAAGCTATTTGGCTATTCAGTTGTGTGATTTACTTTTTTCTATTTATAATGGATGCTGTACCAATAATTTTATCTAAATAATTGTAGATACACATAAAGCAGTGAAAAAAAGAAACTATTTACTTTGATATTAGTAGAAATTTATTTAAATTAACTTAAGTAATGTTTTATTGGCATCTAGTTTCAGTAATGGATAAAAGTATCAAATTCAAGAAGGTAACCTGAATTTTAAAGAAGAAAGATTATTTTATGGCCAAAATCATTGGCAGTTGTCTCTGTGAAGAATGAGTGTGATTAAACTCTATAATATTGAGTAATTTCTAAATCTCATGGAAGCTAGAAAAAAATATTTTCTACTGTGTTTTGTAGAATTTTCTAAATGACTTATTCACACTAATGGTTATTTATTCCTTTAGTATGGAAGGCAAACAGAGTGCTCTAACCTAGTGTATTTCCATGGGTTGTGTGGTGGGCCCTGCTTAGAATGTAATCCACTCTTTAAACAATGAAACCCTTCAGAAATCACTATTCATAGCTACTGCTCAATGTATTTTACATCCACGCACTTCAGATGAAAGTCCTCCCAATTACCAAAGCTTGATAATGTATTACTGTTAGAGAAAAATTTTAAACAAGACAAACCATGAAAGAAGTTATCCAATTCTTTATAACAGTATTTCTTAGTATTAAAATAAGTACATGGGTGGCTGTGTTAGATGTAAATACAATGATGTTACAGCCCTTGAAAGAATGTTCAGTTTGTCAAATTAGCCAATTATAAAATTATCAAAAGAGAAATAATTACTGATGTATAAGCATGCTTAAAATATTGATTTCAAGAAGGGAAAAGAAAAAGCTTTTATTTGACATATGAAGCCATTGAATGGTTAGTGATAGAAAACACATGGTCAAGTGCAACATTTTGTAATAAAAGTTAAAACTGAAGTTCAACCAAAGTCAGAAAGCCATAAGCAAAGGCAAGCAGTGCTTCACTGGATAGTAACAGAATTACATGAACATACTATGTAGTTGAGTCCTGACTGAATCTCCAAGAATATGATGTTTAAGCAATGAAAACAACTAACAAAAACACCAACTTTTTAGGAAATAGGATAATTTTAAGGAGAGAAAGTGATATTCTAGCACAACTGTGGAACTTATTAATCATTTTTGATAGAAAGAAAACCCTTAAAGTCTCGCTTGTTCACCCTCATGCTTTTTGCATACATCTATTTTATCATCTCAGGTTTTTCAAAGAATAGTTACTAGCCCTAATCTCATTTTTATGCATGAATTTGTATAACTGCACCAAGTTTTCATCTTCTCAGTTGAGTCGTTAGCTTAACCAGGAAAGGAAAAATCAACTCAAAGTAATAGATGAGCAATGGTAGTGGCTTTCTTATATTTATATTTATAAATAGAATGAAAGTAAAGTATTATATGAAATCAAATTATATACCTCTTGGTGTTTTTTTTTTTACACTTGATCTTAGCCAAAAGTCCGAGAAGTGATGGTGGTGGTTTTTTTTAAAGATTATTTATTTTGAGAGACAGTGCGTGTGTGTGAGTGTGAGTGTGAGAGTGTGTGTGTGTGTGTGTGTGTGTGTGTGTGTGTGTGTGTGTGTGTGTGTGTGTGTGTGTGTAGGCAGGGAAGGGGCAGAGAGAGGGAGAGACTGAATCCCAAGCAGGCTCTGTGCTGTCAATGCAGAGCCTGACATGGGCTCAAATTCACTAACAATGAGAGTGTGACCTGAGCTGAGATCAAGAGTTGGATACTTAACTGATTGAGTTAAGCCCTCAACTATATACCTTCTGAATTAAAAGAGCCCTTAGATATAGTCTAAAAATTCACCTTTCTAGCTTTATAGTGAGGAAATTAAAAATAAAATCAATCATAGAATGTAAGTGGTCAAGTAATTTATTCTGCCTATATACCTTCTTCCATTGTTTTGAAAAAGTAAAACAAATTCTATTTTTCACATTAAGGCTTCTGTTAATAACAGTCCTACATTTTATCTTTTGACACACGTAGCCCTCTGTATTAAAATTTACATAAAACCATATGATCCTTCATTTCTTAAGTTTAAGTGGAGGTGATATTCTGAACCAAACTCTAATTCCATTTTACAGAATATAAAATTGTTAATTGATAGGTGGAACTTACTGTTTTAAATCTGCAATTACACACTGCTCAAGCATTTGACTCTTCAGAAAAGAGAGTTTCATTTATGTCCTGCAAAATCACGGTGACAGATCTAACATGGGTAAGGGTGTTGTCCAAGGCAAAGAATATTATGTGAAAATACAAAGGGAGAAATAAATGACTAGGCAAAGAAAGTATATGAGATGTCATTTTGAGAATAAAAGGTTGTTAAGCTAAACTAAGAATATATATGATAATTACAGGAGATCTAAGGGAAAAACACAGACTCAAATTCTGCCATAGCTTTAGGATCAAACTTGCAATTCACCTGTGTCATAGGATTACATAACTGTCTTTAATCAGCCTTTCTAACTGATTTACTTCTGGAATAACCACAACTACTTATCACGTCAGCCAATATAAAGTGTTCTGGATTTTATGTGAAAAGTATTAGGCAGCATGTGCTATTTTCGTATTCATTATATTTGACTGTTGCCAATGATTTTTCTATTGGAAGTAAAAGTTTGTGTTTTACCTTCTCGCATCATCCCTCAAAGTTTTTCAACTTAGGATCTTCTGCTTACTACTTCTCTGAATTTGGTGAAGCAAGTTTGTGAGAAACTATTACTTTATCCATTAAGGCAGTACTTAAGTTGCCAAAGATGTCAAGTAAGAAGTAAGAATGAGCATGTATTTGTCAATTATAGAACATGGAGATATTATGTAACTTTTGTATGTCATGGCTCAGCACTTCATGTCTCTGGTAGTAGTATATTAGGTATCTGTGGCAAGGTGTGGCAGGGGAGGTGATAGAGAGGGAATATTAAAAGATCAGAAAAGTGTAAAAAGCATTCATGGAAATGGAACATTAAGGTTTTCTTGTCACAGGGATGCTATGGAAGGAAAGGACAGGAAGATAACTGGAAGAGATCTCAGTGTGATGATACATGATTCATACTGGGGAAAAAATGGCATGAAAGCATGAATTTAAGTATAAAACTTGATGGCTCCCTTCCTCTCACCTTCAGCAAGGGGGCGGGAGGGGGGAAATGAGGAAAATACCAAACATGAAACACTATCCACCACCTCCAAGAAACAAGGAGGCAAGGGATGGTCTTTCACCAGTATTCTCCAGGACAAATATTTCTAAATTTAGAGGAGAGATTAAATTACTCCAGCTTTCCTAGAAGTCCCGGTCAGCTCCAGAAATTAATATCATTTCTAGTGATATAATTTTCCATGTTTTAAAAAAAATAGAATATAATTACAAATAATGAGACGCACAGATCTTAAATATATACATCAAAAGATTTTAGACAAATGCATATACCAGTGTAACCCATACCCCCATTAACAAATATTTAATAAAGAAAAGGCCTTTGTGATTATCACCAAAAAGCCCTCTTTGTTATCAACTGAAGGAAGACATTTTTCTTACTCTTAAAATAGATGTGTGTGTGTGTTTGTGTGTGTGTGTGTGTGTGTGTGTGTGTATGCACGCATGCATGTGAGTGTCCCTGACTTCTTACTCTATGCATATCGTTGTGACTCCTTCATGATGTTTTATGTATCCATAGTTCATTCCTTTTCACTGACAAATAATATTTCATTTATTTTAAAAGTCCACAGGGGTGCCTGGGTGGCTCAGTCAGCTGAGTGTCTGACTTCGGCTCAGGTCATGACCTCATGGTTCGTTGGTTTGAGCCCCGTGTCAGGCTCTGTGCTGATAGTTGGCTCAGAGCCTGGAGCCTGTTGCGGATTCTGTGTCTCCCTCTCTCTATGACCCTCCCCTGCTCGTGCTATCTCTCTCAGAAATAAATAAAACATTTAAAAAAAAAAACTCCACAATTTGGTTATCTGTGCTCCTTAATACATACTGAGTTGTCCTATTGCCAGATTATGACTATTATGAATAGAAATGATACTATTTAATTTTTGTACATGTTAGAACCCTGTATTTGAAATTTCTTAAATAAATACCTAGAAGTGAATGATTATGTTAAGGATTATATGTATTTTTAACTTACAAAAATCTGCCAAATCTTTTCCAAGTGGGAAAATGTGCAAATGTCACCCGAGTTCTGGATGTTCTGTATCCTGACCAACATTTAATGTTGCCTGTTATTTTTTAATAATTTTAGCCCTTCTACAGGGTATCTAACAATATCTCATTGTGTTTTTAATTGGCACTTCCCTGATGAGGTAGACCTTGTTAAGACTATTTCTTACATCTGCCGTTAGGAGTATCTATCACATCCAGATACCATAAATGTAAGTATCTGATAGAAATACAATGAACATTTTTTCCAATGTATACCATTTTTTAATTGTGACTTTTAATGAGGAGAAGCTTTAAAATTTTATATTGTATGATTTGAAATTTTTTGTTGTTTTATCTTATTGTTAGTACTTTTGTGCTCTATCTCTCAAATGATCATATAAATGCTGATCTATCCTCGGATTGTCTATTCAGCTTCATTAGTTCCATTAATCTTGTTTTTCATATGTCAATACCACACTGTGATTACTCTAGCATTACAATAATTTTTTATATGAGCCAACATAAAACCTCAGATGTTGTGTTAGGTCTTTGCCTATCCATATAAACTTTAAAGCACCTTGGCAATGTGTATTTTTAAAACTTGCTCATATTTTGTTTGGGATTTTGTTGAACCTACAGATTATTTCATAGAAAATAGATAATTTAACAATATTGAGACTTTTAATAGAGCATATGATATAGCTTTCCATTTACTTTGGTGCTTTCAATATCTCTCAATAATATCTTGTCATTTTAGTGTATAGATCTTAAGTATATTTCACTAAATATATCCTGATTATGTCAAGTTGTGTGATATTGTTAATGATAATGTTACTTCCACTTAATTATTCAGCTGTTTTTTTTATAGAAAAATTAAATTGATTTTTGCATGTTGAACTTTTCTAAATTCACTTTAAAAAATCTTCTATCTTCTGTGTCTGGTAGCTTCCGGGATTTGAGACAAAAGGCTATGTAGATAATCAATTGTCATATGAAAATGATAATGTTTCCTCTTCCTTTCCAAATTATGTATTTTACTCCTTTCTCTTGCCTTTAGGCAACAAATATGGAATTTAGTAAAATGTTGGAAAGAAGTGGTGAGTGCACAAATCCATGCTTTTTTTTAGAACACAGAGAAAAGATTTGCTATTAACATTTATGGATTATGAGTGTAGTGATTTTCTCATGCTGCCATAGTAAGTTATTATAAACTTTAATGGCTTACAATTGTACAAATTTATTATCTTACAGTCCTGTAGGTTAGAAGGCCAGCACAGTCTCACTAGGTTAAAATCAGTGTCAATTTTCTGTTTTCCTTACTTGAGGTTATAGGAGTAAATCTGTGTCCTTGCATTCTTCAGGTGCTAGAAGCAATCCACATTCCTTGACGTTTGGCATCTTTCTTATAGTTTTTAACTTTGCAATGGCATGTTTCATCTCTCTGGTTCTTTTTCTGACTACAATTAGGAAATCCTCTACTTTTAAGGACTAATGTTCTTAATTTTACCCTACTCAGTTTTTTAAGAATAATCTTCCCATCTCAAAGTTTTAATATTAGTTCTCTTTTGTCATACAAGGTAATGTATTCACAGGGTCCAAGGATTCGAACGTGAGGCAGTGTTCTATCTACCATAATACTATTTATAGGTTTTTTTGTGGATGCCCTTTCCCAGATTGAAGAATTTTCTTTCTCCTGCTTGTTTCGGAGAGATTTTATTTTTATCATAAATTATTGTTTAATTTTGTTTAATGCTGTTTCTATATCTGTTGAGATGATCATGTGACTTTTTTCTTTACTACATTAATATTATGAATATATTGATTTTTAAATGTAGAGCCAACATTACTTTCCTAAAATAAATGCCTCTTGTTCATGATGTGCTATTTGTTTTATATTGATGGATTAATGCCAATATTTGATGAATGTTTTCTGTATGTTTATAAGAGACTTTCCTGTGTAATTTTCACTTTTTCAAATGTCATTGTCATTCTTACTATTATTACTATCAGCATTGTGCTGATGAAAAAATGGTTATGGACTTTATTTTACTAAAAATAAGAAAGAGTTTTGTGAGCTTAGCATTATATTTTTCTTGCATATTTAGTAAAACTTACTAGTGAAGCCCTTAGACCTGTTGTTTTCTTTGTGAGGAGCTTTTAAAATGAAAAATTTCTGTAGCACACATGATACTATTTAGATTGTTTTTATTTCTGATTGTATATATTCTTTAAGTTTTAGTTTCAAGGAATTTTTTAAATTTATTTTTTAATTTTTTAATGCTTATTTACTTTGAGAGAGAGAGAACGAACAAGGAAGAGAGAGCCAGAGAGAAAGGGAAAGAGACTCCCAAGCAGGCTCTGCACTATGATGTGGGGCTGGAACTCACGAACTGTGAGATCATACCCTAAGTTGAAACAAGAAGTCTGATGCTTAACTTCCTGAGCCACCAAAGCACCCCCAAAAATTTTTCAGTTCTATCTACCAGTATGTTAATGATTTTTCAAATATTTGAGGGCTTGCCTAAAGACATATGTTACTTATTTTAATTTTAGTTCATTCGTGGTAAAAGAATACACTGTGTTTAATGAAATCCTATGATATCTATTAAGACTAATTTTGTGATCAAGCATATATCCTGTCTTGGTTAATGTTTAACACGCTTTTTAAAAAGTATATGCTGCAATCGTTGGCAGTGTGTCTGTAAGTTTCAATTAATATGATTGATAGTATTTTTCAAATCTTCTTCCTCCTGACTGGCTTTTTGTCTACATGTTCTATCAATTACTAAAAGAAGAAATGCCAATATAATTAACTAAAATAGTGATTATCTCTCTTTCTCCCTTTAATTCTAGGTTTTGTTTCACCTATCTGAATTTATCCTATGTGCATACATTTCTACACTTGCATTGTCTTCTTGATAACTCACTGTTTTTATTATTAGGGGCTATCCTCTTTACACTGGTATCAAACTATTGGTTGAAGCCTATTTGGTATAGAGTCACAAAGCCTTCTTATGCATAGTCTTCCCATAGTTTCAACATTTTACCCTTTTAAAATCTATCAATTTGATCAGGACCTTAGTACTATAAAAAAATGTGTCTCATATTGGCTTTTGTTACCTGTGCTTTTGTTTTCATTTCCAAGAATCATTGCTTAGATCAGTGGCATGAAGTTTTTCCCTTGTTTTCTTCTAGGAGTTATACAGTTGCATGCCTTACATTTAAGTCTTTAATTCATTTTGTGTTAATATTGTGCATGGTGTAAAATAAGGGTCCAGTTTCATTCTTCTGTATAGCAAGTGGGATTACATCAACTAAAAACCTTTGAAAAACCAAAGGAAACCATTAACAGAATAAAAAGATGACCTATTGGAGCATGAGAAAATATTTGTGAACCATGCATCTAATGAAAGGGCTAATATTGAAAATATATAATTAAATCTTACTACTCAGTTAAAAAAAACAAATAACCTCATTAAAACATGAGCAAAAGACTTGAAAAGACATTTTTTCAAAGAAGACATACACATGGCCAACAGGTATATGAAAAGATACTTCATATCACTGTTCTTCAGAGAAATGCAAATCAAAACCACAATGTCATATCACCTCATACCTATTAGGATGATTGGTATAAAAAAAATCCAAAGATAACAAACTTGTTGAAGATGTAGAGAAATTGGAACCCTTGAACACTGGTAGGAATAGTACATCCACTGTGGAAAAGATGATGGTCAATTTTTTTTTTAAAGGAACTACTGTATGAGCCAGCCATCTCACTTCTGGGTATATATCCAGAGAAATTTAAATCAGGATTTTGAAGAAATATTTGCATTCCCATGTTCACTGTTGATTCATTCACAATAGCTAGGATTTGGAAACTACCTAAATGTCCATCAATGGATATGTGAATAAAGAAAATGTCATATAGGGGTTCTTGGGTGGCTCAGTTGGTTAAGTGTCCGACTTCGGCTCAGGTCATGATCTCCTGGTTCAAGGGTTTGAGCCCTGCATCGGACTCTGTGCTGACAGCAAACTCAGAGCCTGGAGCCTGTTTCAGATTCTGTGTCTCCCTCTCTCTCTGCCCCTCCCTTGCTCACATTGTCTCTCTCACTCAGAAATAAATTTAAAAAATTAAAAATTAAAAAAAGACAGTCATATATATAGAGAATAACATACTATACAGCCTTTAAAAAAAGAAGGGGAATCTTGTCATATGTGACGTGATAGATAAACCTTGAGGATGCTAAGTGAAATAATCTAGTCACAGACGGACAAATGTTGCATTATTTCACTTATATGATATATATAAAATAGTTAAATTATTTACAGAGTAGGATAATGATTGTCATGGGTTGGAGGGAGGGGTAAATGAGGAGTTGCTGTTCTATGAATATAAAATGTCATTATACAAGATGAGTAGGTTCCAGAAGTCCGCTGTACAACATCATACCTACACTTACACTGTATTGTACACTTAAAAGTCTATTAAGAATCTATTAATGGTAGATGTTTTTTCCACAGTTAAAAAGGTATTCTTTTTAATCATACTTAGTGACTTTTGAGTGTTCAATTTATATTTAGCATTTTTATTTATATGTTTGTAGTTTATCATCTTGATATTTGCTTTATATTTGTTCTCTGTTTCTGCATTCCTGTCTTATTGTTAGTTACTTTTAATATTCCCATTATCTTTTCTGTTCATATTTTAGCTATACAACTTTTGTGCGTATGTGTGTGATAGCTTTGGGGATTTCAGTACATATCATGATTTTATGGTAGACAAATATTTAAATTATATTTTATTTTACAAGGAACACAAGAACCATAAAACTATGTGTTTCCTCATAGCCTTTTCTAGCCTTTGTACTATAAAAATTATACATTGTAATTTGGGGTTGTTATTTCTTTCAGTGATTTTTTGGCATCAATCTCTGTCCTGTGGGACTCAAATTACACGATTTTAGACAGCTTGATATAATCCCACAGGTCAATGAGGCTTCTTTTCTTTATTTCCTCTCTCCAATAGAAGAAGAGAAATAGTAAAAATTAGAGCAGAAATAAACAACATAGAGACCAAAGAAACAATTGAACTGATCAATGAAACCAAGAGTTGTTTTTTTGAAAAAGTAAACAAAATTGACAAAACTCTAGCCAGACTTATCCAAAAGAAAAGAGAGAGCACCCAAATAGACAAAATTATGAATGAAAATGGACTTATTACAACCAACCCTTCAGAAATACAAGCAATTATCAGGGAATACTATGAAAAATTATATGCCAACAAATTGGACAACTTAGAAGAAATGGACAAATTCCTAAACACACACTCACTACCAAAATTCACACGGGAAGAAATAGAAAACCTGAACAGACCCATAACGAGTGAAGAAATTGAATCAGTGATCAAAAATCTCCCAACAAATAAGAGCCCTGGACCTGATGGCTTCCCTGGGGAATTCTACCAGACATTTAAAACAGAATTAATCCCAATTCTTCTCAAGCTATTCCAAAAAATAGAAATCGAAGGAAAACTCCTGGACTCATTTTATGAAGCCAGCATCACTCTGATTCCCAAGCCAGACAGAGATCCAGCAAAAAAAGAGAACTACAGGCCAATATCCTTGATGAATACGGATGCAAAAATTCTCAACAAGATCCTTGCAAATCGAATCCAGCAGCATATAAAAAGAATCATCCACCAAGATCAAGTGGGATTCATTCCTGGGTTACAGGGCTGGTTCAATATTCGCAAATCAATCAATGTGATACATCATATCAATAAAAGAAAAGATAAAAACCATATGATCCTGTCAATAGATGCAGAAAAAGCATTTGACAAAATACAGCATCGCTTCTTAATAAAGACTCTCGAGAAAGTTGGGATAGAAGGAACCTACTTAAACATCATCAAAGCCATCTATGAGAAGCCTTCAGCTAACATCATCCTCAACGGGGAAAAACTGAGAGCTTTCCCCCTGAGATCAGGAACACGACAGGGATGGCCACTCTCACCACTGTTGTTTAACATAGTGCTGGAAGTCCTAGCATCAGCCATCAGACAACAAAAGGAAAACAAAGGCATCAGAATTGGCAAAGAGGAAGTCAAACTTTCACTCTTCGCAGATGACATGATACTCTTTTTTTAAATCCTTCAAATCTTTGACCTTCAGTTTGAATATCATGTATTAACCAGTTTTCAAATTAACTGTTTATTTCTCATGAAGTTTCTGATTTTCACTAAGTTCATTCATCTACCTAGTGGTATTTTTATTGTATTATTTCCATGTAGAATTTTCATTCAATGCCTTTTAATAGTTTCTATTTCATTGTTAATATTGCCTATATTTTTATTCATAATCTCCACCTTCCCTTTAATTCATTAAACCTATTTATAATGCTGGGGCACTTGGGTGGCTCAGTTGGTTGAGCCTCTTGATTTCAGCTGAGGTAATGATCCTAAGGTCATGGATCAGGTTCCATGCTGAGTGTGGAAATTGCTTGGGATTATCTTCTCCCCCTCCATCCACCTCATTTTGTCCCCTGTCCCACCCCTCTCCCCAACTCATGCTCTCAGTCTCAAATTTAAATAAAAATAATAAATTTAAAAAAAAAACATTAAAATCCAAAAGCCTATTTATAATGCTAAGTTTTATGTATCTCCTGATTCTAACATCTGTGTTATCCCTCATTTTATTGTCTCACTGTTTTCCTGGTTATTGTCACTTTTTTTGTTTTGTCTCCTTTTGTTTTTGTATGGAATATAAACTTTGATTTTATGCTTCCCATAGTACATGTTATATTGCAGAGAGTCTGGATTGTGTTATCTTCTTTTGAAAAGTATATAATTTCATTACTATTGTTACAGCTACACGCTTTTGCTTCGTATAGTTCAGCTGTCTTTCATGCCCAATGGCCAGTCCACTGGTTCCTCCACCGCTGTTGTTCTTTGGGTTTACTCTCCTATGCTACTCTGTGGAAAGGGTTTTTAAGCCAGAATGCTGGTGTTGATGTAGTGCTTTTCTGGTTTGTAATACCCTAGGGAAACAGCCTCATTCTTTCTCTTGTACAATGGATGAGAGCAGTTGGTTTGTAAATTTTTCTAGTTTTCTTGCTTGTTTTTTGTGTAGTTTTATGGTGCGAGGATAATTTCAGTATCCATTAATTTGTCCTGGATAAAATTGTAGGCTCCCTATAATTATTTTTGATGGAGTATATAACTATTAGACTGGGAGGGGAAATTTGGATCCATTAAATCTAGTCATGCCTGTGCTTACTTTTCATTTTATTAATTTTTTTTTTAAATGTCCATTCATTCATTTTTTTTAATGTTTTTTTAAATTTATTTCTACGAGAGAGAGAGACAGCGTGAACAGGGGAGGGTCAGAGAGAGAGGGAGTCACAGACTGAAACAGGCTCCAGGCTCCGAGCTGGCAGTCAGCACAGAGCCCGACGCGGGGCTCGAACCCACGAACCCCGAGATCATGACCTAAGCGAAAGTTGGACGCTCAGCCGACTAAGCCACCCAGGCGCCCCTCATTTTATTAATTTTTAACATATATAGTAGCCTTTCTTTTTTTGGGTTGAATTTTTGAATTCCATGTATCCTATTATGCTGTGGATTTAATGTGGTAAAGGGAGAAAAATATAAATTTTCCTTTTGGTGATTCATATTTAGTCTATTTTTTTTAATGTATGACATGATTGTTTTGATATAAGTGAAAGAGGCTAAGGGACTCTTAACCTATCTTTTGAAACTAGAAAGACAGGAAATAAAATGCCAAGATGATGTGTTATAGATATAACGTGACTGACACTAAGATTCTTTTATCATTATTAGTGCGATGAAATATATTTCAATGTTAAAGAATTAAATGGATTGGAGAGTGCCTGTGTGGCTCGGTTGGTTAAGCATCTGACTCTTGATTTTGGCTCAGGTCATGCTCTCCTGCTTCATGAGATCAAGCCCTACATAGGGCTCTAGGCTAATAGCATGGACCCTGCTTGGAAATTTCTGTCTTTCTCTCTGCTCCTTGCCTGCTCACGCATGCAGTCTCTCAAAATAAATAAACGCTAAAAAGATAATCAAGTGGATTGGAATGGCAGCTTGTCATTTTAAATACACATATAGACTTAATTATGTATGCTTATGCAAGTTTAAATAGATTGAAATTGATAAATATATAAATTAGAATAGATTATTAAAATATTATTTATGATACCAGATTTTTTAAGGAAATTATATACCTTTATTCACTAAATTTGAAATCCTCCACCTTTTATCTTCATATCACAACATATCTGAATGTATGTTCAGTCTGTCAGTTTCTAACATGTGCTCCAACATGAAGTCTCTTGAAAATGTAAAGTAAGAGCATTCTGCCTTTTGGAATACGAAAACTGTGAAAATAAGATTTTGTACATTCTGGGGAAAGTTATTATTCTGAGAACAGATTTTTTACATTGAGGATACATTAATATTTTAACCAGGAAATTCAGTAGTATTATTATATCAATGTTTGTATGAAATGATTGGCCTTTATTTCAGACATTTCAGTTTTTGATTAAAATTGTAGAAACTATGTAATTATGACATTAATATTATCAAAATTTGATCATATTATGCTAAAATATTTGTGGATTAACTAACTTTTAAGCTAGTTTAACATTGTATTTTTAAGTTTATTTATTTTGAGAGTGTGGCCATATGCATATGAGCAGGTGGGGGCAGAGAGAGAGAGAGTGAATCACAGGCAGGCTCTGAACTGTCAGCAGAGAGCCCAACATGGGCTCAATCCCACAAACTGTAAGATCACAGACCTGAGCTGAAATCAGGAGCCAGATGCTTAACCAACTGAGCCATTCAGATGCCTTGAAGCTAGCTTAACATTTCTTTCTTTCTTTCTTTTTTTTAATGTTTTCTTTATTTCTAGGAGAGAGAGAGAGACAGCGTGAGCAGGGGAGGGTCAGAGAGAGAGGGAGTCCCAGACTGAAGCAGGCTCCAGGCTCTGAGCTGGCAGTCAGCACAGAGTCCGACGCGGGGCTCGAACCCATGAACCGAGAGATCATGACCTAAGTGAAAGTCGGCCGCTTAACCAACTAAGCCACCCAGGCGCCTCTAGCTTAACATTTCTATTCTTGTGTGATTTTTTTTGAGCCACTTAATCAGAAAATTCTTTTATCCCAGCATGTTTTCAATATTGAATTTTTTTAATGGGAGATTTTTGTAATGAAACATACCAATAGCATGAACTTTTTACACAGAAAAGTCCTCTTTTCCTGTTAACTCAACTTTTTTTATATCCTTAAAATTTCTATCATGAAAGTTAGTAAATATGTCACCTCAGTTATCCAACACCAACCAGACATTTTCCAATTGCCACATTAAGTAAGAGATTATCTTCCTATTATTTTCTGGATAAAACTTCATCATTGGTCTGCTTCTTCTTTTCCTTAATTAGTTTTGCAGAGAGTTTGAATTTTCATTTTTATTATTTGTGGCATGGATCATGTGTTCAAGAAGCTTAAAAATTTAATAGACATTATTAATGCAGTGAATTAATTAGAACAAAATTCGGTGACTAAAAAGTAGATGATTTAAAAGTCAGGATTACAAAACTGCTCAAAAAGCTGGACATAGGCAGTGAAGTCTTCATGAAGGAAACTTAATTTGAGTTAATATTTATTAATAGAAACTAATATTAAATGAGTATTTACTGAGTGTCAGGCATTTGTATAATATTTTTACATGGTTGTTTTAATTTAGTTATTACCAAAACCATATAAATAAATACTATAAGTAAGTTTTTCTTCAGTTTCAAATGATGAATCAAATTTAAAAAATAATAGTAATTTGACTAGGGTAACACAGCAACACCTGTAGCTTAGTTAGAACTTATCAGTTACTGTGACTAGCGGCCTACTCTATTAACCACAGTACTTTGAAGCAGAGGTTGAAACTGGCGCTGTGGAGTGAGAGCATCAATATTGATGCCATAATATATAGTAGAGGTTGCAAACTTTATCTGTAAAAAGCTAGAGAGTAAATATAAATATTTTTGGCTTCTCAAGCCATACATTCTCTGTGGTAACTACTCAGCTCTGTGGTTATATCACAACAACAGACTCAGACAATATACAAACAAATTGGTGTGTCTGTGTTCTAAAAAACCTTTAATTATAAAACTAGGCAGTTGCCCAAATTAAGCATGTGGTGGTCCATAGATTGCCAACCCGTGATATATTGTTCCAGCTGATTGCCAAGGGAAAACAAGCAATAATATTCTGGTTTTAAAAATTAGAGTTGTTTATACCCTATATCACAGGAAAAAGTTTTATAACAACTAAGGTTGCATATCTTAAATGCATAGACACAACATCTAAAGTTATATAGTGCATCTTTATAACACATACAGGAAATGTTCAATACATAGTTTAAAGAATAACATTGAGGATCTGATGTATTTTCCTTGCCTCTTGATACCATTCTTTCATTCAACAAATGCTTCTAGCATCATACGATCCTATCTGTTTTATACAGATGGTCATATACAGAGGTCATCATTAGCTACCAGTAATTAAATTGTTTTGGAAGCCTCTCTCTATAAATTTTCAGCTCAGGTTACTGGCATGATGGATATTGTTGATTTTAATTCACTTGACAAAAGGAAGACTCCAGGACTACTTTCTAAGGTGAGTGCAGATTTAGTATATGTTACGGTAATCAAGTCAAATTACGCACTAAAAGCTCTAGCACATGAACTTTATAAGGTAGTGGTACAGTTAAGGATATATTATAATTTAGCAGTAACACTGATGCTCAAAGTATTTGAGATACTGGGCCTATTCAGCAAATTTCCTTTAGACATAAACTTTCTGTTAATGTCTTTGAATCTTCATGTCCTGGTCAGCCTTGCCTCAGGAATAGAGCAAGGCTGAAAACATCTGTATTAATTTGCTAGGGTTGTTGTAACAGACTACCACAATTGGGTGGCTTAAATGACAGAAATGTATTTTCTCAGACTTGCAGAAGTCTGAGATTTAATGTCAACAGGGTTTCTGCCTTCTGAGGAGTTTGAGAAGGAATCTGTTCCAGCCCCCCACCTGGCATCTGGTGGTTTGCTGGAAGTCATTGGCATTCCTTTAACCTTCCTGTAGACCACTGAGATCTGTCTTGATCTTCACATGACATTCTCTCTGTATGCATGACTGTGTCCAAATTCCCCTTTTAGGAGGACATTAGCCATATTGGATTAGATGCTCATCCAGCACGCTCTAGTATTACCTCATTTTAACTCATTACATTTGCCACAGCCCTTGTTTCAGATAAACCACCTTCTGAGGTACTATGAATTAGGATTTCAGTATATGTAATTTGTGAAAATACAGTTCAACCCC
Organism: Proteles cristata cristata; assembly: GCA_017311185.1. Taxonomy (NCBI): domain Eukaryota; kingdom Metazoa; phylum Chordata; class Mammalia; order Carnivora; family Hyaenidae; genus Proteles; species Proteles cristata. The sequence goes on along the minus strand of JAESUZ010000698.1, from coordinate 164,001 downwards.
TAACAATATCTATGAAGGTGTCTCAAGTAAATAATAATCAGTTCTGTAAGTCAGAAAGATAAGGAAGAATCAGTTCTCTAAGGCAGACTGACCTATCCTTTGCCACCTAGTAAATATTGAGTGTATAGTTGTATTTCCATTTACTTTAATTTTAAGTATAGCATTGTAGGAATGTTTTACCTTTAATATCCAATATTAGAGACTAACATAAATCAATTCAAAGTATCTGAAAATATTCAGAAATTAATATGTCACTCTTACCATAGAAAGAAAAAACAAAAGTGCATCATTTTCTTTTAAAGGTCATGATTAATAAACCCAGGTCACTATTGAATTCCTGTAGAAAATTAGCTAGGTTGTACATGACATTTATATGTTTTTTAATGGTGGAAATTTAATGAATATCATTCTCTCACCAGAATTTATGTACTATGATGTTTTAAAGTATTATTAAGATAAACTATATTTCTAGTCCTTTAAAAACTCTTCCACACAAATTATTTACAATTTTTCCACTGTTACAATACTAATGATTGTGTCTCAGCTTAAAAATATTCAGTAAAATATTTTATAAATTAGACAAGATCTTTTAGTTTTAAAATTATCTTTTGAGTATGGTATGCACTCAAAATGGCCATCGCAGATTGTAATTATTATACTCTTCTTGTATTTTATTTTAATCTATTTAAAACCTGTTTAGCTCTGAAAACAGCCAACAGATTCTTCACATGTCAGTGACCTAATCTTACTTTTTCTTAACATTTAAAGAGGTGATGATCACATGAATATAAATGAATTGACCTTGTCAAATCTATTACACCAGATAGTCTGATAACACTGAAGATACATGTATTGTTCAATGCAATATTAGTGTTCTCCTGTATGAAATTAAAATCTTCTGCATGCTTGCTATTATTGCAGCAATAGTTGGTTTAGCATTGTGATTAGATTATACTTATAATTACCTAGGACAAGTGTTGATTACTTTGGTATTTTGGTAGTATTATTTCTCTTTACACATGAATTTCATCATACACTATCCTGAAACCACTTTTTAAAAAATTTTATGTTGGAGGAATTTTAAATTTAATTTTCTTAATGTTTATTTTTGAGAGAGAGATGGGGAGAAAGAACATGAGTTGCGGAGGGGGAGAAAGAAAGGGAGACAAGGAATCCTAAGCAGGCTCCAGGCAGGCTCTGAGCTGTCAACACAGAGCCCAGTTGGATCATGACCTGAGCCATTGTATCATGACCTGAGCCAAAGTCAGATGTTTAACCAACTGAGCCACCCAGGAACCCCTGTATTGGAAGAATTTTAGGTATGCAGTAGATTTCCTAAGATAGTACAGAGGTTTCCAATGTATATTTAACCCAACCTTCCCTAATGTCAACATCTTCTATAACAATGGTACTTTTCTCAAAACTAAGCAATTAATATTGATTAAATACTATGAACTCAGACTTTATTTGGATTTTGCCAGTTTTCCACTGATGTTTTTTTGTATTCCAGGGGGATTTTTTTCTATGTTTATTTGTCACCTCTTCTGCAATTTGTGACAGCTCTGTCTTTCCTTGTTTTTCATGACACTTTTAACAGATAGGGTTAAGAGGTTATGTAGAATGTCCCTCAGTTTGAGTTTGTCTAATGTTTTCAGATAATTGGACTAAAGCTATGGATTTGGGAGAAAAAAAAACACGCAAGAGAAGTGCCCCTTCTTATTATATCCTATCAGGGAGTACATGATATCAACATGTTATTACTCATGATGTTAAAGTAAACCATATGGTTAAAGTGGTCTCTGCCAGGTTTCTCCAATGAAATGTTACTATTTTCCCTTTCCATTCTCTGTTCTTTAGAAGTGAGTAACTAAGTCCAGCCTGTACACAAAGGAAAATAAATTAAGTTTCACCTCTTAGTGGGAAGTATATAAAAGATTTTGTGGATATGTATTAAAGCAAGCATCGTAGGCATATTAGCTCATTTCCAAAGACATGATTATATGCATTTCTGTATTTATCTATAATCTATAAGGTACATATTAGTACATATTGACATCTCCATCTCTAACCCAAAACTACAGTGTGCATTAAAGATTCCCTCCTTATTTGTAACTTCTTTCTCTAAGAGAAATCTGTTTTTCATTATATATAATATATTTACTCATTTGTTCAACCCTCATATACATATGTTACTTTCAGAAGTGCTAAACTATAGCCTTATGAGAAACAAAAATGCCAGAGTATATTTTTGTCTCTAACCTTATATTATCTAGACGAAACATTACTCCAAAATGATTTTGGTCAATTAGTTTCTTCCACATCTACTTCACTGAAGGTATAGCATACATTTGTAACCCAGTTAATCCATTTTGCAAAATCTCCTTTACATCTATCTTCCCCTGAAATTCTGGTTGAATTTTTTTGGAGTATAATTGACATACAATAATTTTAGCTTTAGGTATACAACATGATGATTCAATATTTGTATATATTGTAAAATGGTTACCATAAAACTCTAGTTAACATTCTTTACTGTGCATAGTAACAAAATGTTTTTCTCATGATGGAAACTTTTAAGATATATTCACTAGAAACTTTCAGATGTACAATCAATATTATTAACTATAGTTGTCATGCTGTACATTACACCCCTATGACTTATTTATTTTGTAACTGGAAATTTGCCTTTTTTGACTCCTTTCACCCATTTGGCCACCCCCAATCTCTACCTCTGGGAAACACCAAACCCTGAGCTTGTTTTGTGGTTTTCAGGGTTTTTTTGTTTTTGTTTTTGTTTCTGTTTTTAGATTCCACATATAAGTGAGGCCAGATGGTATTTGTCTTTTTCATTCCTTCTCTTATTTCACTTAACATCAAGGGAACTGTAGTGATCTCCCAATTTTCATTCCAATATTGGCAATTTGTGTCTTCTTATTTTTTTTGGTCCATGTCACTGTGGTTCTATCCACTTTATTCATTATTATGTCCACTTTATTCATCTTTTCAAAGATGAATCATTTTTTTAAAAGAATAAACTTTGTTTTCATTGGTGTTGGTCATTGTTTTGGTTTTAATTTTAATTAATTTCTGCATTGATGTTATTTATTTTTGTATTTTTTTGGTTTGTTACTCTTCTTTAGTTTCTTAAGGTACACACTAAGCTAACCAACCTAATCTCCTTTTTCATAATATAAACATTGAATGCTATAAATTTCCCTCTAAGTATGTCAGCTTCATTAAAAATTTTTTAAATGTTTTCATTTTTAGTTAAAAATATTTTTAAAATTTTCTTTCAATCTTTCTCATTCATTCACATCATTTTTAAAATCTGTACTTCCAAATATTTTTACTGATTGTTCAAACTTATTTCTGTAACCCATCTGTAACTGATAATTTATTATAATAACATAGTTGGCATGATTTTTATTTTTTTAAATTTATGAAGATTTGGATTTTTGCCTTGTTTTGGTGAATATACATATGCCCTGATAGAACGCATGTTTTCTGGAGTTTTCCCTAACTGTCAATTAGGTAGAACAGGTAAATATTATTGCTCAGGTCACCTATATCCTTACTGATTTTCTTTTTCCTGGTTCTATTAATTACTGAGAGTGTTGAACCCTACAACTATAATTGCGTGTTTATCTATTTTTTTCATTTAGATATATCAATTTTGCCTCATTTATTTTGTGGTGCTATTGTTAGGTGCATACACACTTAATGATTGCCATGTCTGTGTAGAAAATGTATTTGTTTATTATTATGGAATGCCCCTCTTTATCTCTGATTATATTCTTTGTTCTGAAATCTACTCCATCTTAATTTTAGGTGCCCTGTTCTGCTTTTGTTTCTCTGTATGGCACATCTTTTCATTCTTTATTTTAATTTAGATATGTCTTTATATATTTTAAAAAATTTTTAATCTTTTTTATTTATTTCTGAGAGAGAGAGCATGAGCAGGGGAGGGAGAGAAAGAGAGGGAGACACAGAATCTGAAACAGGCTCCAGGCTCTGAGCTAGCATCAGCACAGAGCCTGATGCAGGACTTGAACCCATGAACCGTGAGATCATGACCTGAGCTGAAATCAGATGCTTAACTGACTGAGCCACCCAAGTGCCCCTATGTCTTTATATTTAAAAACATTTCTTAAAAACAACATTCAGTTCCAAGGGGTTTCCACCAGCCTTCCAAGGTGGCAGATTTTGTTCTTCCTCCTGCACATTAACATTTTCCTTCCATAGCAGAGATAGGGGAGTGGACCTTGGCAGAATTTCATCAGTGCCTGCTTTTCCCTTCTGTTAGCCAGTGTTACAAAAACAAGTTCTTAAGTATTCTTTTTGATCTTCCATGTGACTGACTGTAAGGTTTGCGGAGAAAAAAAATAAGCCTGCAGGTAGATACAAGTCCCTGTGTGTCTATAGCAGCCTGGGGCTTCAGATTTCCATGCTGTCCCACTCTCAGCCTTGAGTAATGTGTGTAACAAAACACAGCTGAAATTCTTGCCAGCTTATATAGGCTCCAGTGGCATCTACCTGGTGAGCTGATGCTTGAATGAGTTAATGCTTGAACTCCTGCTCCTTGCAGGTGTCTGTCTACCACCTCCTCAGTTCCACATCAATTCTTTGCCTTGTGTATTAATTTATCATGGCTGCTGTAACAGATATCCGCAAGTTTGTGGCTTAGACAATACAGTCTATTATTTTTACAGTTGTGTAAGTTAGAAGTCTGACACAGATCTTACTGGTCTAAAATCAAGGTGTTGCCATTGGTGCCTTGTCTCTTTGGGCTCTGGATATGATTTGTTTCCTCATATTTTCCAGCTTCTAGAGGATGCCTCTAGTTCTTTATCTTCAAAGTTTGCAAAGGTAAGCTAAGTCCTCATATCACACTACATTATTCTGAAACTTCACATTTCCACTTTTATGGACTTTTGGGACTACATTAAACCCATCCAAACAATACTCGATAATATTCCTATCTTAAATTTAGCAGAATAGGACCTTTAATTTTCCTTTTCCTTGTAAAATAGCATATTTGATGGTTCTGGAGTTAAGACGCAGTCATCTTTAGGAAAGACCATTATCATGACTACTACAGTCTGTCCTCTGGCTCCTCGATGAGGATTTACATCTGTTTCATATGCAGAATACTTTCATCCCCTTTTGAGGTCTCTAAAATTCTCAACATGTTATACTGTGTGGATTCGGTCACTGATAGGCTTAAGAAAATTAATCAGTTTGTACTTTCCAGATATTTTTTTGCTTTATGTAAGAGTTTTTACTTTTAGAAAGACATAAGATGCAAAATTAGATATAAAATACCTAACAGTGAATTCATATATTAATAAGAAGTTGACTTAAAATATTAGTAAATAATTTATAACTACATTTGAATTGGTTATATTTTTGTGTAATAACATTGAGTGTATTTTGATATGAAATGCAGCTGTTTCCTACATATCCAGTGATATCACAAGATCCTTTTTTTATGTCAGTCTTACCAGATGTGGGGATAGGATATTCAAAACTATGTAAGATATCAAACAGCATGACATTTCTAAAATGCTCCTTTGTGGCCGTATATAACTCAGTATCTCTGTTGTTTATAAAATGCTTATGCTTTATTTAGATATTTGGAATTATGTTCATGTTATCAGAGAATACACTGCATACAGCATTTAGGTAACTATTTAGATAATACCAGGTTACATAACTGTCACGTTCAGATTTTTTCAATTGATGTGTAAGGTGTCTACAGACTATCGCTAAGTACTTTAAGGTATATGTCAGAGAAAGATATGTTGCCTTTCCCCAACCCCCAAAGAAATTCAAGTGTTAAGAAAGACCAAAAAGATCATCATACCTGAAGATAATTAAGTACCATGATCATATTTCACATAAATGGAGTGAAAATAGAATGAATAGCAATGTATTTAGAGAGTAAACAAAAGGGAAGGTTATCAAGAAAATTTTTTAGAGGAAATAGCATTAGATATATATAAGAGGTTTTATGGCTCTTAGCTCATATTTCTGTACTTGCAGCTGGAGCTGATAAATTCTAAAGAATGAATCCAGAAACTGCTGGCAAAAAACATAAATTTATTCATATATATCCAAGAAGCAAAGTATATCATAGTCATCTATCATGGTAGAAATGATACATAAAAAATCCAGAAATCTGGCCAGGCCAGATCTTATTCCATGTTCCCTGGACCTACTAAAAACACAATCAATCTCTCTTATTTTGTTTTACATCCCTAAAACTCTGTTGGATCTGTAAGGGCCATAGTCCACATCATAGAACAAACAGTATCATATGGGGAAACCTATTTATACTACACTATTTTCCTTATATTTTTCACTATTAGAAGTATCTCCTCAGTGTGCTATAGCTACCTGATATCACATTACCACAGTCTTTTTCTATTTGACATCCCAGTCAAATACTATGTTCGAGGAAGAATAGTTTCCTGCTCAAGGTAATCAGTATCATAATTTTGTAAATTCTAAACTCTCTGGTGACTCTTTAGAAAGCTTTTCATGGTATTCTGATACTTTGAAGACTATTACCATAGTTGATCCCTCAATAAAATTCTTGACAAATTCTAGTATTGTCACAGAAAATCTAGCCATATACATAATACATGGACAGAACTCTAAAAGAGGCCAGCAGTTTCTGCTCGTTTCTTTTCTGACTCATACTGTTTAATTTGGCCAAGAACAGTAACCCCTGGATCATAATGAAATTGATTAGATAACCCTAAAATTCAATGATCAACTAGGACTGGACTTTTGTTCAATGTACTCCTGAATTCCTTTAGAAAGAAAATTTTCTAGATAATGTGGTTCATGCTCTCATCCAAGGACAACATGTGGACCCCACAAACTGTGATAGATGCCTCAACATGATTTTACGAGCATTCCCATTTTATTTTATTTTATTTTATTTTATTTTTTATTTCTAGGAGAGAGAGAGAGAGAGAGAGAGAGACAGCGTGATCAGGGGAGGATCAGAGAGAGAGGGAGTCACAGACTGAAACAGGCTCCAGGCTCTGAGCTGGCAGTCAGCACAGAGCCCGATGCGGGGCTCGAACCCATGAACCGCGAGATCATGACCTAAGCGAAAGTCGGACGCTCAACCGACTAAGCCACCCAGGCGCCCCGTGCATTCCCATTTTATACATGAGAAAATTGGCACAAATTTTGCCTAACTTATGTTATCCACATCTTCTCTCCCAGTATTTTTGTACCAACTTATTTAAAATCTCTTCTGGCCAGGACAGGTCTTTAACAGGGGCAAATTTAACGAATAAAAATACACTGGAGTCTAGATTAATTTTTATGCATTATGCAATGTCACTTCAGGGTTTTTTTTGTTTGTTTGTTTCATATTTTGTTTTAATTTGCTCCAGGGTATTTTTTAAGTTTACTTATTTGTTTTGAGGCAGAAAGATGAAGAGATTGAGAGAGAGAGGGTGAGGGAGAGGGATAGAGAGAGAGAATGTGAGGAGGAGAGAGGCAGAGTTGGAGGGAGAGAATCCCAAGCAGGCTCTGTGGTCAGTGCAGAGCCAGATGCAATCTGGGCTTGATCTTACAACCTTGAGATCATGACCTGAGCTAAAATCAAGAGTCAGATGCTTAACCAGTTGAGCCACCCAGGTGCCCCTACATGATATGTACTCCATGCATTGATGTTTGCTTTCAATGATAAATAACACAATAATTGACAACATGTAGTAGAAAGTAACTTACCATCCAATGTGTGTGTGTCATTGCCAGCACTTTGGAAGTATGCCATTTCTACTCAACACTTAAAATAGCATAGAAAGTAAAAATACATTGCTTGTACCATAGTTCTTTTACATTGCGACTACATATGGCATAATATCTTTTGATGGTGTAGAAATGTCAGGGTGAATAGAAATTTCATAAGCAAGGAACATTTGCTCTCTGTTGGTACCTAAGCAGAGTTTCATCAATCTCTTCCAATTTTTTTGGTGCTTGACTCACTTCTAGTATTAATCTTGAAATTTATTTGAAATAATTTGCAAATTCAAATATTATTTATGAAACTTGAAACATTGCTACGTAGTTACAGTTTGAATCTTTAATCTTTTACTGAGTCAAATACTCCTTCCTGCAGTGCCCTGAATACTTCTGATTAAGTTTTGAGCCCCACTGTAGTTTGTTCTAACATGACAATTTTTTGATTGTTACCTTAAATGAACTTTTGGCTCCTTTTATCCTTAGTTTCCCTAGAAACATTGTATTATATGCCCATTTGGTGAATTCCAACATGTGAACATTATTACCATCCTCTAGATTATTTTTAAAGTCCCTCAAAAATTATGGTACCTATATCAAGCACAATACTTCAGATATAGTCTGACTGTCTGAGGGTATCCTTCAGAGAACAAGAGATAGCTGCATACAAAGAAGCAATAATAGATTAGAGGGAGAAATTAAGAAAGAATACCTGATAAACATATCGATTTATTCCAGCATGACAGTTTCTATGCCATGATCAATATATGGTAAATATATACATATTGATGGATAGATCAGTTTGGGGATATCTTGATAATTGTTCCTTAAGACAATTAAAAATAGTTCTAGAAACTTTTAGTTACAGAAGTATAGGCATGTCCTTGAATGAGCAGAAAGTTAAGACTAAATCCAAATTGCTTAATAGGCTTTGGTGGCTATAAAATAGCAGTTCTAGTGGATAGATGCTAACCAACTTGATGGTTTATAATTAAAATATTAATTCAGTTTATCCAAAATAGTACTAATACAGGCATTTTCACTACCCATATTCTTGGCTGAGATTATAATAGGCACTTTGGAAATGTTAAAAGCTTAAAAGTAACATTTTTGGTATTATCATATTTTTTTCAAAAATTTCTAACCTGTGGGTCTGAGAAGATCTTAATCATTGATCTGTACAAATTTGAAATAATATAAAGAGCAAAATAAAATGTGTGTATACATTCAAGAATATGATGACCTATATGCTACGAAAGAAGCAAGTGCATGATGACTTGGAGTAGCTTTAGGAATTTAAATTATTAGTAACTTAGAAATTTCATCATGAGTCTCATAAATAGAGTGATATAGTAATAATAAAGGATTATAGTAATTTTCATATAGTATTTTTTTATGAAAAGAGAGAAGTGATTCCTTTGGGATATGCCAGTTAGTTAATTCAGTAACTCCATACAGGAATAGCTGGCTGAGTTTTAGCTATTCACTGCTTTGTGATGTAATAATGTGCTTGGTAAAGGTAAGTTAGTTTAACAAGCTGACCTCCTACTTAAAACCATGAATATTGCATTAGTGGAATCATTAATTGGGTCTTTTGATTGCACAGACTAAACTGAAGGGCTTCTCAGAGGAGTTTGGTAGCTTTTACAGCATTTGTCAGTTTAGCCCTACTCAATAAAGGTCACTGGCTTGAAATAGCTTCTGAGCATATTTCAGGTTTATGTCCTAGGCATTCTTCTAGGTTCCTGTGCTTTATTCAGGAAAGTTGCTAACCAGTGATGGAACTGGTGCCTACATTAGTAACTGAGGTCTCAGCTTCTTTAGTTCTGATGAAATGGAAGGACATGGTTTCAAGAGGTTTCTGCGAAAAGTATTTCTCTTTAAGTAATTAGGAATGTAGATAGCAAAGGAAATTATTTGCTTAGGTTTTATCATATGAAAAATATAACTGAAACTGTTTCCTCATATATTACCTGGATTTATGCAATGCATAGCAAAGAATAATTCAGGTTTATAAATAAACTTGTAGAAATTATAAAAGCTGTCACTGAATATTTGAATAAAGCTCACATTTTAAACTTTGAAAGTATGATGAAAAATAAATACTAATCAAATACCCTATTAGTTTACTACATCTCAGTGAAATCAATTTCAAAATTAATGGTGGAAAATTGTGGATTTTTAATTATGTATTTATCTCTTTAAAGAATATTGTCTCACAAAAACAGTGGTATGTCTTGGTTTATAATAGCAAATACAAACAATAATTTCCTTGAAGTGTCTTAGCACAGACTATAACACTACGTTTAGATAAATTCATTTTTTAACTATTTAGAAAGATATGTTTTCAGGGTACAAATAAGACATAGAGAACATTTTTGTCCCCACTTTTTGAAATGGACCTTGAAACCACTTCTGAGATAGCTCAGATGTCTACATGTTCTCTGGAAAACATTAAAATGCCATATCAGTCCTTGTTTAGGCATTATTGATTTTATATTACAAGTAGATGAAGGGTCCTCTTGGGGAATACTGCTGCATAATTGCTGCAGTGACCTAGCCATCTAATACTACCCAGGGCAAAAACCATTTGATCAAAATCAATGTAAAATTACATTTATCCTCAGGAGACCTCTAGGGTGTAGAGGAAACGAGGAATATGAAGAGCAATATTTAATAACGTGACATCACAAGTAAAAACCATTACATCTTTACTCCAAATGCAAATGACCCTACGTGACTCTGAATTCCTGAGCTATTTCAGTTATCAACAACAGAATAAACAAATCAATAACTTCTGCAAAAACTCAGTGTTTTTGAAAGAAGGGATCCTATATTAGCATCAAGAATGTAGCTCCACACAGTATGTGGGGTTTTGGGCAAAAGTAACTTGAACATTAAACCTTTTAATCTTGATCAATAAAAGTGTGACATGAAAAAAAAAAAAAAAAAAGAATGTAGCTCCACAAACAGCCCAAATGCCATGCCCTTTGTTTGTAAAGCATATGGTTGGATAAACATGAATTCAGGGCAAGGTTTATATTACATCTTCCTTAGCTCTTTCCTTAGTCGGGGGGCCTATATAGTCAACACTGCATATCTACATGAAAACTCTTCTCAATATCAGGAATATTGGTCTGATTTGTAGATTTTATGTTCTCTATCTATTGCAATCTCATCTGATTCCAAGAACAACAGAATGTGTTTGGACTTTGTTGATGGATGTCTTTTATTGAGAGGGGTGCATTTACCATGAGCAAATAAAACTTAAACTTCAGCCTATCCTTGGCAGGACACTTTGTGTGGTGCTGGAAAGGACCCTAGCATTATAAATGTACTCGTACACATTTATGAAACTTATGTTTGTAAAAACGGTAAGATATTTCTGTTCTCTAATTGATTTTCTAATTCTAAATAATGTAAATACTATTATATTTATGATTTTATTTTCCTTTTTCTTTATATTTTACTTTTTTTTTTTTTAGTTTTTATTCAAATACTAGTTAGGGGTGCCTAGGTGGCTCAGTTGGGTAAGTGTCTGACTCTTGAGTTCTGCTCAGGTCATGATCTCCTGGTTTGTGAGATTGAGCCTATGGTGGGATTCTCTTCCTCTTTCTCTCTGCCCCTCCCCTGTTTGCTTGTACTTGTGCTCTCTCACTCTCTCGCTCTCTCTTGCTCTCTCTCCCTCAAAATAAATAAATGTAAAAAAAGAAATTAAAAAAATATATTACAGTTATTTGACATATAGTGTACTATTAGTTTCAGATGTCTGCTATAGTGGTTTGATACTTCCATCATCACAACAAGTGCACATCACAAGTGCCCTCCTTAATCCCCATCACTTATTTAATCCATCCCCCTATCACTTCCCTCTGGTAACCATCAGTTTATTCTCTACAGTGAATAGTCTATTTCTTGGGTTGATCCCTCCCTCTCTCTTTTTTCCTTTGCTTGTTTGTTTTGTTTCTTAAATCCCGTATCTGAGTGAAATCATATGATATTTGTCTTTCTCTGACTTATTTTGCTTACATTATTAATGCTTTCTAGCTCCATTCACATCATTGCAAATGGCAAGATTTCATTCTTTTTATGATTAATATTCTATTATATATATACACACACTACATCTTCTTTATTCATTCATCAGTTGATAGACACTTCAGCTGTTTCCATCATTTGGTTATTGGAGATAATGCTGCTATAAACATCAGGGTTCATGTATCCCTTTGAATTAGTGTTTTTGTGTTCTTTAGGTGAGTACCTATTAGTGCAATTGTTGGATTGTAGAGTAGTTCTATTTTTAACTTTTTGAGTAACCTCCATATAGTAGAGGTTACATATCTCATTGTAGGTTTGATTTACATTTTCCTGATGATCAGTCATGTTGAGCATATTTTCATGTGTCTCTTGGCCATCTGAATGTCTTCTTCGGAGAAATGTCTATTTGTGTCTTCTGCCCACGTCTTAACTGGATTATTCACATTTTGGGTGTTGAGTTGTATAAGTTCTTTATATATTTTTGATATTAACCCCTTATTGGATATGTCATTTGTAACTATACTCACCCACGCACCACATCTTCTTTATTCATTCATCAGTTGATAGACACTTCTCTAACTCATGATATCACAGTTTCATGAGTTAAAGCTCCATGTTGGCCTCTGTGCTGACAATGTGGAATCTGCTTGAGATTCTCCATTTCCCTGTCTCTGCCTCTCCCTTGCTCTCTCTCTCTCGGACTCGCTCTTGCTCTCTGTGTGTGTGTGTCTCTCTCAAAATAAACTAAAAAAAAAAGGAAGTTACTATGACTGCAGTTAAAGAGGTTACTGCCTGTGTTCTCCTTTAGGATTTTGGTGGTTTCCTATGTTATATTTAGATCTTTCATCCATTTTGAATTAACTTTTGTGTATGGTGTTAGAAAGTGGTTCAGTTTCATTCATTTGCATGTTACTGTCCAATTTTCCCAATACCATTCATTGAAGACATTGTTTTTTTATTTTTTTCACCATTGGATATTCTTTCCTGCTTTGTTAAAGATTGGATGACCATAGAGTTGTAGATCTATTTCTGGGTTTTCTGTTCTAATCCATTTATTTATGTGTCTGTTTTTGTGTGATTACTATACTGTCTCAATCAGTGCAGCTTTGTAATATAACTTGAAGTTCAGCACTGTGATGCCTCCAGATTTGCTTTTCTTTCTTAGGATTTCTTTGGCTATTTGAGGTCTTTTGTGGTTCCATACAAATTTTAGGATTCTTTGTTCTAGCTCTGTGAAAAATGCTGTTGGTATTTTGATAGGAATTGCATTAAATGTGTAGATTGCTTTGAGTAGTATAGGCCTTTTAACAATATTTGTTCTTCAAATCCATGAGCACGGAATGCCTTTCCATTTCTTTTTGTCCTCTCCAATTTCTTTCATCAGTGTTGTACAGTTTTCAGAGTACAAATCTTTCACCTATTTGGTTAGATTTATTCCTAGATATCCTCTGATTTTTGGTCCAATTATAAATAGGTTTGATTCCTTGATTCCTCTTTCTGCTGCTTCATTATTGGTGTATAGATGCAACAGATTTCTTTATCTTGGTTTTGTATCCTGCAGCTTTACTGAATTAGTGTTTAATTCCAGCAGTTTTTTGGTTTAGAGTCCTTTGGGTTTTCTAGTATCATGTCGTCTACAAATAGCTTAAGTTTTACTTCTTCCTTGCCAATTTGGATACCTTTTATTTCTTTTTGTTGTCTACATGTTGTGGCTTTATTTTTCTCAAAGAAGAGTCAAAATCATATTAGCCTGAGACACCAAAAATCCAGTATATGTTCCTGCAATACCAGGATAAGACCCATGAAATTATCCAAATTTAAGATGTTAGTAAGGTGATACCTGATCCCTAAATGTAATGCCAACAGTGTGCCATTACTCTAGATAATATTATTCAAGGTGTCTATGTTCTGCTTCATCCCTGATTGACCAAATGCCAACTTAAAAGGATCAGACATGTATGAAAATAATATTCCAGTGTTATATTTTCTAGCAAGAACACAACTTACATTTTAACTCACCTTAGTAGAAATTTATTTTAATAACTTACAATACCTGTCCAAATAGGACATCATCATTTCTAGGAATTATATCTTCCATCTGCACTGTTTCTTACACCCACCCATGCATACAATGATATCAAAAACTTTCTCAGTTGATTATTTATCTCTACGAGATAAGCATGATCTCTAGTGCATGTTGTGACATCAGAGGAATATATACAATATAAGAATTGATCTGTACTCTATATGGTAATTCAAAAGACTAGAAAATCCTCATTGGAGTTGGAAGCAGGAAAACATCTTTTTCAGACCATTTGAGACACCAAAGCTGCTCATCTTCAGCTACACCATTCTGCTTTCTGCCTGTGCTTAGTACATTTTTCTACCCAAAGTATAAATATATAATCTACACATAAGTCAACTGATCTTATACCTGCAATAGAAAGCCTAAAGATTCATTCATTTCTTAACTCATCTATTTAAATAATATTTATTGAGCACATTCCTAAACAGATAAGGGTAAATGAGTTTTGTGGATCTGCGTGTGTGTGTGTGTGTGTGTGTGTGTGTGTGTGTGTGTGTGTCCTATCTTCTTTTGTGACTATTTGCTGGTAGTAGATATATAGCATGAAGCTGTACAAAGAACCCTGGACTTGAATTCTACTTATACTAAAGATAAATCAAAGATCTACACTTATAATCTGTGATCCTAAGCTCGTTTCATCAGCTTTTCAGACCTCAAGTTTGTATTCCTCACATAGAGTTAATAATAACTGTATGACCAAGATTAGATGTCTTTTCTTTTTAAATTTATGTTTTAAATATGCTCCATATATTACCACCTTGCATCATTTAAATCTGAAAATTCACTGAGGTCAGGGATTATGGTTTTCAAATTATTATTTTCCTTTCTTATATATTAGTAATGATAGCATTTATTTAGTGTTTACTCTGTGGCATGCACTCAATTAACCAGTTTATATACTTCCCTTATTTAATGTTTAAAATATCCCTAGCCAGTTGTTACAACTTTGAGTTCTACAGAGACTGCTTGACTTTAAAATGTAGCTTTTCTGCTTGTAAGCTGTAATATTGGAAAAACCACTTAGCCTCTCTAAATCTCAATTTTCAAATCTAATCATAGGTAGTTGTGAGATTCAGATGAATTAGTAAAAGTAAAGTACATAAATATTGCCTGAAGTATAGTAAGTTATTAAATATAAGATAACATTGCTTTCAAATATACCCATTTTTTATCATAACACCTCTAACTTGAATTATTATGGTAGATTTATTACTGTTCATTTTTGTTCTTTTGCAGAGCTTGAATTTTTTTCAGCAAATATTATAGGCAACAAAACTTAGCTTCACCTAGATAAGTGCAGCACATGGATTGAGTGTACTTTCCTCCACCATGGATGTTGGCCTGGTCCATGTGATGTTCCTTGATTAATGGAATATATTATTAAATGAGCTGGTGCAGGTTGCAAGCCTATGCCTTAAGTAGAATCAGTTGTTTCTGCAAGAGCCTGGGTGGCTCAGTCAGTTAAGCGTCTGACTTCAGCTCAGGTCATGATCTCACAGTTCATAGGTTTAAGCCCCACATTGGGGTCTGTGCTGGCCGCTCAGAGCCTGGAGCATGTTTCAGATTCTGTGTCTCCCTCTCTTTCTGCCTCTCCCCTGCTCATGCTCAGTCTCTCTCTTTCTCTAAAACTATAAAAAAAAATTTTAAAAAGAATCAGTTGTTTCTGTTTACCCCTTTTGGAACTTCTGGGCTCACTATGGGAAATGCGTGCCCCATATACCTGATACTCCCATGCATAGACCTCAAGAGTGGGAGATGTGTAAATCTTAACTCTGTGTGCAGGAAGCAGAACTACTTCAGCTGTCCTGCTGACACAGAAATCTATTAGTGAATAATAAATGCTTATTGTTTGCCACAGAAGTTGTGTGTGTTTGTATCTTATAATGTGGTACAGACTGGCCAGTGTACCCTTTCTCCCCATCAAATTCTTTGATATATTACTCAAAGTTGTCTTTCTTTTTAAACTACAATTCCAAAGATAACATTTCCTTCTACTTAAGTACTTTTCATGGCCTGCCAATGCATTTAGACTAAAATCAAGTGATTTGTTATAGCTTATAAAGATTTTAACTACCTCTCATATACCTTATTTTTCTCTCATAGGCCACCTGTACCCTTATTATTTTTCTAGAACATCTCAAGTTCTTTTCCTTCTGAACACTTTCTTAGATATTATTTTTTATTCCTAAGAAGATATTCCACACTTTTATTTCCATGCTCCTCACCCTTCAGGTTCTGATTTAAAAATCATCTCCTTAGAATGCAATTTTAATTATATATTTATTTATTGACTTATTTTTTTATTTTTTTTCCTCTTGATTCTACTCTATTGTAAGTCCTGTGAGGTTAACACAGAAGTTAGATTTATTTACAGTTGATTGCCCAGAACTTGGTACAAGGTCAAAAAGTAACATATCTAACAAATTCTACTGGATATATTTGTTTTGATAGGGAATTTAAGGTAGATAATGAGGTATATGTCACCAGATTATTCAAGTGATAACTAGGTACAGAACTAGGACTCATACCCAGGTATATCTTTTTGTTTGTTATTAAAAATTTACAACCCAAATATATTGCTTGCTTGCTTTAAAGAGATGCCCTGAGGTTGTCTATAATACAGTCTGATCTACTTTAGTATATCTCTAGTAAATACTTAATGGTATCTAAATTTCAGTTCTTTAAAACTATTACATATTTCATATTTTATAGTAATTTAATGTTTTATTCTAATTTCTATCACATCTTTGTATTAGTAAGAAAGGGTTAGATTGCTCTATATTGAACAGAAACCTTAAAATAGTAAAGAACTATAGCAACAAATGTTTATTTCCTACTATATGTCTGTCATTGATTGGCTTAGGATCTGTTCCATAACTTCTTCCCTGCAGAATCTAGCACAAATGAATATCATCATTCTGGAATTTTTTGCAGAGAATACCTAAAATGTGAAACATGAGCTAGCTTTTAAATCTCCTGCTCAAGATAGATGGTACTTTGATTCTTATTTAATTGGGCAAATCAAGTCATTTTATGATGTCTGAAATCATTGGAACAAAGAATTGATTCTCACCAAGGAAGTGGCACTACATGTGGGCAAAAATAATATATGTCACTGACTCTTTGCTACCTCATTTCCCTGGCGTGATCACTGTGTAACTGTTAGGCTTATTTTATTTTAGTCTCTGATACTAGCGTGGTTTTTTGTTGTTGTTGTTGTTGTTTTTTTTGTGGGTGTTTTGTTTTCCTTTTCAGAATGCCCATCATCACACTTTCTCAGACAATTCTGAATTATCAATTAACCATTTGAAGTTTAAAGGAAGGCTTGATAAACATAAGGTAGTATATTTGCTCAAGGATTTTTTTTTGAGATGAATTAGAATTAGTGTGTGAAAAAATATGTAAGAATTGCTTTCATAAAATCATTTGGGCAGATAAACATGGAATAAGTATGGAAATTGTGTTAATTACCCTCAACTTTAAAGTTATTTTGAAGTGTCTTGAATATTGTAAAATCATTAAAATCCAAAAATCTGTGATTCTTTCTTGGACCCATCATTCAAGGGAAATTGATAATTTTCAAGCCTTTCTCAGAGGTTGAATTAATATTCTTAATGTTTTAGAAAAATAAGAGGCAGTAGGACTCAAACTAAAGAAAAATTAACATTAAGTAATTGTATTTGGTCATACTTTTTCTCCATGAAGATAACTTTCAATAGAAAAGTCACACTGTTTTTCAAGATTTTTAAAAATAGGCAAAAATAATACTGATTTCTTATTATATACAGGGAGCTATACATACAGTTTTAAATCCCTAATATAATATTTGTATTTAATTCTTAGTATAATCTTTTTTTTAAATAGTTTATAGTCACGTTGGTTTCCATTTAACACCCAGTGCTCATCCCCACAAGAGCCCTCCTCCATGCCTATCACCCCCATTACCCTCCCCCCAACCCCCATCAGCCCTGTTTGTCCTCAGCATTCAAGAGTCTCTCATGATTTGCCTCCCTCCTTCTCCCCAACTATTTTTCCTCTTCGTCTCACCCATGGTCCTCCACTAAGTTCCTCCTAATCCTCCTATAGGTGCAAACGTATGGTATCTGTCCTTCTCTGCCTGACTTATTTCACTCAGCATAACACCCTCAAGTTCCATCCATGTTGCTACACATGGCCAGATTTCATTCTTTCTCATTGTCATGTAGTATTCTATTGTATAGATAAAATGAGCAAGTCAGAGGACTCTAGATGCTGGAGAGGATGTGGAGAAACAGGCACCCTCCTATACTGTTGGTGGGAATGTAAACTGGTACAGCCCCTCTGGAAAAGAGTGTGGAGGTTCCTCAGGAAACTAACAATAGAACTCCCCTAGGACCCAGAAATAGCACTGCTAGGAATTTACCCAAGGGATACAGGAGTCTGATGCATAGGGGCACATGTACCTCAATGTTCATAGTAGCACTCTCAATAGCCAAAACATGGAAAGAGCCTAAGTGTCAATCCTTAATATAATCTTTGAATGTAGGTATTTTAATTATCATTCTATTAAGGAAATTGAAGCCTCAGAAGATTGAATGAGTTGCTCTATGGCATATAGCTGATAGTGAATATCATGGATTCAAAATTCATACAGTTTTGATTTCAAAAATCTACACTTTCCATTTGCATCATGCAATTTTATTTTCCATTTGCTCCATCAAAAATGGTATTAGTGTGTATTTAAAATGAAAATGAGATGGTACATCTGGAGTAGCTTTGTTTCCATCAGTCCATCACTCTAGATAAATGTGCATGCACATCTCCAAATAACTTGATTAATCTATTAATATTTGATAGAATTGTGCTGTGTTCAGACCATGTATTGCATAGAATTGATCCTAGAAAGTAATATGCTTAAATAATAATTCCTGAATGTGTGTGGAGTCAGGTCTTTGGGACACACTGAGGATGGAAAAAAATGGATCATATATAAAAAATATCCTAATATGCACAAAAAGTGACATTGTCTAGTCATTAAGACCACTTTCTGGCATAAGACTGATCTAGTAGTACCTTTCAGTTCTGCTGGAAGTTATTTAACTTATTTGAAATTTTATTTCCTTATTTGAAAAATGAGGATGATAGAAATCCTTGATTCAAATAATTGGTCTGAGGGTTAAATAAGATATGTCCTAAAGTGTTCATAACTAGTGTTTACAAAGTAAACAACAACAGCAACAACAACAAAAGACCTACATTTTTTAAATGCTTATTTGTTTTTGAGAGAGAGAGGGGGAATGCAAGCTGGGGAGGGGCAGAGAGAGACAGAGACACACAATGTTAAGCAGGCTCCAGGCTCTGAGTTGTTAGCACAGAGCCTGACGTGGGGCTCAAACTCATGAACTGGGAGATCATGACCTGAGCTAAAGTTGGATGCTTAACTGACTGAGCTACCCACTTACCCCTAAAGACCTACATTTTGATCTTATATAATGACTCTACATATCCACTGCTGTGGTCTGAATGTGTTCCCCCCCAAATTCATACACTGAAATTCTAATACTCAATTTGATGGTATTAGAAGGTATGTCCTTTGTGAGGTGATTGGGTCATGAGGGCAAGCTTTCATGAATAGACTTTTTAGGATACAGCTAGAAATCTGCAAACCAGAAGAGCACACTCACTGGACCGTCCTGGGACCCTGATAGTAACTTCCAGCTTCAAGAAATGTGAAAATAAATTTCTGTTGTTTATGAGCCACTCAGTATCTGTTGCTCTGTTATCGCAGTCTGAACAGAGTATGACATCTACCATGCCCAAATATGAAGTTTTAGAAATAACATATAAAAAATAAATAGTAGTGGGGCACCTGGGTGGCTCAGTCAGTTAAGCGTCCGACTTTGGCTGATGTCATGGTCTCCTGATTCGTGGGTTCGAGCTCCATGTTGGGGCTCTTTGCTGACAGCCAGCTCAGAGCCTGGAGCCTGCTTTGGATTCTGTGTCTCCCTCTCTCTCTGACCCTCCACTGCTCACACTGTCTCTTTCTCTCTCAGAAAAAAATAAAACATTAGAAAAATAAATAGTAGTATGGTCAATGCTAGATTCATAGCTTAACTAAAATAGAAAATGATCTGTAAACAGTATTATTTTATACTGATTCATATGTGAAAAAATGGATTTTTGAAGCCAGTTAGGAAGAAGGATGATGTAGTTGCTACTTACATCAAGAGCTAGAGGGTGATTAAAGTTAGTGGTGCATGTGTATTTCCCAAAATAACATATCACTAAAAATCAAGAGTAATGATAAAGGATAAAATTTCAGGTAACTGTTTATGGTTAGTTCTAGTGTGAATTTCAAGGAACTAGGTTTCATAAATAATGATATCGATGAGGGCCCATCACTGTACTCATCCACAGTGGTAATATTAACATAGATTAAAGTTTTCTTTGAAAGAGCAGTAATAAGTTCAGGAGCCTTCTGCCAAAGTTTCTAAAATTTTTAAGGTTATCAAGATGTGGACATCGAGAATTCTAAAGCTAGGAAGTTGGCAGTCTAAGGAAGAATTGGAGATGTTGGAATTGAGTGACATAATAAAACAATGACTGGTGAGATAGAATCTGAGTTTTATCATTGGTCAACCAGCTGGCTTAAACATCACGCTGACTAGCTATTCCAAGTCTTTGGTTGTACATAAAAGGAATTCACATATTCTTGTCTAAAAATGGTATTTATCTTCCTAGAAAGAAAGGAAAGATAATTATAGTGCAGTATTTGGGTAGCTCAATCAAAGTTATTTCTTTAGTAGAATAACATATACTGGCTAGATTGCTGTCACATCCAAATTACACACTTCTTTTTAATTTTCTTTATGTGACTATAGTTGACACACAATGTCACATTAGTTTCAGGTGTACAACATAGTGATTCAACTTCTCTATATGTTATGCTGTGATCACCACTTCTTTTATTTATTTATTTTTTTAAATAGTTTATTGTCATTGGTTTCCATATAACACCCAGTGCCCATCCCCACAAGTGCCCTCCTCCACGTCCATCTCCCCCTTCCCCTCCTCCCTACCCCATCAGCCCTCAGTTTGTTCTCTGCATTCAAGAGTCTCTCAAGGTTTGCCTTCCTCCCTCTCCCCACTATTTTCCCCCTTCTTCTCACCCATGATCCTCCGTTAAGTGCCTCCTAATCATCCTATACGTGCAAACATAGGGTATCTGTCTTTCTCTGCCTGACTTATTTCGCTCAGCATAACACCCTCAAGTTCATCCATGTTGCTACACATGGCCAGATTTCATTCTTTCTCATTGCCATGTAGTATTCCATGGTATAGATAAACCACATCTTCTTGATCCATTCATCTGTTGATGGACACTTAGCCTGTTTCCATGTTTTGGCTATTGTTGAGAGTGCTGCTATGAACATTGGGGTATATGTGCCCCTATGCATCAGCACACCTGTATCCCTTGGATAAATTCCTAGCAGTGCTATTGCTGAGTCCTAGGGGAGTTCTATTGTTAATTTTTTGAGGAACCTCCACTCTGTTTTCCAGAGGGGCTGCAGCAGTTTACATTCCCACCAACAGTATAGGAGGGTGCCCGTTTCTCCACATCCTCACCAGCAACTAGAGTCCTCTGGTTTACTCATTTTAGCTACTCTGACTGGCGTGAGGTGGTATCTCAGTGTGGTTTTGATTTGTATTTCCCTGATGAGGAGGGATGCTGAGCATCCTTTCATGTGTCTGTTGGCCATCTGGATGTCCTGTTTGGAGAAGTGTCTGTTCATATCTTCTGCCCATTTCTTCACTAGGTTGTTTGTTTTTCAGGTGTGGAGTTTGATGAGTTCCTTATAGATTTTGGATACTAGCCCTTTATCTGATATGTAATTTGCAACTATCTTTTCCCATTCCATCAGTTGCCTATTCGTTTTATGGATTGTTTCCTTTGCCGTGCAGAAGCTTTTAATCTTGATGAGGTCCCAGTAGTTCATTTTCACCGCTTCTTTATTCTACATGATACACAGCTTCTCAGTCTTCAGTTGCCAGCTTCTTTCTCTTAGGTGGTTTATCTTGCATTAGAAATTGTTGGCACAATTAGACAAACTTTTCTTGTAAGGAACATGCTCATAGTGTGGAAATGTATAGTTCAGAGCCTCATGTGAGGGAAAATCAGTGCTATATCTGGTGCTAAATACTAACTTTCTTATGTTTGTCTAGGCTGGTAATAGTTGAAAAGAGAATACTGTCGTCGATCCTGATTCAGCTGAGAAGAATTTCCATCAAGACTTCTGTTTGGGGAGGCTGAAAAAGTGTGTTTCCCATCAGAACATTCTCTAAGTAGAATGTAGTGACACAATCACCTTTGACCTAACTTATGGGTCTTAATCCTCTTGTAATTCCTTTTATTTTTTCAAACAGACTTATCTGCCTATCAGAAGTAGGGCAATGTTTGTACTTTCTTCCTCTTCTAGTGTTCTTTCATCAGAAGTGAAATACTTTTCACTTTCGCTTACTATGAACTTGGAGGACCAAAAGTTCATGGGCTCAAATTAGATTTATATTACTTAAAAAGTCAGATATAGAGAACTAGAAAATTTTGTGTATATATAATGTAATTATATGTATACATATATCTATCATATGTGTATGTATTAAAACGTGTGGGTCTGTATTTGATTTACTACCTTTAAAAACAATTTAATCAAAGCAGGCATTCCATATAAAAAGATTGTTAATATGATTCTCATTTCTTTTCCAAGGAGATATAATTGCAATATATTTTTTGTGAAAATTCCTAACTTAGATACATATCACAGAAGAAACTTCAGTGGTGCTCTATTAATTACCAATTCCACTCAGTTGGTCTGTTTGATAAGTAATCATCATTGAATCAAAACTCCATTTATTTAAATGGTTTAGACATTGAAGTAAATGATATTAAAATTTTTATCAGATTCTATGAACTACATGTACTAGATTAAGGTATTTTCAAAATATTTACTATTCTTTCTATTCAGACCTTCCGTATGGGAAATTTATATTCACAGGTTCATAGATGTGAGGCTTAGACAGATTAGCAACTTTGGGCATGAACGTGTGGGCAACTGTCATGTGAAAATCCCAAGTAGTCTTTAGCGTCATTGCATGGTATCGTAATGTCTCTTTTGTTTTTAGTTGTGAGCTTGACAGTATTCCAGATTTGGGCCCTTCTGTCAGCCTACCTCTGGAGTGAAGTAGATATGGAACAGACTTAGCAGAAGTAAATATTAATGCATAAACCATCTTAATTTGGCCCTCAATGTTTTTTTCATGATAGCATAACTTAGCCTAAGATTTATGGGAAAATGTTTCCCAAAATAATGTAATACAAAGTTATAATTCAGTTGTTTCTGTTATACAAATACATAGGCACTAGGGATATAGCAATATAGTAATTATGTTAATGCTAATGTCTTGGAATATAGTAACAGAAATTACTGTTAGACATAAAATTAATGACTAGTATTTACAGCTCTGGCCTTTCGTACAATGTAATGGGAGTACATGTTGGTACATTTCCAAAGAGTAATTTTAAATATATGTTAAAATTATTAAAATATAATCTTTGATACAATAGTCCTTCCTCGAGGAAAAGAAGTAACAGTACATACAAAATACATGCAGAGGAATAGTGATTTTTTATAAGAGTATAAACATTTTGAAACAGCCTATTTTGCAAAAGTAGAAGATTGGTAGCACCATCATATGTAAAATTAAATTTTATGCAGGTATTAAAATAATATTGTGGAGGATATTTAATGGCATCAATGTTTTTGACAAAGGGCAAAAAGCAAGATAGAATTATAAATAATACATGACTTCAATTCTTTCAAATCATAATAAACATGGACAGAGAGATTGGAAAAAATGAATGAACACTTAATAATGGTTGTTAGTAGTATGATTTTTAAATTTAATATGTTATTAGACCTGGAAAACTTATGAATTTCATTAAAAATGAAGCAAAGGGGAAATAAGGTAAGACTCTTTTTTCATATATGTAAAATTTCAAATTATGTTTTAAGTAGGGGAGAGTTTTTCCTTGGCTATTCTTGCCCAATTTGTCTATTTGTTTATGAAGTGTTAGGTGCTGTGATATCACCACATCTT
This sequence comes from Proteles cristata cristata, assembly GCA_017311185.1. NCBI lineage: Eukaryota > Metazoa > Chordata > Mammalia > Carnivora > Hyaenidae > Proteles > Proteles cristata. Next base: position 139,979 of record JAESUZ010000698.1, on the reverse strand, counting down.
GATGTGTTATTTTAATTTGATTTTCACTGGTTTTAAAGTTGGGCTAGTGGGGGTGTTAAATCAAAGAATACCAAACCTTTAAAATTAGAAGGTCTCAGGCAGCTGGCAGAAGCAAACACAAACTCTGCAAGGCAGAAATGACACTGGGAAGGCTTGGTGAAGGAGCTGTCCTGTGCATATATAATGTTGAGCAACATCACTGGGTTCTATCCACACACTCAGCTGTGACATTTAAAATGTCTCAATATATTTCCAAATGTCCCAAGGGGTGGTTGTGTAGAAACATTGCCCCTGTTTGAGAATCACTGCTCAATCACTGCTCGATGAATGTACCTTCACCTGGCCTCAAGAATTTCATATAGGTCAAGTTCCAAGGAAAATAATCAACTCCAACTTAAAAAATTTTTTTTTCACAGGCACCACATAGAAAGTATCCACCATAACAGCCAGCATAAACAACAGAGTCCATTAATATTCCAGGTATTAGAATGATCAGGGAATGTAAAATAACTTTTGTATGTCTAAAGAAATAAAAGATCCTTGAAAATATGAAAAATTAAAAAGAAAAAATAAAATAGACTAAATACAGGTCTCTTTACTACATTACTATTTCTTTTTCTAACTATTGTAGAGATAGACAATTCATGGTAATTAAATATTATTTAGTCATTAATTCCAGCTGGGACTACTGATAATTATGTCCCAATATGATTTCCTCTAAGATATCTCACAGGCCATTGATAAACAGCTGAGAAGAAAAAAATCAGGGGATTAGCAGTAATTATCGCAAAGTGGTTTGCTATTAAATTAATTGAATAAAAAGTAATTGGATTATGTATGATCTTCAACAGCTATTAGAGTTTAAACTTTAATTAAATTGTCATAGTCCTCATTCAGAAATGAATGTTTGAGCATAAACTATTTTTAAACAACAAGAATAGTAGAATACTAATCAGGACAGCCTATACCGCCAACCTTAAGTTGAAAGCTCTTTCAGACTGATTACCAACCAATTTCCACACATTAAAATTACCAGAAAAATGTGGTGAGATATAGTAATCGTTTGCAGGCTTTTCAAATATTATTATTACTTGATAGAAAGTCAATTGGCAGCAACTAAGAAAACTCATTCTTAAACAATTAGCTCAGTTGTCTGCATTAAAGAAAATCTAGACTTTTAATTTTTCCTGGAAATGGTTAGGGTTAGAATTCCGTAGCTAAGTCCAAAATGACAGTTTATCAATGATTTCTGTATCTACCACGAAAACCATTTTACACATAATTGGGAGCCTCAGTGGCTCAGTTGGTTAAGCGTCCGACTTCAGCTCAGGTCATGATCTCATGGTTTGTGAGTTTGAGCACTGCTTTGGCTCCAGCTCAGAGCATGGGACCTGTGTCTCCCTCTGTCTGCACCAACCTCTATGCTCATCTCTTTCTGTGTCTCAAAAATAAATAAACATTTAAACAAAATTAAAAATAAAAAAATAAGCATATCGCTACTCTGCATGCCCAGCTCATTCTTTAAGTGTTCTAAAGTTAAAATAAAAAATGAATAAATATTGTATGTGAACTTGTGTTTATATATATATATTTATATACATATATGCATGCACGCATGTTCATGAATACATATATTTAGATAGATACATTTATATACGTATTATCTGGGACATATTTCAGGCAGCTACTTAAAGGCAATGTGGTAAATTGCTAAGCTTTCTCTGAAGGAAAGATAAACTGTTACTTTTCACTTTTGATTCTTGTTCTACTTTTCAGGAAGATGGTAAAAATAGGAAATTGCTTCATTCAAACATACAAATTTTTAGTGAGAACAAAAGGTGAGAATTGAGTTTTCTGACTTTAAGATTTTTTTTAAAAAATACACTATCATAACTATTCTCAGAGAAACTCCCTGTTTTAATCTTGTGGAGGAATGTTTGTTGAAATGACTCTTAAAATGCACTACTTTGGATATTTGGGGAAAAAATTAGTTACATTTAGTTTAAACCAAAGGCTTTCTTTAACTCTCTGTGGTAGATTTGGCTCATTTGCCTTTTATATTAATATTTTAGATATAGATTTTTAGGTTTTTTTAATGTTTATTTTTGAGAGACAGATTTTTTTTCTTTTTTTTTTTTTTTACAAATAGTTTATCGTCAAATTAGTTTCCACACAACACCCAGTGCTCATCCCCACAAGTGCCTTCCTCCATGCCCATTCCCCCTCCCCCCCACATCCATCAGTCCTCAGTTTTTGTCAGCATTCAAGAGTCTCTCATGGTTTGCCTCTCTCCCTTTCCCCACCATTTCTGCCCTTCTTCTCCCCCTTGGTCCTCTGTTAAGTTCCTCCTAATCCTCCTATACGTGCACACATATGATATTTGTCCTTCTCTGCCTGACTTATTTCGCTCAGCATAACACCCTCAAGGTCCATCCATGTTGCTACACATGGCCAGATTTCATTGTTTCTCATTGCCATGTAGTATTCCATGGTATAGATAAACCACATCTTCTTGATCCATTCATCTGTTGATGGACACTTAGGCTCTTTCCATGTTTTAGCTATTGTGGAGAGTGCTGCTATGAACATTGGGGTACATGTGCTCCTATGCATCAGCATTTCTGTATCCCTTGGGTAAATTCCTAGCAGTGCTATTGCTGGGTCATAGGGGAGTTCTATTGTTAGTTTCCTGAGGAACCTCCACACTGTTTTCCAGAGGGGCTGCACCAGTGTACATTCCCACCAACAGTGTAGGAGGGTGCCCGTTTCTCCACATCCTCGCCAGCATCTAGAGTTCTCTGATTGGCTCATTTTAGCCACTCTGACTGGCGTGAGGTGGTAGAGAGATAGATTTTTGAATTTTTAAGTGTTTATTTTTGAGAGAAAGAGGGAGAGAGAGAATGAACTTGAGCAAGAGAGGGGCAGAGGGAGAGAGGGAGACAGAGGATCCCAAGTGAGCTCTGTGCTAACAGCAGAGTCCAACATAGGGCTCAAACACACCAACCCTGAGACCATGAACTGACTCAAAGCTGGATATTTAACCTACTGAGCCACCCAGGTGCCCCTTGACTTTTATAGTTTTAATCTTTTATCATTAATTTATCTTAGCCATTTCAGGAACATTTAACTTTCATTTTTAAAGAAAATCAACCAAAATTAAGACACTATGTTTCTATTTTTTGAGTGCCTTTTCCTGCCTTTTATGTTATATGTTCTATTTCCTTCATTTCTCAAAAAAAAAAAAAACTGTGAGAAAGTTATTTGCTTTTAAAAAGAGATAACTGCAGTTCAGAAGGTCTCAATACTTTGTTTAAGGTCACACACCCAGTAGTTGCTATATCAGAGTGTAAAGCCCTGCTCATTCCACTATCCGTGAAAGACATGAGGGTGCCCCAAGCCTAACATGCAGTAGGGTGGAGGATGATGGGAGAAGAGGTTGAAAATCTTCTTTTCTTTAATTAGTTCCCCACAGGCAGTTCCTGTACCTCAAAGCAAACCCACTGGATTGACCCTTCCCACTCTTCTTGATCCTAAACGTAATTTAGGAAGATTGACAGTTCTGTTTTTAAAATTAACTTGTCACATAATTTAGGATACTGGCAGCAAAGTTAATGCCACTGGCTAAAAGAAAACTAAGTCTAAAAGCAACTTACCTGGATATTTAAAATAATGCTATCAACTGAAGATTTTTAAACACAGTAACAAAATTGTCAAATAATGTATAATCATTTTGTGCATCCAGAGAACAAATCAAGTTTTCACTGGTCACTATTAAGATATTACTGTATATTTGGGAAATAAAATATTGGTAAGCTATTGCATATGATCAAGCTATTGCATACCCTTAGGTATGTACAGATCACATTCATAATTATTAGTTTTTCATGCACTATGAAAAACGATTTTTATTCATTCGTTAGTTCAGTACATTTTTATTAACCAGTTGCTTTGTGTCAGGCATTGAACAAGGCACTGGAAATATAAAGTTGCCTATGACATAGCATCTGATCTTGAGGAACTTCTAGATGTAAAAAAGATCCATGCCATTAAATCCTTGTGATTTAACATGATAAATGCTCTAATGGTGCTAGTATCAGAGTCTTAGGGTATTTGGGAAATAAAATAGACAAAAGAACTTGAATAGATTTTTTCCAAAGAAAACATGCTAATAGCCAAAACATATGTGAAAAGATGCTTAACTTCACTATTCATCAAGGGAATGCAAAAAAAAGCCATGGTAATGTATTACATCACATCTGTTAGGATGGCCATTATAAAAAGAGAGAGACAGCAGGTGTTGGTGAGGATGTGGAGAAAAGCGGACACTGTGCACTGTTGGTAGGAATGTAAAATGGAATAGTCATTGTGGAAAACAAGATGGAGGTTTCTCAAAAATATTAAAAATATAAAATATTCTATGATCCCACTTCTGGGTATATACAAATAAATGAAATTGGGATCTTGAAGAGATATCTGCACTCCCATGTTCATTGTTGTATTAACCAAAATAGGCAATATGTGGAAATAATCTATATGTCTATTGGTGGATGAATAAAGAGAGTGTGGTCTATAAATACACTAGAATGTTACTCAGCTTTAATAAAGAAACCTTGTCATTTGCAACAATGTGGATGAACCTGAAGGACATTTTGCTAAGTAGAATACCAGTCACAGAGGCCAAATATCCATGATTCCACTTATATGGGGTATTTAAAATAGTCAATCTCGTGGAAGCAGAAAGTAGAATGGTGGTTGCCAGGGGGCTGCATAGAAGAGGAAACGGGAAGGATTTGTTCAATACCTTGTACTTTTCTTCATATCTCCTTGCTATGGTTTGATGACCTTCTTGGTTTGATAGGTTTATGGTTTTCATGAATTCCAGAAAAAAATGGTTATTCTTTATATTTTTTCTACTACCTCCTCCTTCTCAGGACTGAAATTCATAAATATTTGGCCACTTACTGCACTAATACTCTTTTCATTTTTTCTAAAAAGTTTCCTTCTGTATGTTTTGCATAGCATTTATTGCTATGTTTTCAATATTACTACTAACCTTTTATTCTGTACTATCTAATATCTCAATCTTTTACAATACATTTTTTATATAACATGTTACAGTTTTAATGTCTAGAAATTAGATTTTTTTATATTTTCCATGATTATATGTTCAAAATATATTCAGGCTTCTGTAAAATGTGGAATAAAGTTATCAAACTGTTTTGTCGTGTCCTTGTCCACAAATTTTATCATCTGTTTTTTTTTTTTTTTTTTAGCCAGTTTCAATTGATTGCTATTTTTCCCATTATAGGATTATGAAGTTTTCCACTCTGGCTAATAGAACCTCTTAATATTCTCATTCTTCTGTGAACATCAGACACTGTTCCTTTCAATTTTTTCATGGGATTCTTTCTCTGTCTTCTAATAGTGTCTTCACATTCATGCACTGAACAATACTCAACTGCATACTTGAAATGGATTCTTTGAAGACCTTTAGAGTTTTCTCTTTGTATAATCTGTTAGTCTCTTGTACTCTTGCAATGAAATCTTTCCTCTGTCCTAAGGGAAACTATTTTCATTTTCCAAAGCTGTCTGTTACACAAACATATTTGGGGAAAAAAATCCAGAACAAAATCCAATACAAGGTGGGCAGAAATATGATCCATAGAGAATTGTATCTAAACAAATACCTACTTCTTACCATCTGGGACCATACTGAACCAGGCCACCACTGTTTCTCACTTCGGCTGTCCTAACCCCCTTGTAAATTATCTCTACATCCATCTTTCCCATTCCAATACTATTTGAATATAAGCTAGCATAAACTTTTAAAAATATGTTTTCATAGTTTTTATAAACTCTTTGTAGACTCCCAAATGTATATAACAGAAAATCAACTACCTTATTGAACCTGTGTGCTTTTCAAATCTACTCTTTCCTTTCTTGTTTCATACTGTCATTTGCAATGTGTTTATAAAGAATTCAATATTCCAAGTATGTCTTACCTTTGGCCTGCATAGATGCTACTACATCTATCTACAATGCTCTTTCCTCAACATGGCTGTATCCTTCACATCATTTTGATTTCTAGTTATTCTCCTTTAAAAAGAGCCAAATCCAGGGGTGCTTGGGTGTGTCAGTTAGTTGAGTGTCCAACTCTTGATTTCAGCTCAGGTCAAGATCCCAAGGTCATAGGATGGCCTCCCACAGAGGCACTGCAGTGAGCACAGAGCCTGTTTAAATGCTCTCTCTCTTTCCCTCTGCCTCTCTTCCCCACTTGCTCACTCTTACTCTTTCTCTCTATCAAATTAAAAAAAAAAAACTACCAGCTCCAACTACTATTACTATATTCAATACCACCCCTGTTTTAAACCATCTGTTTCCTTGATTGCATTTATTTATTTATTTATTTATTTATTTATTTATTTATTTATATTTTGTCCACCTCCACTTACAATCTATAAACATGTGGGAAGGACTCGTGTCAGTATCACTCAGAGCGCATCACAGGGTTACATGCAATGATGTTTGATACTTGTTAAATATATTGGTAAGTATTTAAAAGCCCTGGTTAAATTATGTTATCATTATTTGTGTATGGGATTTTTCTATAGTTCCCATAGTACACTATTGAATTGTATGAGCTACACTTTATCCATCTTTATAGTCTCTGTTGATTTGCCCGACCTAAAATGTTTTGTTCAATAGTGGCCTTGTTGTTTTGGCTATTTTTTCTTCTCAAATTTTTACTTAAATTCTAGTTAGTTGATATACAGCGCAATATTGGTTTCAGTAATTCATCACTTACATACAACACCCCTGCTCAACACTGTAAGTGTTTTCCTTAATATCCATCACCCGTCTAGCCCATTCCCTACCCATCTCACTCCATCAAGTCTGTTTGTTTTCTATCTTTAAGAGTCACTAATGGGGTGCCTGGGTGGCTCAGCTGGTTAAGCATCTGACTTTAGCTCAGGTCATGATCTCACAGTTTGTGGGTTTGAGCCCCACATCAGGCTCTATGCTGATGGCTCAGCCTCTTTCAGATTCTTTGTCTCCCTCTCTCTCTGCCCATTCCCCACTCATTCTCTGTCTCTCAAAACTGAATAAATGCTAAAAAAAAAAATTAAAAAAAAGAGTCACTTATGGTTTGTTTTATCTCTTTCTTTTTTTTTTACTCCCTTCCATATGTTCATCTGTTTTGTTACTTAAATTCCACATGTGAGTGAAATCATGGAATTTGTCTTTCTCTGACAATAGTGACTTTGAATATGGTATAACAGTACAGTCATATATTCTGTTTTAAGTCCTGAAAATACAGCACTGAGCAAAATAGGAAATGTTTCTTCTTTCATTGGATTTACTACTTAGTGGAAGGAAACAAATTTTAAGCTAACAAATATTTCATATTTAGGCTAATGATAAGTACTATTTTAAAAACGTTGGGCTTGGGGAATGTTGGAGTGGCTCAGTTGGTTCAAGCATCGAACTCTTGATTTTGGCTCAGGTCATGATCTCATGATTCATGAGATCAAGCCTGTCGTTGGGCTCTGTGTTGACAACATGGAGCCTGGTTGGAATTATCTCTCTCTCCCTCTCTCTGCTCCTCCTCCACTCACACTCTTGCTCCCTCTCTCAAATAAAAGGTTGCACTTGGTAAGTTGACAGTAAATGATGGTGGGTGACTATTATTTCATTTAGAATGGTCAGAAAAAAGTTTTTGAATAAAATAACATTTATCAGAATTACATAAATACAGAGGGAGCAACATGTTTTTCTTGTATTAGACAACCCTGGACATAAAATGATGCACACAGACTCATAAACATGACACAAACAAAGGCAGTCTGCCTAGCACCAGGAAAAATATTTTTATGTCATTTATTGCTCTAAGTAGAAAAATAATTTATTCATATTGTACTTTTAACTACAAAGTATTTTTTACATTTATGAGAATTTTCATCTCTTCATATAGTTTTTTAAATTGTATTCATGTATATGTACTCTTATCAGTATGGAATGTAATTTCTCAGACTTACAAACTACAATGTATGTACATAAAATGAAATATGGAACTATTTTCAACCCTTAGGTAATTGATACATGAGTGGTAATCTATATTTTACAAACATGAGAGGAAACTTTTTAATGTGGATTTCTGAATTGCAGAGAAAACAAACACTTTCAAGCATGCTATATTATATAATTTAATGAACATAAAAAGTGATTTATATGAAAAAATGCATAGTTAGTGACCATTTGTCTCCACCCTGTAGATAAAACAACCAGAAATAAGATATGACATGAGATTTCTTTCAGACATAAGACACTTAATAGCAAGGTAGAGTTCTTAAGTTTTATAGATGTTAAAAATAGGGATGGAAATGAAAGTGCTGAGGTAACTTTTACTCCAAGAGTGCTTCCCAAATAAAATTTACAAGGTTCAGTAAAATTTCTATGGTGTCTTAGCTCATGTCAATTTTCTCATATAAATCTGAGGTTTTAAATGGACCAAGACATTGAAGAGTGACAACTTTGAAAATCACAATATTGTATTAACTAATCAAAATATTTCTAGAAAAAATCTTTGGGGAGCTTTGTGGTAAATATGTTTTTCAAATATGGTATTTTTATTGTAGTGAGAACCCTGAACATGAAATTTGTATGTGTGCAATACAAAACTGTTAAATTCAGCACTATGTTTTACAGCCAATCTCTAGAATTTATTCATCTTGGGTAACTGGGACTTTATACCTATTGGTATAAGGGAATAAACTTCATATTTCCTCTTTCTTATAGTCCCCGGAAACCATCATTCTCCTCTCTGCATTTATGAGTTTGATTATTTCAGATACCTCAGATAAGTAAAATCATGTAATATTTGCCCTTCTGTGACTGGCTCATTGCACTGAGCATACTGTCCTCCAAGTTAATCCAGGTTGTTGCAAATGGCAAGTTTTCCCGTTTTTTCTAAGGCTGAAAAATATTCCATTGCATGCACCACATTCTCTTTCTCTATTCATCCATTAATGGACATTTAGTTTGCTTTGTTATCTTCAATTATAGATAATGCTTCAATGAACAGGGGAATGCAGATATATCTTCAACACCCTGATTTCAGTTATTTTGGATACACCCGTAAGAGTTCCTGGGTCATAGAATACTTTAATTTTTAATTTTTTCAGAACTTCCACACTCTTTTCCATCCTGGCTGCACCATCTTGCATGATGGGAGTAAAAAAACAAAGAAAGATATAAAACAAACCATAAGTGACTCTTTTTAAAAAAAAAATTTTTTTGCATTTATTCCCACTAATAGTGTTCTAGTTTCTCTACATCCTCTATAATAGTTGTTACTTTTTTTTAAATAATGGAGATATGAGGTGATATTTTTTTTAAAATGTTTCTTTATTCAGAGCACAAGTGGGGGAGGGGAGAGAGAGAGCGAGAGAGCGAGAGCGAGAGAGAGAGAGAATCCCAAGCAGGCTCAGCGCTGTCAGTGCAGAGCTCAATGTGAGGCTCTATCTCACAAACCATGAACTCATGTCCTGAGCTGAAATCAAGTCAGACTCTTAACCAACTGGCAACCCAGGTGTCCTTAAGGTAATATTTCGTTGTGGCTTTAATTTGCAAATATCAGAACACATTCTGGACACTACAATCAAGTTAAATTGACTAAAAATACTATTCTAAATTTGGAATTTTAAGAACAAAAGCTCTATATTTTCAGTATCCATAAAAACTACTTTCATATGAAACAAAATCCTCCTATTGCCTTCTGTAATGATCCCTTTAAAGATTATTATTACTTACATGTCCAATTTATTACCTAAGCCTTTTACTACAGTTTTCATGGTGAAGAAACTTGTCTTAAGACTTTGGAAACTTGCTTTAGAAAGTCTTCTCATGAAAAAATTGCTCATCATTCTGAGATAACACTAGTTTTGAAATCATCTTGTATTTTTCAGAGATATTTTACTTCACAAAGAATTATACTTATGGAAGAACTTTATCCAAGCTATGAATATTCTTGCTATTTTCTGAATTTTGGTATCATATGCTACATCAAATATCACACCATCATACACGGTTCCCCAGGTCTGTGCAATCAGAAGCTTCACCAAGATTTCTTATACAAATGTTTAGTGTTTTTCTGCATTACCGTAATTATTATTGGAATATCACTTTTGCTGTACACACATACATCAATGACCAAGACATAGATTGCACAAGGCACATGTATACTCCTTGCCCAATTTCAAAAGATTCTTACCTACTATATATATACACACACTAAAAAAATATATTTTCTAAAAAATTTCAAAAATGTTTTGAAATGAAATTTAAATTAATATGACAGGTATAACTATCTAATGAAAATAACTGTATTTTAAATTTGTAGTTTATAGTAATCCAGTGCTCACATGCACACACATACACAATCTGATTTGGATAATTAAAATAATATAAAATGCAATGACTAAGCAAACCACTTGTGATACTAGACAGGGTTCATGAGAAGGTCTGCTCATAGTTAGAAAGGGTGTCAAAGAGTGGTTCTTAGAACAGTATTTCAAGTATTACTGGAATTTTATATTTAATATTAAAATAAACCAATATTTTATTTTTGTGTCATTTAGAGTGTCTAATAAATCACAGTTCTTATAATATGAAACTTCAGTAATGAGAATAAGGATTGTGTGGCAAATTTTTTGAATGAGAATTTAAATGCAAAAATTTCCTTTTAAGAAAATGTTTGATTGAAAAGTCATGAATTTCAGTTGCCAGGACCATTCAATCCATGTGGAGTTATAGATCGTAAAAGGGTCTAATGTAAAAAAAAAAAAGATTATACTCATCACATATTAATTAGTCATGTGATAAGAAGAGATAGCCAGTGAGGTAAAAAATTGAATAAGAGTTCACAATATATTACAAAAAATGTGTAAAAGTTAGTACTTAATTTAAAATCCATATTAAATATTCATGGCCTAGATTCATTAGTGTTTTAGTGTGTTAGTAAATATTTTGATGTAACTGAATCAATGACTTGGTTTGTGGTATGGCTGTTGCTTTATTTGTTTTTTGTGAGTTTTTTCCTTGGTTTTAGAAATATATTAAACTACCTAGAAAAAGAATACAAATTTATTCAACAAGCTTGCCAGATGTTTTATGGGCACTGTGAGCAATTTTCCAACATTCTACACTTGGAAGAAAATTTTGCTTTATTAAATTTCCTTCAAATTGCAGCACATTAAAAAAATGGTTCCAAATCATCAGATTGAATGTAAACTTTCTCTACACAGCTTGGATTGGAATATTTAAAATTTTAGTTAAAATGTAAACAGCAACATTGTGAGCCAGTAATTACTGCTTTAAAAAAAACCCACATTTTTATACATGTAAATGACAATCTGAGGGGTATATGTATCCCACATCAATTATATACGTAAAACATGTTAATATTTATATCCAAGAAAAAAATTTCATGTCACATGTGTATGACTATGTGTATTCAATAAAAATAAATTAAACAAATTTCTATGGACATTAAGGATCATATACATTAATCTTTGACATTTTACCACAGGATATTAGTCTACAATTAAATATGGTCTCATCCAATATACATGAAGGACGATTTAGTAAGGTAACCACACTATTTTATTTTATTTTATTTTATTTTTAAAGTTTTTTTTAATGTTTTTATTTATTTTTAGGAGAGAGAGAGAGACAGCGTGAGCAGGGCAGGGTCAGAGAGAGAGGGAGTCACAGACTGAAACAGGCTCCAGGCTCTGAGCTGCCAGTCAGCACAGAGCCCGACGCGGGGCCGAATCCACGAACCGCGAGATCATGACCTAAGCGAAAGTCGGACACTCAACCGACTAAGCCACCCAGGCGCCCCTATTTTATTTTATTTTTTAAACTATAGGAACTATTTTTTTTACATGTGAGATCTAGGTGGGAAAATTTTCAAATAGTAGTAAAATCTTGTCCTAACATTTTAACATTCTTGTTAATACAAATAATAGGAGTTGATATATTCCATAAATATTCAATATATTCAATAATAAATGTATTTTGTGGTTACCATATTATGAATTTAAAAAGTAAAAGAAAATAAATCAACTAAAGAAACAAAGATATTCTAAAAATAATGATGCCCAAATATGGTAACTTAGTAAAATCACACTCTAGTACTATAAATAACTGAAGTACAATTTTCCAGATAATTAAAATGTTCCTAATTTCAGAATTTCAAGCCCTCTCTTTAAATATGTCTTCCGGGGCACCTGGGTGGCTCATTCAGTCAAGCATCTGACTTTAACTCAGGTCATGAGTTAAAGCCCTGCATCAGGCTCTGTGCTGACAGCTCAGAGCCTGGAGCCTGCTTCCGATTCTGTGTCTCCCACTCTCTGTCCCTTCCTGATTCACACTGTCTCTCTCTCTCTCTCTCTCAAAAATGAATAAATGTTAAAAAATAAATGAATAAGTAAGTAAATAAATAAATAAATAAATAAATAAATAAATAAATATGTCTTTCTACCAATGACTAGATTGCCTCATTCTTTTGAACCCTCTTTTAGGATTTGGAAGCACTTTAGTTTTGAGGAGTTCATTTTGAGGAGTTCCATTTGGGGAAGAATATAAGATATTAGAGAGACCAAGAGAGATTTTGCTGAAAGAAGCAGAAGAGAAGAGGTAAGTCACCCATTTAAGCATTTTGCATTCAGATGACTTTGATTACAAATTCTGCATAGTTCAAATAGTGTTGATGGTGTGTTAAGAACTTTTGGTCACAAGTTATGCTATAGCATGAGCTCTACTCTAAGAATATGCAGTTGATCCTCATTATTCACAGACTCTGTATTTGCTAATTGGTTTGCTAGCTAAAAATGTATCTGTAAACCCAATGTCTGAATGCACAAAGATCTTTCATGGTATTTGTAGATATGTGCACAGCAGCGCTAAATTTGAGTTTCTTACATGAACATTCCCAGCTCAGGTCAAACATGGCACAACTTTTTACCTTTTTATTTCAGCTCTTATGTTGTAAACAAATGTCTTTCCATTCTATTTAGTGCCACTAAATTGTTTTCGTAATTTCCTCTTTGTATGATTTTTCGTGTAGAGAAACACAATTTATTTTTACATCTTGAGTTTGTATCTTTCAAGTTAAATGATTTTATTTGTGGGCTGCCTGATGGCTCAGTTGGTTAAGCATCTTACTCTTGATTTTTGCTGAGGTCATGATCTCACAGCTTGTGGGACAGTGTCCCACACTGCTTTCTGTGCTAACAGCACAGAGATCATTTGGGATATTCTGTCTCTTTACCTCTGTCTCTGCTTCTCCCTTGCTCATGCTCTCTCTCAACATAAATAAATAAACTTTAAGAAATGAATTTGTTTATTCTAAATAAGTGTGTGTATATGTGTTCTCTAAGATTTTCAAATTATATGATCATATCCACAAACATGTAATTTTACCTCTGCCTTTCTGATTGGACTTTAAAAAATTTTTTTATTAATTGTTCTGGCTAGGACTTCAAGCATTTTTTTTTTTTTTTAAATAGAAGTGGTAAGAGTGGTCATCTTTGTTTTTCCTGATCTTAAAGGAAAAGATTTTAGGTTTTTCACTGCTGAGTATAACCTTAGCTGTGAGTTTGTTATACATGGTTTTTATTGTGTTGTTATTGTAGCTATTTTTATCCTATACACAATGGGTAAAGGATAGTCTCTTCAACAAATAGTATTTGGAAAACTGAATGTAGACATGTGGGAAAAAATTAAATTGGACACCTACCTTATTCCATACAAAAAAACCCAAACTCAGTATGGATTAGACTTAAACATAAGACCTGAAACTGGAAAACTCCTAGAAAAAAAAAAAAAAAACAGAGGAAAAGCTTCTTGAGATTGGTCTTCGCAGTGATTTCTTGGGTATGACACAAAAAGCATAGACAACAAAAGCAAAAAGTGGATAAGTAGGACTTGATCAAACTGGAAGAATCTACACAAAAGAGGAAACAATAGAATGAAAATACAACCTGTACAATAGGAGAAAATATTTGCAAGCCATATATCTGAAAAGGGGTCAATATCCAAAATATATAAGTAATGTCTGCAGTTCAAAAGCAAACAAAACAAAATAAATTAACTCAATTAAAAACCGGGGATAGGCCTTGAACACACCTCTCTCTGAAGAAGACATACAAATGACTAAGAGGTATATGAAAAGATGCTCAAAATCATTAATTATGAGGAAAAATACAAATCAAATTTCAATGAAATATGATATCATATATTATATGAAATGTTGGTGTGGGTATTTAAAAAACAAAGAAGATGATAAGTTTGGCAAAAATGTGTTTGAGATCCTCATACACTATTGGTGGGAACACAAAATGGTACAGTACAGTATGGAGGTTTCATAAAACATTAAAAAGAAAATTACCCTATGATCTCACAATCCCAGTTCTGGGTATATATTCAAAAAAATTAAAATCAAAATCTTAAAAAGATGTGCTCTCTCATTTTTATAGCAGCATTATTCATAATTGTTAAGATATAGAAGCAACCTAAATGTCCATCTACAGATGATTAAACAAAGAGAATGTGGCATATACATGCAATGGAATATTATTCAGACTTAAAAACAAAGGAATTCCCACCATGTAAGATAATATGGATGCACATGGAGGACATTATGCTAACTAAAATAAGCTTGTCACAGAAAGACATATACTGCGTGATTTCACTTATATGACCTGTGTTAATCAGTCAAAGTCCTAGAAACAGAGAAAACAATAGCTGCTGTGGGGAGCTAAGGGATGACAGAAATGAGAAGTTGTTTTTCAGTGATCTAAAGTTCTAGTTATACCAGGTAAATACAGTCAATTCTAGATATCTATTGTACAACATAGTGTCTATAGTTAGCAGTATGGTTTTTGCATTTCAAAATTTGCTTACAGTGTAGATATCATGTTAAATTCTCTTAGTGCATGTGTGCGCGTGCGTGCGCACGCACACACACACACACACATACACACAACACCACCACCACCACACCAAAAATAACAGAAACAAAGAGACACAAGGAGACTAAGTTATGTAGCACATCCATCTACTTGACTGACATCACAGGTATTTGCATATGTCCAAACACATGACATGGTGTACCTGGAATATGTGTAGTTCTTTGGGCATCAACTTGTTCTTCATAAATACCTGAATAAAGCTGTTTTTACAAAAATAATTCCAAATACAGTGCTGATGAGCTCTCCAGTGCCTCTAAGCACAAGGAGTCTGTGTTGTACCTTTTAGGGAAAGTGCATGTGTTAAGTAAGCTTTATCCGGGCAAAAGTTAATAAACTATTGACTATGAGTTTAATGCAAATGAATCAACAGTATGGTCCAACCAGATAAAAGAAAAAGAAATTCATCAATCTGTGTGCAAGTTCGCCCTGGAAAGTACTAAAGTAACATCTATAGTGTGTTATGAAACTATGGAAGAGATGAAAAAGAGACAAATTTGAATTTTCATGAGATGACAACCAATTTAAAAAAGCATGTTGTTAGGAAATTGCAAACATAAGCAACCATAAGATACCACTACACACTTATTAGAGAAGCTAAATCTAAAACACTGACAATACCAAATACTGGTAAGGATGTGAATAAATAAGTATGCTCATTTATTGCTGGTGGGAATACAGAATAATGCACCACTTCTGCCAAGTTCCTATAAAACTAAGTATACTCTTCTATATGATCCTGCAAGAACTGGAAGCAGCCAAGATGTGTTTCCACAGTGCATGGATAGATGAACTGTGATACATTCAGGCAATAGAATATTATTCGGCACCACAAAAAAATAAAACTTTATAATCCATGCAAAAACATGAATGCAACTTGAATGCATATTGCTAAGTGAAAGATATCAATCTGAAAATATTGTATACTACATGATTACAGGAATATGACATTCTGGAAAAAGAAAAATTATGGAGACAGTAAAATAATCAATGGTTGTTAGAGGTTTGGGAAGATGAAAAGAGGGTTGGGTAGGTAAAGGAGGAGGAATTTGTAGACCAGGAAACTACTCTATTTGATACTGTAATAGTAGAAACATGTCATTAGATACTTGTCAAAATTCTTAGGATATACAACACAGAGTGAATCCTAATATAAACTGTGGACAAATAGGAACTCGGTGTACATTTCATTCATTTTTCTGTAAACCTAAAATTAGTCCAAAAAATAAGATCTATTAATTACCAAAAAACAGAAAACACTGTGGACAGCATTCCTGAGACAGAAGTCTAAGAACAGTATCACTTTACACATATTCAGGAAAATGTTAAACTGTCTTTCCCAGTGCTGTCTGCCTCTTGTATTTCAAAAACCAATACAGCATGCAAATGAGGCACATTTTGCAGATCAGGTGATGCCTTCGTGTTATCCAGGAAAAGAGGTACAGCAGTGGATTTTCAATACTGATGAGACTGCCTTGTTTTACAAGGAAGTTGGCAAATCTGTATAATGCAAATGGCATTTCAGTTGACAAAAATGTTGTGACCTGAGGCTCACAGAAATTTAGCCCTGTACTTCCACTTGGAAAAATAGTTCAGCATTTGCTAAGTGAGTGTTTATGACACTCAGTTTATGTTTTGAGAACATAACTAGTGTGAATAACAATAACTGGCAAACGATACAATATATAAGCATCAAATTTTAACATAGGTCATACCTTTTGAGTAAGTAGTATGCAAAGCAGCATAATGTAGATCATACTATGCTGTTTCAGTCCATGTTGGGAAAAAATTCTTCCTTACAATCTTTTCTGTATTTATTGTTTGTATATAGTTTTTGATATCACATGACAGAAACATTTTATATAATATAATTAGACTAATTTCCCTCCAAACCTAGAATTAAATGAATTCATCAATGGTATGTTTAAAAAAGCTATCATTAGTGTGATTAGCTTTTCTGTTGTTGTTGATTCAAAGGTCCTCCAAATTATCCTGAGGGTAGGTAAGTTTTATACAAAAAAAAAAAAAAAATCCTGCTAATATTCTCAAAGAAGGAAAGAGGGTCCCAAATGAATAACAGATAGATAAATAGATATGTATCATTTAACTTATTATAAATTAGCTATTATGAAATTCCCTTTGAGAAAAGTGAATGTTGAATTATATTTATATAAAGTTGATGTCCTGAACTTTTCATAAATAAGAACAGGAGTAAAAGCTAAAATGACATATTTGTAGCAAAAATGCCAGAAGTAGACGTTAAGGAACTCAATTCCTCTCTTAACTCATTAAGAGTTTAAATAATTCTATTTTCAAAGGGAAAAGTAACTTTCTTTAAAAATCTTTTATCTTCTCTGCTCTTTTGCCATGCGTCTATCTTGTTTCCTTTGACTTGGCTTTAGTTATACAGAGTATGCAAGATTATTGACTATGTGTCATTTGATCTAAAGATTTAAAAGATATACATTAATTTGCAACATATATTACTTTAATGTGAAGAATCTTTTTAACTTAGAACATTCTAGGCTTTGTTTTGATAGCTGCAAAATAAGCATGAAATGATTCAATCATTTTTAAAGCAGTTGGTGAAATGAATAAAGCATTAACTTAATAGAAAGGACTTAAATGATTTATAAAATATTAAGAGGAGTAGAAATTACATTCTCTTTATCCTAATGTGCAGAAACATTTGAAAAAGAGAAGAGAATGATGAATATACTTTTGGAACTCTTGAGAACAGAAGAAGAATTATTTGGAAAATAACCAAATAGCTGAGTGCTATTGGAAGAAGGTATTTAATTCTTGGAATGCAGTAGAGACTATATTGAAGGAAAAAGTAGCATGAGCGTGTTGAGAAGAGATGGATTAAAGCTTCAGATGCTCCCTATTTTTTCTCTGTTTTCTTTTTTCAGAAGTATCTATTTAATTGGGTGTTTTTAAGTAGAAAATAAAAGTAATCAAATGCTAACTTGCTGTAAAATATTTTGGTGGAGGATAGTCCTTTATTAATTTTTCAGCTATCTATCTGATTTCTCTTGACACATTTGGCAGGTATGAGGCAGAGAAAGACAAATGAGGCATTTAGCATGCCTCCAGGTGGGATTTAGTTTGGTGGATATATAGAAAGTTTAATTGACACCATAGAATATGTCAGAATGAACCATATAAAGTTGTTATTTTGTAAATCAAAAATGTTTGCCTATTGGAAACTTTACATGGCTTAATATGGTGCTGAGGTCTGCATATGTGTGTCTCCTTAAAATTCCTATGTTGAAGTCCTAACTCCCCAACATGATTATATTAGGAGTTAGAGACTTTGGGAGATTCTTACAGGTGGGAATTAGTGCCTTATGAAAAACATCCCACAGAGCTTCCTGGCCCATCTGCCATGTGAGAACATAGCAAGATATTATAGTCTGGCACCCAGAAAAGAGCCCCTCACCTGACCACACTGACGCTCTGGTTTTGGACTTACCTGTCTCCAGAGCTATGAGAAATAAATTTTTGTTATTTATAAGCTACCCAATCTTGCTATTTTGTCATAGCAGCCTGAATGGACTAAGACACATGGTATTAAAATAACTATTACGAAGGAAGAATACATACAGTGCAATGGAAGCAAAAATACATTAATTTCAGATTGGCAAAACAGGAGTTGGCTTTGAGAAGTTGTTGACACAAATTCCGTCTTATCAAGTAGGCATTAGATGATGGCAGGGTAGGTGGGCTCGTTTGTAAAAAGCACCAGCAGTTAGGCCATTTGGCATGTCTGTAGTTCTCTTTCAAGTCTTCAAGTCTGAATTACTTATTCTATCACAATAATTTGATCCTATCCTTAGAGTGACCAATTCCGGAATTACTCAACTAGCATCTTAACTGGACTTTAAAAGTCTAAAACTAAATATCTATAAGATTTGCACTGTATTTTCAAAGTTGTGTGACACTACATTGAAACATAAGCTTTAAAATTCTTTATTCAGAATTGGTAACATTAGTTTAAAAGAAGTATAGTCTTTAGTTAGCATTTCTCTCTGATAGAATATCTTGAAATACTACTTATCAAAAAACTTGAATGTAAAACAGTTATATTCAGTGATTAAATCAGTGGGCAAAGATACTCCAGTATGCAAGATGAATATCAGAGGTTTAGTTATAGAGCCCATCTTGTTGCCTTATATTTGCGTTTACTTTATAAGAATATAGTTTTTTATCTTTTCAAGGTGATAACACATGCTCTTTATTTTTCTTCATAGATGTTGTTTTTTTAATTTCCTAAACTTTTTATTATGTAATAAATCCAACGCAGAGATGAGAATTAATAATAAAATATAGGAAAACTCTGTGCAAAAGAGAAAATTTTGCAGATATGCAAATCTTGTCAATAAATGACAAATTTCAAGTTTAAGAAGCTGCTTGTCAAAACCAGTCTACTAAAAAATGCTAAATTAGATCTTAATAAAAGTGAAAGTAGATCATAAACCACTGTCTTTCCTTGCAGTATAAAACCTTCTCTTTTAAACACAATATGATGAAACATAATAAAACAAAGTGAAAAATGGCATTGAAAGTGCTAGTAATGTTTCTTTCCTAGTAGGCAAACGAGTATTTCTAGTATTTGTAATGTTTGGCTCATGGCAAGGTCAATTTCATCTTTTGGGGTGTCAGAAAAGTGAAATAAATAACAAATAAATCTTACTACTTCTATCTCTAGAGTGATATATATATATATTGCCTAAGTTCACTGAAATATATTTGATTTTTATTTCTAACTAAGCTTTCTTAATATATACATGTAATTTTTAAATATTTTATATGATGACTTGATTTGAATTATATGCCATTTAGATTGTGTTCTCTTTTTTTAACATGTTTTCATTAATTTTAACTTTTGATCTATGATAACTTTGTAGCTCTTCTCTTTGATAGTTTTTGTAGATTAAACATTTATATTCTTTTCAGTTTCCATTTCTTACATATTCTCATTCTCAAGCAATTGAAGGAAGGCAAATGGGATGCTGTAGCCTCTTTTACAAATTATAATTTGTATTCTTCGTTGATAGTATTGCAAATAAAAGAATAATATATGAACTATGACTAAATGCAGATTTATGGGTATAATTTCAAAGCATGCCATTATTTAATCTTTTTATTTGCTATGTAATCTCTTTCTTACTTATCTTGTGTGTATCTTTTGGTCCTATGTTAACAAAATCTATTTTCCTTTCAATTCTTTTGTTGAGCTGCTTTCCATTTCCCTGTACTGTACAATATTATTAGCAGAACCAAATTCAGTTTTTTTATTATTATGGAAGTAAAGTCTTTATTTCAGAGTGTATTTCATGAGAATGTAAGCATTTTTGTCTTATTATTGACTTGAAAATAGGTTTGCTTCTCATGAAAAGGACTTTCTGTCTTATCAGTATTTATTAAACATATCGTGCATTGTTGTCTCCATAAATCTAACACTTTTTGTTTTATAGATCTTATATTCTTCTTACAGAACTATCGAAAAGTGAATTATGATTCTCAATATGAATCTTAAGAATAATGAGTTATAGGGGCACCTGGGTGGCTCAGTTGGTTAAGTGTCTGACTTCAGCTCAGGTCATGATCTCACAGTTCGTGGGTTTGAGCCCCACGTTGAGCTCTGTGCTGACTGCCAACTCAGAGCCTGGAGGCTTTTTCGGATTCTTTGTCTCCCTCTCTCTCTGACCCTCCCCTGCTCACGCTGTCTCTCTCAGAAATAAATAAAAAACATTAGAAATAAAGATTAATGAGTTATAAAATAAGTAGCAATTTTCATATTACTTAGAACTGTTTTCTCCCTACTACATCACTTTTTGGTGTAAAACCTTTTGGTATAAAATATGTATTTTATATGTATTTGTATTTCATATTCTAATTGGATATGTGATCTCCCAGATTTAGAATCTCATTTGAGTATTAGACAAGAAAACAAATGTCATAATGGAGCAATCTTAAATTATGCAAGTAAGAATGCAAGGAAATCAGTGATAAAAGAGCATATATTCATAAAAATAATTCTATCCATTGGTTACTTCATGTATAGTAGCACTTTACTTATCAGTTCTTATAACTAGTGGTTAAGGTGTTGGGCCACCCAGAATGGGTGAGCAGCAGTAAATGGAAAGCAGCGGTAAACTCAAAATTTTGTACTGTAAAATTGCCAGTCCAGACTAATATTTCTGCCACTAGATGTAAGTTGGCTAGAAGTTGACATAGACATGTAAATTGATTGGTAGTTGATCAATGTTAAGCTTCAAGTTGAGTGTTAAGAGTCTTAGTTAGTGCTGGGGCGCCTGTGTGGCTTAGTCGGTTAAGCGTCTGACTTTCGCTTGGGTCATGATCTCGCGGATTGTGGGTTCGGGCCCCGCGTCGGGCTCTGTGCTGACTGCCAGCTCAGAGCCTGGAGCCTGTTTCAGTCTGTGACTCCCTCTCTCTCTGACCCTCTCCTGCTCAGGCTCTCTCTCTCTCCTAGAAATAAATAAAACATTAAAAAAAAAAAAGAGTCTTAGTGCCTTCCACTCACTGAAGTGAAGAAAGAAAATAAAACAGGAACATTTCTGAAAGGTGAAGAGAACTTGTATCTGAGTCTCTTTTGCAACTCATACCAATTGTTATGGATTCTAAATCTTTGCTTTTAAGTCTAATTTTTACTTCTTTAGTAAAACAAATACGGGTTCATTTTCTTAGCACTAAGTCTCATAAAACATAGGCAAGCTCTAATTCTTAGTTATTTGCCATTTTCAAAGTGACATTATGATTGCTTTCTCAAATCCATTTTTATTATAAAACTAGGGGACACTTGTGTGTCTCTGATCTATTGTGAAACCATAGCTAGAGAATTAGAAATTGTATGGCTACCCTGAAAGTGCACTTTATAAAATAGTATGAGTCTGGAGAGTACTTGGCAGAATTAGGTTTAAACCCCCTGTTATTAAAAACTTTTAAGCAAATTCTTTTAAGTCTTTTTAGACAACATAGTCTAATGCTTAAATTCATGGATTTTAGAACTAGACTGATGCGATTTACATCCTGTTTTAACTGTGTACCTTTAAGTAAGATACTCTCCTCCCAGGAAAGGGGAAAGGGAGTTGTACAAAGTATCGTAGGCCCCAGCCTACAGATGGCCAGAGCTAATGGAGGAGGGAAAAAGTTTACTCTTAAATTACCTCTGTAGTTTGATTACTAGTACTTCTCTAGACTTAAGAAATATTTAACATAAACTGTGCTTCAGGAATGAAACAGATTTTTGTTTTCCTTTAGTTGCTTATTGGTTTTTTTAAATAAAAGAGATCAGAAAAGTCTTGAGGACTATGCTTATTATCATTGAAATCAAGTTAAAACCATACCGTTAATTCCTTAAAGGAACAGTGGAAGCAAAACTAAAATTGTTTTCCGATTACTGATCTATGTCTTGAGTTTTTGCAATAACAGTTATATGCAGATTTTGCAAGGATAGAACCACTATATTGAAAACTCCTTCAATCCACTGTAAATATGGAACTTTACTGAATGCAACTTAGTAAGTATATATAGAGAGGTGCTATTCCCTAACTTGAAGAATTCTTCCTGATATCCTCCTATTTTATTTACTTCTGCCTAACCCCAATCATATTAAGTTTCTCTTAAAATGGTGTTCTACATTTGCAAGTATTGTATTCCTATATTAAAAACAATGATAATATTAATAACATTAAATATAACTGGGGCGCCTGGGTGGCTTAGTCGGTTAAGCGTCCGACTTTCGCTTGGGTCATGATCTCGCGGTTCGTGGGTTCGAGCCCCGCGTCGGGCTCTGTGCTGACTGCCAGCTCAGAGCCTGGAGCCTGTTTCAGTCTGTGACTCCCTCTCTCTCTGACCCTCCCCTGCTCACGCTGTCTCTCTCTCTCTCCTAGAAATAAATAAAAACATTAAAAAAAAATTTTAAAAAAAACAATAAAATAAATATAATAAATATGGTTAAAATACCTCAGGGATCTGTGTGAAACGAATTTTAGTTTTCAGACTAGTTGAAATAATTCTCTGTGGTTCACTAGTTATAATTTGTCCAGTCCAGTTTACCACAGGAAATTACAGTTCCATATTAGTTACTGTGATCCTTCTACTTATCCTGTGAGTAGACAGAGGGCGTATGGATAAAAATAAATGATAGCAATCTCTTCACCTTCAATGAGTCTTAAACATTTTACAAATTACGGACAATTGTGGGAGATATACTAAACAATCAATACCAAATTATATTACTTTTTCTTGGATTTGGTGATGAGCTTACCTAACTACTTGGTTTATATTATTATTTACTGAAGAAATAGTCTACTATAGGCAACATATGCATGTTGCTTTTTTATAGGAAACGTAACATAATATGTCACTTTAAGCTAGTGGAAATGTTGGGGGCATTATAAAAAGTAACATGTAAAGCTTCAGACACAGAACTTCACACATTGAATGTGCTTTGTAATCTTCCCTCATTCTTAAGATTCTAGTTTGGATTTCTATGGAAGATTCATTTCTTTGTGAACTTAAACATCTTCTAATGTATATCACCTACCTGAAATATACCATGTCCGCAATATTTGAAAAATATGATTCAAACTATGAAGGTCATAGAGGTGAATGTCACAACTAGAATGAGTTTTTCTCTTCATATAAATAATTCCCTTGCACTCATACCTTTCTAAGATCATTACATTATAATTTCTGATTTATCGTAATTATCCACAGAGATCTCTAACAGCAAAGGAAGAGACAATTCACATAACTGTGGTTATCAAGACCATGGAAGAATGTGGTCTAAAAGCCACATGGCTTTCAAATATTCAGGACAACTGCCTAAATGTTAAATATCTTCTTCAAGATTCATCCATGATTTTTCTTTAAACCCTCCAGAAGTCAATAAAATTTAGAAAACTAAATACTTGACAATAAGATTATCTGTACAAATTACCTCTATATATCTACTATCATAATATAATGACTTTTTTATTCCAATTATGCATTATTCTCATTTGCTAATTATTAATTATGTATACTGGCATCTTACTCCTGTGGTAGCTTCTGTGTAGCATATACAATTGTGAAAATAATTCAAGGGGGATGAGGGAATCAAAACAAAAAAATTACTAATATTTTCATAACTCAATTTCTTAAACATAAATGCATTTGAATATATATAATCAATCTATTGCTTTTTTAAAAGGTGTACTTCTCTATCAACCTGTGGGTGAAGCCATATGATAATACAAATAATTGAGATTTTTAAAGAATAGTTATTTTGATAGAGGATCTTTTAAGAACAACATTACTGGGGCACCTGGGTGACTCAGATGGTTGAGTGTCCAACTTCAGCTCAGGTCATGATCTCACAGTCCATGGGTTTGAGCCCCACATCAGGTTCTGTGCTGACAACTCAGAGCCTGCTTCATATTCTATCTCTCTCTTTCTCTCCCCCTCACCTGCTCATGCTCTCTCTGTCTCTCAAAAATAAATATAAACATTAAAGAAATTTAAATCTAGTTTGTCTGACATATGTATGGCTATTCCAGCTTTCTTTTGACAACCGTTACCATGATAGATGGTTCTCCATCCCCTTACTTTCAAGCTAAAGGTGTCTTTAGGTCTAAAATAAGTCTCTTGTAAACAGCGTATAGATGGGTCTTGTTTCTCATACCCTCTGTGTTTTGATTGGAGCATTTAGTCCATTGACAGAGTGAGTATTGCAAGATATGAATTTAATGTCATTGTGTTGCCTTTAGAATTGGAGTTTCTGGTCATGTTTTCTGGTCCTTTGGAGTCCTTGTTGCTTTTGGTCATTTTTTGTTTTGTTTCATCTTTTCTCCCCTCAGAGAGTCTCTTTTAAAATTTCTTGCAGTGCTTGTTTAATGGTCATGAACTCCTTAGTTTTTGTTTGTCTGGGAAACTTTTTATCCCTCCTTCTATTTTGAACGGTAGCCTTGCTGGATAGAGAATTCTTGGCTGTATATATTTCCAGTTCAACACATTGAATATATCCTGCCACTCCTTTCTGGCCTTTCTAGGTTTTATGGATAAGTCTGCTGTGAACCTTATCTGTCTTCCCTTATAAATTAAGGAGTTTTTTTTTCCTTTCCTGATGTCATAATTCTTTCCTTGCCTGTGTATTTTGTGAATTTGATTATGACATGCTTTGGTGATGGTTGTTTATTGTTGAATCTAATGGGAGTTCTCTGTGTTTCTTAGATTTTGATGTCTATGTCCTTCCCCACATCAGGAAAGTTTTCTGCTCTAATTTGCTCACATAAAATTTCTCCTTTGTCTCTCTCTTCATCTTGTGGGACATCTGTGATTCATATGTTATTCCTTCTTAATAAGTCACTGCATTCTCTAAGTCTTGTATCATAATCTTTTTGCCTTTGTTTCCTTCTTTTTTTTCTGCCTCAGTATTCTCCATAAATTTATCTTCTTATCACTGATTCAGTGTTCTCCTTCGTCCATCCTTGCTGTCGTGGCACCTATTTGACATTGCATCTCAGTTACAGCTTTTTTAATTACAGCTGACTTCTTTTATATTTGCAGAAATAAATTCTCTGGTGTCTTCTATACTCTCAACCCCAGCTAATATTCTTTTTATCATGCTTCCAAATACTAGTTCATATATCTTACTTATATCTGTTTTGTTTAAGTTCATGGCTCTCATTCCTTCTGTTCTTTCTTTTGGAGTAAATTCCTTCATTTTGTCATTTTGGAGTAATTAAAAATTAATAAAGTAAAAACTAAAAAAGAAATAAAGATAAAACAAAAAAATCAAATAATGGGAGTTAGATCCTAGGTGTTTTTCAGTCTGCTTGTTGAAAGAAGCTTGATAGAATAGAGGAAAAAAAGGGGGAAAGGAAAGAAAAAAAGTGAAAACAAACTTTAAAAGTTAAATATATATATGTTAAAATATAAAATAGAATAAAAATAAAATAACATAGAAAATTAAATAGAATTAAAAATTTTAAAAAGAAAATAATGTAAGAAACATAAGTTTTGCTCTTTCTATGTCCAAGAAAAAGAAAGAAAAGAAAGAAAAAAAATAATTTGAGCAAATCAGAAGCAAAAAACAAAGCAAAACAAATAAATGAACCAGTAAACAAAATGACACCCGAATGAAGTTACATCCAGTTTTCCTTAGACCTGAAACTATGAAGCCTTCTATAGTCTGTACACTTAACAAGTGGAGTGACTTGTGCTGGTCTTCTGGGGAATGTGCTGGGAGTGTGTGTGCACTTTGTCAGGGCTTTGTTTAATGGGTTCATTCTCCACTAGGTGGCACTGCTTAGCTTGCTGGGGTGGATCACGTGCTCCTGTGCATGCACATGTGTGGGAGAAGTGGAAATGGCTTCACCCACCTCCCTAGTGTCTGGAACAGGAACCTCTCACCAGCCAGCAATCAAGCATCCTTACTTTGTCTTAGGTCTCCATTTACTCCCTTCCTTTACTGTGTCCATGTCCAAGTTGTCCACTTGCCAGGCAGCACCTCCTTCAGAAGTAGTGGTGTTTCAAAACCCCACAGTTCAGAGACTCCTGTGGCTTGGACCCACAGCGACTCTCTGGGGGAGGGTTTTGCTGAGCAATAACCAGGTGCTGACTTGCCTCAGAAAGTGTTTGTAGAATCCTGCACCAGCAGAGGTTCAGAGATTATGATAAATCACAACACACAGCCCGCGCCAAGTTTCACCACATTCTGGTGTCTTTGTCCCAATACCAGCAAACATGGCTGCTCTTTTGGTCCACCGGAACCTTTACCTGTGAGGAGACTGTCTGGCCTCCAGTGGAGTGTTGTCACTCTTTCTCTCTCTTTCTCTCCAGCTACTTTTAGGAGGAGTGCTTTTCTTGAATGATCCTGATGTGCCACACTCTCACCCTTTCTCTTTCTATGTCTTCTATCTATCTACCCTTTGCAGCTTTTCTCTCCTGGAGTTCACATCTCCACATCATGTACCTCTCCTGTTCTGTGTCTCAAGTTATGCAGATTGTTTTGATTATCCTCAGATCAATTTCTAGGTGTTCAAAATGGTTTGGTGCTGATCTAGTTGCATTTCATGGATGAGACAAGCTCAGGGTCTCCGTGCTGTTCTGCCATCTTAACTCTTTTCCTAGGAAATAAGTTTAGAAAATGTTGTTTGCCAATCTAAGTCAGGTTAATAGTGGTTATTGGCGGGGCACCTGGGTAGCTCAGTCGGTTAAGCCTCCGACTTCGGCTCAGGTCATGATCACACAATTTGTAGGTTCGAGCCCCATGTCAGGCTCTGTGATGACAGCTAGCTCAGAGCCTGGAGTCTGTTTCAGATTCTGTATCTCTCCATCTCTCTGACCCTCCCCTGCTCACGCTGTCTCTCTCTCTCAGAAATAGATTTTTTTTTTTAAATTAAAAATTTTTTAAAATATGGTTATTGGCAAAGAACTAAATAAAATTCCCATTTTTATATTTAAAAACACAACTAGTATTTTAAAATCTCTAAGTATCTGAATGATTTATTAGATTTATTGTAATCAGCTGTTTTATTTTATTAAAACCTAATATTTCAGAAACTTTATTTTGTTTTCCAGTATTCCCAAAGCACCGTTTTTGTTTTTTTTTCTTACGTTTTCCAAAAATTGACCTGAAATTGATAAATGGACAGATTATAAAACAAATTATAAAGTAACTAAATTAAAAATTTCAAGCTTTCTTTCTCATGATATTGAGAAAAATATGATTCAGAAAACACAACAAATAATACCCATTTTCTTCTAGCAAATAACTTTTATAATAAACATTAAAGACTAAAACTTAGATTGTATCCCTCTAACACAAAAACGTGTTCAGAGTAAATTAAAAATTTGGTAAATAGATTTTTATAAGGCTGGTTAAATATTATAAAATACAACACTATCTAAATTTTTAAAACTCATTGGCATTATATAAAATTTGCAGCCATACATAGAATTATTCAATCATAAATATGTCTCTTTTTTTAATTGAATCTGAAATTAGGATAGTTGTCACCAAAATAGCTTTTGTTTAGATTAATATCCGTAGTAATATACTTTGTATCTCTTGCTTGGTTAATGAAAAATTTAGTCAGAAAATAAATTAATGTTAGAATGTTTATAATGGTAAAGTTGTTTGAATAAGGCTAGACTTTCCTCAAATGATAATTTTAAAGTCTTGACAGAGTTTTACATTTGAATTTTAAACATATATAAGTACTTAAAAGTACTAAAGAGTGAATAAAATTAAGCTGAAACAGGAAGTGGTTTGACCCCTAAATGAAGGAAAATGCATCCGGTGAAATTAACATACATATATTTTCCCCTGGGGTACTGTCCTCTTTTTATAGCCGAGGGCAGGAAGCCACAGACCTATTGGTTTAAGATATAATATGGATGTTGAAGCTGTCAAAGTAGCTGGAAATTAGGGTAGGAAATACTAGAAAGGGTCAAGTAAAATACAGAATGATGAATAAAATGTGAAAAAAAAAAAGACAAAGTGAGCAAAATAAAGAATGAAAAAGGGTACATTCACAGGTAGAATGAAAGAAAGATAGGAAGGTAGGAAGTAGAGGGCATATATTTAAAAAATAGTACCAGCTGGGTGCCTCGGTGGCTCCGTTGGTTGAGTGTCCAACTCTTGATTTTGGCTCAAGTCATGATCCAAATGGTCATGGGATAGAGCCTTGCCTGAGATTCTTTTTCTCACTCCTTCTGCCCCTCTACCCACCCTAAAATTAAAAAAAAATAGTAGTAACAGAAAATAAAAAGTAATTAGAAGCAAATACATATGCACATCAAAACATGGAGTCATCTTAAAGCCAGTGTTTAGTAAATCAAATTTAGAATCAAAAGGTATTCTATAGCTTAGTAATAGTTAAGTGGAAAACACACAGAGAAGCAGTGTGGATGGATGCATAGATGGATGGAAGAATAGGTGGATAGATAGATGATAGATTGATGGACTTTTTAGGATCATATATCAAATATATTCTAGGAAATCCTTGTATTAAAGAGCATGAAAAGAAGTAAAAGTTAAAACAAGCATAGAATAAAATTAGGAAGAGGACTAACGTGATTATAATGCTCTGTGCACTGACGTATAGGAGTAACTCAAATCCCAGATCATGAGACTATAGTATAAAATAAATGATATTTCAAATCAAATTTGAATTACTGTTTCACTGAGCAGTAACCCTATGTTTGTCCTCCAACCCTTACAACAACGCTGTAAGGTAATTATTGTTGTAGTCTTGCCAGGGTGTTTGCAGACATCTGTGTGTTTGAAGATGGGAGAGGGACAATAAAGTATCCCCCTCACTGAGGAGGCATTAAAAACGTTTTTAATGTTTATTTATTTTTGAGAGAGACAGACACAGAGTGCAAGTGAGGGAGGGGTAGAGAGAGAGGGAGACACAGAACCTGAAGCAGGCTCCAGGCTCTGAGCTGTCAGCACAGAGCCCTATGTGGGGCTTAAACTCATGAGCTATGAGATCATGACCTGAGCTGAAGTCAAATGCTTAACCAATTGAGCCATCAGGCACCCTGGAGGCATTTTAAGATTAGAAAATGAAGATTTGACTCCACATAGTTTACTCAGGGTAATGTACAGATAGGGAGGATCAACTGGACAGTGATTCAGCTGTGCTTTTATTCTTCACAAAATCTAGACCTCAGTCCACACATTTTACAGAGCAAGGAGACACATGGAGGGGAAAGGTAGTGAGATCAAAGAATTCACATGCATCTCAAAGGGCTTGCATGCACCTAGTTGACAGCTAACCTATAATTAGATCTTGTGGCACAACCACCTGTGCATCAGGAAGGGTAAAGACTCTATTATCTGTAACAGATTCATGGGAGGCTAAAACAGGCCTTTCCCCATCCTGGCCTTGGAGGCATTTGTAAGATTTATGTATTACTCTCCAAGGAGCCTGGAACAGATAGACCCAAGAGAGATCATCCATTGAACATTTGGTAAATAAAACTTTGTAGAAGGAAAAGAAATACTTTCTCTTTGGTGGTAAACATATTCACAATAATGTCAGGTTAATTTACATGAGATATGGATATTCTGAGGCTGCAGGCTAGGAGGAACTAAACTATTGGTTCATGTGATTAATACCATTAATAACTTCTATTGTTTCCTTATTCAGACAATCACAATGCTACTTTTAACTACATGCTTTCTTTCCATTACAGTGCCCTGAATAGAAAAAATCAGATGAGTTCAAAAGCCCAGTACTAATCAGAACAATTTCCCTATAGAATATGTTGGTTTGTAGTATGGAAAATACTACATTTTCAAATATGTTTACAGTCTCATGTGAAGGAGTACAATATTAAATCTAATTAAAAATTTTGTAGATAAAGATGTATATGAATGCTTTAGTATGAAGTATCTTATTTATAAAATAATCAAAAAGTTTAAAAAATAAATGTATATACTAATGATGGTATATACTGATGTGTATTGATGTAATTAATATGAAAATACATATTTCGGGTGGATATACATAGAAAATTGTATTATTTTTGTCGTTCTCTGATATAGTTCAAGCACTGTTGTACCACCTACTTATGTAGACTGCAAACATCAAGACCTAAATGTATAAAATTCTACAATATTTCCTCCAATAGTAAGGATGGTAATAAGTGTACACCAGTGGTATGCACCACAAATATAATACTCAAAATGCATATTAAAGTGCTAAAGAATGTGAAAATACTTAAAAATTAAGTATAAACATGATATGCATGCCTATATTATTCATATTAGCAAAACAAAAAAGTTAACGATATATAATTATAGTTCTAAATATTTTGTTGGGTAGCCATCACAAAGATCACATTCTTTTTAATATAGTAAAAGAAGCAGCATTAGATTTATAAATATTCATAATTATTTAAAAAGTTAGTTAATTTTTACAAAATTTGTGTCCCTTCTTTATTTATGAAACCACTCCATGAATTCACTTTCCAATTCCTTGCTTGCTACCTTACTTGCTACTTAACTAAAGCATATTAATATGCAGCCATTGTTTTTATTAAGTACTTGCCTTTTTTAAAATTAAAATTTAAAATTAAAATTAAGACTAATTTTTTAGAGCACCTTTAGCCTCTCAACAAAACTGAGAGGAAGGTACAGAGATTTCCCATATATCTTCTGTCCCCACATATGCATACCCTCCAGATATTCAACATCCCCCATGACAGTGGTACATTTAGTAAACCTACATTGACACATCACCGTCACCCCAAAGCCACAGTTTACATTGCAGTTCCCTCATGGTGGCATATATTCTGTGGCTTTATATAAATGAATAATGACATATATCCATCATTATAGAATCATACAGATTCTAAAAATTCCCTGTGCTATGCCTACTTATTCACCCTCCCCAAGAGCTTGACTTTTAAAATGTTTCATTTTTCTCAGAGCCTAGAATGTACTAGTTATCAACAAGATAACTACTATTTATTAGCTAATAATTTGTCTCAGACAATATGCTCAGTAAAGTACATGCAATAACTTTTTTTCCACCATATCCCTATGAGGCTGGTTGTCATCATTGTCCTCATAGTCATCATCGTTATCATCATCATCATCATCAGTTAAATTTATTTAATATAAAATCAAGGTAGTTAATATTCAATGTAGTCTTGTTTCAGGAGTAGAACCCAGTGATTCATCCCTTACATATGACACCTGGTGCTCATCCCAAAACATTCCCTTCTTAATGCCCATCACTCATTTAAACCATTCCCTTACCCACCTCCCCTGTAGCATTGCTGTTTGTTCTCTGTATTTAAAACAATTTCTTATGGTTTGCCTCCTTCTCTGTTTTATTATCTTATTTTTCTTTCCATCCCCCTATATTCATCTGTTGTGTTTCTAAAATTCCACATATAAGTGAAGTTATGTATCTATCTTTCTCTAGCTTTTGAAATTGAGTCATATGAAGATGTTTTATAACACGCATAAAACCAAATAAGCTTAAAAGCAACTGAGCCTTAAAAGATTTGAATTAATTCTTTCGACTCCAATGTTAAGCTTTTAACATTACACCTACTTCTTTTTTTTTTTTTTAATATTTTATTTATTTCCAGGAGAGAGAGAGAGACAGCGTGAACAGGGGAGGGTCAGAGAGAGAGGGAGTCACAGACTGAAACAGGCTCCAGGCTCCGAGCTGGCAGTCAGCACAGAGCCCGACGCGGCTCGAACCCACGAACCGCGAGATCATGACCTAAGCGAAAGTCGGACGCTTAACCGACTAAGCCACCCAGGCGCCCCCCTTTTTTTTTTTTTAAATATTTTATTTATTTCCAGGAGAGAGAGAAAGACAGCGTGAACAGGGGAGGGTCAGAGAGAGAGGGAGTCACAGACTGAAACAGGCTCCAGGCTCTGAGCTGGCAGTCAGCACAGAGCCCGAACATTACACCTACTTCTATGCCAAAACACATTACAAACATTTATTTTGTCTAGACAGTGGAAGAAACTCTGATGCCAC
Organism: Proteles cristata cristata; assembly: GCA_017311185.1. Classification (NCBI taxonomy): domain Eukaryota; kingdom Metazoa; phylum Chordata; class Mammalia; order Carnivora; family Hyaenidae; genus Proteles; species Proteles cristata. The sequence continues at coordinate 107,419 of JAESUZ010000698.1, read as the reverse complement.
AGTAGCCAAGTCATCCATCTCTAAGGTTAGAACACAAAAGAGATTTCTTAATTAATAGCTTTTTACTTAGCAGGAGTGCTCTATCTTCATGGAAGCCTGTGAGTTTAGCTTTTTATGTAATATCCCTAACCCTCTCTAGCTAATAATGCATATTTTTGCCAAGTATTGTGAAGTTACATTTAAGTAAAGTACCTTTCAGAAACTTTCCATCCAGCTGTTCTTCTAAATTTTTTTTTTTAATATATTGAATGGACAGTGTTGGGAGAGCAACCTACAGAAGGGAGTTAGCCTCTCCATCCAGTTTTTAAGAAAATAGAAAATTCAATAAACATAACTTCTAACATATAAACATAGCAGAAACACATGCTCTTTTTAGAGTTAGGTTACAAAAAGATATTAATAAAACTCTCAAGCAAACTTAATTTCATACATCTTGTAGGTTGTGATGAAGTTTGTGTATTTAACACTGTTCTAGGAATAAATTAGAAATTCCATTTCTTCTGTTATTGCCAAAATATTAAGAGGAAAATACAAAGAAACATCAATGCTGTAATAATATGATCATAAGGAATCCGAGTAAAAACTAAACAAAGACAGGCAGTCAAGGAGTTTACATACAGTCTGTGGGGGGGCATTTCATATTGAAATGACTTACTAAAGATATGATAGAAATAACTTCCCTTAAGTTACCTAGAGAGAGCCTGGAAATCTATATAAATTTCTTTATCAACCAAAGGGACACTTTTGAGAATAAAAGGGGGAACTATTAAGAATAACACTGGGATGACAGTCATGCAGCAAGGGTGTTCATAGGCAAACTTTGATCTTTGATCATCCTACTTTAATGTATACCTACATTAGGTAGTTGGAGGTCTCAGTCTGGAGTCTCTTGTATAGTTGGTGGTCTTAATCTGGAGTCTCTTCTGTGTTCTAGTTGAGTAGAATGTCTGACATATACCACACCAGAAATCTTTATATTTACAGAGGAAATGTTTTTTTTTTCTTTGTAATACATGCATTGTAAAGATAAGCCCTCTAAGAATACCCAACACAATTCCAAAATTAAACTTCTTTGTTATTACAGAGAAAAACAACAATTTCATGCTTCATACAAAATCCCTTGGATCCAGAAATCCAAAATCCCATAGAAAGTCCCAAGAGTGGACTAATTTACTGTTTGGTATGTAAGTCTATTGTTGGAGTAACTAAGAGGAAGCTTATATGCAGTTGTACTGAATTGTTACCAAAATAATATGCACTTGAAAGATTATAGCAGCAAAAAAATTTGAGTCAGTAGTGTCAAGTGTTTATGATAAATAAAACACCTAGAATTTCAGAGTGAAAAGGTATCTTAAAATCAGGCTAACAGTTTTAATTTATAATTAAGTGAACTAAAGTTGTGTTTCTTTTTTAAGTTTATTTATTTGAGGGAGAGAAAGCAAGTGTGAGAGAGAGTGGGGTAAAGACAGAGAGAGGGAGAAAGGATTCCAAGCAGGCTCCACAATGTCGGTGTGGAGCCTGATACAAGAGCTCCATCTCATGAGATCATGACCTGAGCCAAAATCAAGAGCCCGATGCTTGTACAACTAGATCACCCAGGCATTCCAAGCAAACTAAAGTTTTAATCAATTACATGATTTACCAAAACGAAAAAAAAATGATGAAGAGCTTACTAATCTTGACACTGTACATTCAGTGCTCATTCTACTACAGAAGACTATTCTGAATTAAGCGTAGTGTCTATAGTCTTAATTTGCTTTTGTCCTATTTCATCGTGAGGAAGTAATAACTAAGGATCTGAATGTTTCATACTCTATATTTTGTTAGTCCCCTCCATCTCTCTCTTGTAAATAAAGGGGCATTAGCTCACTATAACCCCAAACGGAATTTCCTTTCATGCTTATGGTCTCTATAAGTAGAAAAGGTTAACTTTTAAAATTCTACAAGGATCTGAACAACATTGCTCTGTTTTGAGAACAAAGGATTCCACGAAATATAATGATAGAAGACAGAGTAAACACAGGAGAATTAAACGTTAAATTTAAAAAATTAAATGCTGTAATTTCAAGCTATTGATCAATGGTAATTTTTGTCACCTCTGGGTTAGTTCACTGGCATTTGGCAAACAAACAAGTTAGGTTAAATATGGATGATTAATATTAAATTAACTCAGTTACATACAATAACTTAATTATTTTAATTTTCATAGATTTACTAAGCCAATATTTTCTCTTTTATTCCCCCATGGTTGGTCTGCACTTCTAATCCACCCATTCATTTGTTTGTTTTTGGAAAATAATATTGTCTCTAATTAGGACAGAGCTAGAAGAAGATTTAATTAGGAAAGAGCTAGAAAAACAATTATCTTTAAATGAACCACCTGCTAAAAAATTCAGATCAAATTTCATCTTTCCAAAGGTATTATTAACCATCAAATCATACTCGTATTAAGACATTATAGCAAAAATACTATCGTTTGACCAGTTTTCATTTCTCAAAGACAAGTATGTTGTACTTTTTATCTACTACTTTGAAACATTATAAGTTAAAGTTATCAATTAATTAAAATATATCAGTATTCTTCAGTTAAAATGTCATAGTCTTTTGCATGTAAAAGTCTATATTTACACTATATATGTGTGTATGTATATATATATACATATATATACATATACACACAAACATACATATACATATATGTACACATATACATATATATGTACACATATATATACATACACACACAAACATAAATTAAAGTGATCTAATATTTGAAAAGTGATTTAGAAGTATTTTAAAGATTTCCTTAAAGCTATAAAAATTGTCAGTTATATTGGTTTTTGATATATTTTCTATGATAATTTGGCCATCTTTGATACTGCATATTTTATTTCTAACTGTAGTGAAATTTAAAAAGGTCAATATTAAAATTCACATAGAACTTAAGGGAGTACTTGGGGTGCTTGGATGGCTTAGTCAGTTCAGCGTGGAACTGTTGATTTTGGCTCAGGTTATGTTCTCATGTTTCATGAGTTCAAGCCCTGCATAGGGCTCTGCACTGAGCACACAGAAATTTCTTGGGATTCTCGTTCTCCCTCTTTCTCTCCCCTTCCCTCATGCTTGTCTACACATTCTCTCTCTCTCAAAATAAATAAATAAACTTAAAAAAATGTAAAGGAATGTACGAAATTCAAACCTGGGTTAACACGTGAAGGCATTTATTTTGAAGTTGGAAATAAAGTAAAAAATCTTTTTTATTTCACTTAACATGGTCCTGTTTATGAAGTCCAAAGTAACTTAAACAAGTTTAATGTAAGTATGAGGGACTAACCCAACTGCTGCTTTCACTTCAAATCCACAGTGGTGGGCCACATGAATGGCTCGGTTGGTTGAGCCTCTCACTCTTGATTTCAGCTCAGTTTGTGATCTCAGCATGGTGGGATTGAGCCCCATATCAGGTTCCTCCTGTGCTCACTCATTCTCCTTTCTTAAAAACAAAAAAACAGCAACAAAAAAAACCCCAACCGGTTTCAAATCCACAATCGGGGCTTCACTGAAGCTTTTAGTACTTCTGTTCTTCTTTTACTCCCTTTTTTGTTGTTCTTTTTTCCTGATGATGTCCCTGAAGGATAGTTATCTGCAAGAGAAGGAAGTAGACATGCCCCTTCCAAATGGACCTCTCAGAAAGCAAAGTCTTTGACCTTCAGGAATGTTTTATGATTACAAATCCACCACACCTCAAGGTAAATCTCTTTTTGCATTTGATAGACTTCTAAATTTATTTAAATAAAACACATGTTAACAAGTAATCAGACTTCTTTAGGATTCTTCACTAGGATTCAGAAGCCTATGAATATGTAACCCCTTTATAAAGATTTTGACATCATAAACAAAGGGATAATCAGATTATCTTGGTGAGAAATGTTTTCCTGTTTATGTGTTGAATAGTTGTTACCAGTGCCAATTTCCATTCTTTCTTCTGTTTCCTAACCTTTTACATATAAATGCATACATGCACACATAACAGGCAGACATGGTTGTGTATCATTTGACCCTTCCCTAGGTTCCTGTGAGGAAGAGAGTATTTACAAAGAAAAATTTAGTTCACAGTAACTGAAGTTTTAAAAAAATCTCATCATCTAAAGTTCAGCTAAAAGAAAGAATGATTACAATGATGTACTAAAGAATCACTGCTTATATGTTGATTCCAAATTTGTCCATCACCTTCAATAGCACATATCCCACAAAATAGATAGTAAGATATTAGAAATAATAGATTTGGATACTTCTCTTTTGAAGCATATCATATTTAAATCAATATTTTCATCTTAAAGTGTTTGATTTTCCCTGGTCTTCAAAACTATCGGTTAAAAAGCACAGGTTTAAGTGTCTAGTCATTCCTGATTTGGTTGAAAAGGAGCATGTATCCTTTCTCCATAATGCCCATCTTCTGTATATCAGAGTACCCAGGACACGTACATTGTGTTGGATACATTTGGATAATTATAGCTTTATATTTAATTATCAATGTGGACTATAGCCTGAGAAAATGAAATTATATAATAAGAGTGAGGGTTAATTTTTATCACAAAATGTCATGGCCAGTAAGCAGAAGTACCCAAAAAGGACTAAATACCAAAAACAAAAAACAAAAACTGCTGCCCGATTAGGTTTTTGTAAATCACTGTTTGTTATGTAGCCCTCTGGTTACTCCAAAAAAGAAATTGGTTAAAATAAGAAAATTCAAAAGTCTTCTATATTGCAGGCGATTTATAAATTAAAGCCTTAAAACAACAAACGTGCAAATTGTTATTTATTTATTTAATAACTGGTTATAAAAATCACTAGAAAACTTTCAGAGTAACTGACAAGAAATATTAAAGCTATTAATATGTGTGCATGACTATACATATCATATTCATTTGTGTATATACATATATACATACATATAAATGTATCTATATACATATGGTCATAGTCTTTTGTTCAAATGTCACAGTTGAAAGAGAGAGAGAAAAAGGGAACTGTAATTCTACTGATACTTGATACATTCTCCACACATGGGAATTTTGCCACAGAATCTTCAGGTTTGTATCCTTGAGTCTCTATTTTAGTATCTGTTTTCCTAAGTGGTAATATGTAGTAATTTTATGTTTTTATTTTATTTTTAACATTTTCTAAATTTTTATTTATTTTTGAAAGAGACAGAGTGTGAACAGGGAAGGGGCAGAGAGAGAGGGAGACACAAAATCTGAAGCTGTCTCCAGGCTCTGAGCTGTCAGCACAGAGCCTGATGTGGGTCTTGATCCTACAAACAATGAGATCATGACCTGAGATGAAGTGGAGGACATAACCAACTGAGCCACCCAGGAGCCCCAAGTAATTTTAATTCTATCCTGAAGAAGGCAGGTGCCATATTTTCATTTTGTTGCATCCATCTAAAATTTGTATCAAATTTTTTTGTGGCCAACAGGCAGATCAGCTTGATGTGATCAAACTCGGTTTCATGTATTGTTAGGCAGGATCAAGTCTGTTCTTTACTTAGAGGCTAGAGATGCCCTACTGCTTCTTTTTTAAAAATTTTAATATTTATTTATTTATTTTGTATTTATTTCTGAGAGAGACAGCGTGAGCAGGGGAGGGGCAGAGAGAGAGAAAGACACAGAATCTGAAGCAGGCTTTAGGCTCTGAGCTGTCACAACAGAGTCTGATGGGGGGCTTGAATTTATAAGCTATGAGATCATGACCTGAGCTAAAGTCAGTAATTTAATCAAATGAGCCACCCATGCACCCCTAGAAAAGCCCTACCTCTAAAGCACCTTTCTCAGGTTCCAGTGGAATACCCTGATGTTCAATGAGGTGTCTCCACTTTGGCTACTCCCATGTCCATAATCTCCCCACAAGGTGATACCTCCAGAAAAGGCATTCATCACACAGCTCTTGTTAGCTCTTCGCTGCCTGGCCTCCCAAGTCTGTCCTATTGCACACAAGTTAGTATCTAGGCAGAGCCTTGAAGGAGACCCGTGTTGTGCTCTAGACCTGCTTATCTGTGCAACTCCTTCATCTCTGGTTTCCTTTCTTCCAAATTACAGCAGCCACAATCCCTGCATGTCTTCTAGCCAAAGCAAACTCTTTAGGCTCCAATTCCTGTGTCACAATTTGAGTGGTGACCCCCTCCACCCCTCCCACAGAAAGCAAAGGTGTTGTCCAATGCCTGATAAACAGGTGCTTCATGTGTGCTTAGTCTTTGCTTTTCAGTTATTATGGCAGAAGGATATGTGTAATACCTGCTACTCTGTCAGTGCTCTACCTGAAGGTCTTGTCTACTTTTAAGGCTTCTTTGCTTCCTTTAATCCTCCTCCAATTTGTCTCTTTAGCAATTACCTGAAAACCATGCATGAGTTCTTATTATTAAAACTGAGATTTTATAACCATGATTTCCCAAACCACTTTAAAAAATGCATTACTCCTGATAACTTCCATTTTAGATAGCATATTTAACAAGATTTTACTTTTCTTTTTCTCTTCACCAATGGTATTATTTTAGAAACAAAACTAATATAGTTTTATATTAATGGAATTTCCTTCAAGGATTATCTGTAGCATTTGCACTGTCTTACTTTTTAAATGAGATTTAGATATATTTGTTTTATGTCCATAAAGACTATCATTCCTTTGTGCCAGATTTTCCCGTTGGCGAATTTTCTATCACATGAAACAAAGTATGGGAAAGCCTGGCGTAGCACAGGTATTTCTTGAGCAGTATCTGCTGTTACTGCTGTCATAACTATTGTCATCATCATTAAATGCCACCACAATCATCAGCAACATCAAAATTTCTCAAGCTTCAAATTGCCTTTTGAATTCATTTACCAATTACAAAGATGATAGATCTAACTCTTTTAGAAGAAACTGAATTCTCTCTCTCTCAAAACATTTTGACAATTAGTTGGCTATACAAATAAATATAATAGTAAAGAGGAACAAACAAGTTCTATGTATTTTTTATAATATTGTGATTCTGAGGCCTAAAAACTTCTGTAAAATTATCTTATTTATGGCCTACTTTAGAAAACTTAAGCATCAAGTGTCACTGTAAAGTCACTAATTCTGTTGCAGAGATAATTCACAGCATCTGTAAATCACTGTGATTTACAGTTAGTTTAAAATAAAAACACAGGTCTTCTATTCAAAGAGAAATACTGTCTAAAAGAGGAAGCAATCTTATATATTTACAGTGACTTTGACCATAACACCAAGGACTTTGAGCCTAAATTATCATTAAGAACTTTTCCTGACCCAATTCTCTCAAAACAGGTTGCAGTTATGAGTGTGTAAGTGATTTACAGCTGGATTACAATCTGGTTTTATGTCAAATACCAACCTTAATTAATGGGAATAATGAGTTTCAAGACTCCGATAATTGGAATGCCATGTCCTGGCTTTCTGTAGTACTCATCCCATGTGTATGGTGGAGAAAAGAAATAATAACTTTTGTACTTGGTATCAGTGACATGAGGAAAACTAAGACAAAACGCATGCTGATAACCATTAGTCTTTTCATTGTTATTCTATAAAGATTTTATTATATGTCAAAGATGATTTACTAAGCACTCTTCTTATATATGTAAGTTTCCTGAGGATACATTTGTGTGTCCAACACCAAACCTGTACCCCTTATATAAAATAATTATGGAAATTCCATAAATAAAGATTCAAAAGAAAATGAAAAGAGTTTAGAAGTCCAAGTCAGTGGTGGAATATATGTGCAGACTTAAAGTTATGAATGCATTTGCATTTTTAAAGAAGCTTAAATCAATTCTGTTTATATATACCTGTCATAATTTGGGTTTAAGGCATCTAAAATATGGTGTGAGAAGTACAGGCCATGTAGCCCTTGTAATACACGATGCTGTTCCCATCTTAGTGATGATATAATGAATCATGTTCATAATAAATCATTACAATAGCTTTCTCTGATGGAATTCAGGTTCACACTTTCCTTTAGCATTTGATTCTTTAACCAGCCTATAGATTCATGGGCTGAGAAACCACTTTTAAGGTTGGTGTTGAAGTTCTCCATATAACCTGATAATAGAACATAAACAAATATGAACACCAAAGAAAAGTAGGTTTTTGAATGTGAAAACCTTTTCCCCAAATCTTTCCTCAAATTGGAAAACTAAAGCTTATATATATAATTCCCATACTTCTGCACCCTCATATGTAACTTTAGAGAGATGATTATGATTATCTTCAAATTTGGCTCCAGCACAAACATTCTATTATTTTAGGAAAAATTTAAGTATACAAATTGAAATCCTTCTCACTGAGACAAGCTTTATTTTTCCTCATCTTTTTTAGTTTTATTGATTTATTTTGAAGGGGGAAGAGAGAGAGAGAAGAGAGAGAGAGAGAATTGGCAGGGGAGAGGCAGAGAGAGAACACCATGGAGGTACCACAATGTCAGTGCAGAGCTCACTGTGGGGCTTGGACTCACGAACTGTGAGATCATGACCTGAGCTGAAATCAGGAATCAGATGCTTAACTGACTGATCCACCCAGGCACCCCTCTTCTCCTTCTTTTTTTAATGTTTATTTATTTTGAGAGAGAGAGAGAAAGAGAGAGAGAGAGAGAGAGAGAGAATGCCTAGCAGGCCCCACACTGTCTGTGTACATACCCAAGTAGGGCTCAATCTCACGAACCATGTAGTCATGACCTGAGCTGAAATCAAGAGCCAAAAGCTTAACTGACTGAGCCACTTAGGGGCCCCCAAACTTAAGCTTTTCTAATAAGAATTTTATTTCCTAGAATATATTAGTTGACACAGATTTGAAATCTCTTTTCCAAAGGATCTTAAAAGCCGTGATGAATATTTGTCATCCTGGGATTCTTCAGATATAACTGGCATTTTCCAGCTATGTTATATATTAAAATCTCTCCTAATGTATCTAAGATATAATCCCTTAATAAAGAAGGGACACATAATTTACTTGTCTATGTACAGAGATATTCTTCAAATGGTGTATTAGTTTTCTATTGCTGCCATAATAAGTTATCACCAATTCAGGGGCTTAAAATAATGAGAATTTTTTTAATAAATGTGTAGGTAAGAAGTCAGACATGGGTCAAAAGCAAATGAGTTAGATGACTGCATTCCTTAAACTTTTTAAAATTTTTGTAATGTTTTTTATTTATTTCTGAGAGAGAGAGAAAGAGAGAGACAGACAGTATGAGCAGGGGAGGGTCAGAGAGAGAGGGAGACACAGAATCTGAAATATGTTCCAGGCTCTGAGCTAGCTGTCAGCACAGAGCCCGATGTAGGGCTCAAACCCACGAACCGTGAGATCATGACCTGTGCTGAAGTCTGACGCTTAACCGACTGAGCCACCCAGGTACCCCAGGTGGCTGCATTCCTTTCTGGAAGTTCTAGGGGATAATCTGTTTCTTTGTTCATTTGGATTATTGGCAGATTTCAGTTCTTTGCTGTTACAGAACTGAAGTCCCTGTTTCCTTTAGGAAGCATCATTCTCTGTGGTCCACCAGATTCCTTAGCTTGTGACCGCCTTCTACCATCTTCAAGGCCAGCAAAGGCTTGCCGAATTCATCTCAAGCTTTGAATCTGTACTGTTTCTTATCACCACCTCTCTCTGACTCTATATGTAAAAGTTTTTCTCATTTTAGGGGTTCATGAAATTAGAAGGGGTGCACTTGGATAATCCAGGATATATCCCTATCTCAATATCTAAATGATTAACCACACATTTACAGTGTCCTTTTTACCAACTAATGTAATATATTCACAGGTTCCAGGAATACAGGCATGGGAAGTTTCGAAAGACCATTTTTCTACCTACTGCAGGTAGTCTTTCAAAGATCTCACAGTTCTAAAAACTATGATTGTACAATATTGCTTCCTTAATAATCTCTCAGCTTGCTGAGAAAGTTCATTCTGTACCCCAACTCCTTTTGGTAATGTTCAAAGAGAATATTTCTTCTTCCTCTAAAGTCCATTTGGACTAAGCTTTTTAAGGCTCATTTGTCACTATTGCATTAAACATTGTTTTAACTTACATCTCCATACAAATATAATAACACCTACATTTTTTTCACATTCTACAGAATACATATTGTAGCTGTGTAGTGATTGTCTTTGATCTGTGATATTTTTCTGTGTTCAAATCTAAGTTGCTCAAGCGACTTAGATTTCTATGACTCCAGTTCATTCATCTGTCTTATGAGGATAATAATGTTATTTATCATATAAATAATACTTTTGGTCAGTAATAAATAAAATTATGTGTAATAGACGAGTTAGCACAATTTGGAAGAAACTTGGGGAAAATCCTTATACCTAATGAGAGCAAATTAATTATTAATTCAGTAGCATATGCAATAAACTAAAAAGTTATGTAAAATGTATACATTCCATTTGATAAGATGGTTTTTTATAATTTGTGACTTAGGTCATGTTCTTTAAATTATTACATATAAAACCAGTGAAAGAGAAATAAGTAAATCATAGTTCTCTGAATTTCTATGGCAATAGAACTTCCTATCATGAATCATCCTGCCTTTTAAATTTAAATATATGTTCATGTAGTTTCAGAATGTTAATGCCTAAGATTATGAGAAATCTAAATTTTCAGTAGTTTTGATTTAGTTTGATTTTCAAATATTGCTCACCCTGATTTTCATTTGTATATTTTAGTTCACCTTTGTTTCATAAAGAATGTAAACAGTCCACAAGAAGCATTTTAAGATAGTATTCCTTACCATGATGATAAATAATAAAGAAAAATTGGATGAAAAATATTTAGAATTAGTAGGTCAACTTATGTATAATAATCTGTTTTCCATAGTCAAAATGAGACAATAAATCCATTACATTATATAATCATCCCCATGTACGTGAAAAATATAGTTGTTAAATCTTCTAGACTGTCTAAAGGTAGGGATTGTTGTCTGTTTTGCTCTTAGTTGAGTGTCCTGCACTTCAAACAGTTCTTGCAATATAATATGTGCCCAGTATACATTTGTTGAATAAATGTTTAAAAAATGCTTTTCTTACCTGAAAAACACCTATAAGAAAGTACAAATCTTGAATTGATATGTGTGGCTCAGGCCAAATACACAGGGAAAGTTTTCTGATACCTGAAAAAGTGTGTCAGCTGTCGTCTGTTAGTAAATAACATCCATGAATGCTATTTATCTTGGTTAAATTTCTGAGGAATTTTGTGTTGCAGGTCGCTTAAGTTTGTTTTCTTAGTCTGATAAATATAAGGCAGTTACTCTTTGGTGTCCTTCTCTCCCATCCTGGATTTACTGAGTGTTTTTCCCTGATGGCTCTGGAGTACAGGATTGGAAAAATTGACTATAAGTTTAAGGTATCGTTTATGGCATATGGTAATATTGTTATCAGCAGTAAAATAATATTCCTTTAGTTTAATAATAAAAGTAGTTGGCTCTTCAATTTAGGAATTTTTTAACCCAAAATAAAATTAGTTTTTATACACAATTAAAAATGTTTTAAAAGAGGACATACCTGTCTAGGCATAATATTTTAAGTTATGAGTTACTATTTACTTATTTATTTATTAATAAATGATCTTTCTCTTCATGGTGGTAAAATTTATTTGTTCCTACAGTTGCTAAAAATCTAGACTTGCAAGAATTTGGGAATAAAAACAATTATGGTGAGGAAGGGAGAATATGGTGAGAAAGGTAAAACAGTAAACAATAATGTGTCAGTCAATCTGAGCAATGCCATAACTTTCCTTTTAATTTTACCATCCCAATTAAAGGAATCAAAGGGTTGGATTGTCATACCAGAACTCTTACAGACAATGGACAGTATCTTCTTTGTTGCATGTCAGGAAACTTGACTGGTTCATTTTGATTTTCTGGTATCTAACTATAGATAAGTTGCCTTGTAATACTAGCTCAACTACTGCAAAGAAAATAAAAGAATAAAAACAAAAGCAAAAGGAAACTCTCTGTCTTGCCTGTTAGTCTCCCAGTAAAAAATCATCACATCTATTCATAAACTAATGCCTTCCCTGGGCCTAAACTACTCGTAGATTCACCAGTAGATGAGATCACACTGTAAATCATACCAATTTGAATCCCACAATTTAATCCCAATCTCTTAGAAAGGCCCCTGTCTGAGAGAGAAGGGCCTAAAATCTAGAAGTCTGAAGTAAGGGCATATTTGGAGTCTCCAGGTAAACCATGGTTAAGAAACAAACAAACTTTACTATCTCTGTTTTTCTTTTCTGAAAAGCAAGAAGCCCCCAAGGAGTACAATGAGAGTAATTCTGTCTGTGATAGTTTACAGTCATCCAGAAGCCTAAGGTTTTACAATAAAAGATGACTCCCTCGCCTTCATTGATGAATGGCTATAATTTTCTATCGGACACCCTGAATCGGCTACCCTGCCAGAACAGGGGAAAAAGCTCTCTAACTCTGAATTGAAGGTATAATTCTAAAATATAAGACTTTACTGTGCAACAATAACGTATTTTCTAGGAACTCTTGACATACAAGGAGCTGTAGAGAAAAATAACAAGATAGGTATTTACAGAGCACAGCCATTTAGATAAATTTATAAATTCCATTATAAAGAGTAAAATGATAATGAGATGAGGAAATAAATATTCAAAACACAGCAATAGGAAATTCAGTAAGAAATGACCTTCAAACAAAGCTGTCATGTCATGAGACACAATCACTCAAAGCATCTTAAGAGCCTATTGTTTTCTCAATCTTGTAATAAAAACAAATATGGTGTCAGAGGGCATGCTCCCACTTCTACACAGCCCCAAACCTCACAGTCTATTTTAAAGAACATACAGCATACAGTAGATAAAGTATTTGATAAATGCCTAAGTATGAGCATGGTTATTTTACTATAAGATGATACCTCTTATTTAGTGCTTATAAATTGTCTTTTTGGCTCTTTTTGTTCCTTCTCCATGTCATGGTGCCCCTGAAAGTAGTTATTCCTCCCTGTTTTAAGACATCCCAACGTGATTTATTCATTCCTTTCTTTACGAGTGGCCAACAGCACAACTATATAGCATAGTTGGGTACATAGTTTTAAGGTACTATATAGCATAAACATTAATAACTGCATGCATTGAAGAGACCTATATTAATGTTTTTATTCAAAAGTTAGAAATTTGGTCTAATTACTGTAGACATCTTGCATTTTGGATATGAATATTACATTGTAAGGCATCGATATTGGCAGCTACTAAATAATTTGTCCTTTCAGTGAATAGAAAGAAGCAATATTAACTCCATTTAAAACTAAACATATTCCAGGACTATGCTAATTCTGAATGCAATAATATAGCTGAAATGAATAAGCAAGAAAAATGCCTGAGTTTCTTTCCATAAATTGTTTTTTTAATAGTACTTTTGTGTAGAAAGTGGCAAGGCTTCTATGTTTCTGCTCAATGAATCCTTTCAACTTGGATTCCAATAAAAAATATTTTTCCCCAAACAAAAATAGAATATTGCTATGCCAGTGGATAAAACACATGGTTCTCTAATAAAATAGATGGAGGGGCGCCTGGGTGGCTTAGTCGGTTAAGCGTCCGACTTTCGCTTGGGTCGTGATCTCGCGGTTCGTGGGTTCGAGCCCCGCGTCGGGCTCTGTGCTGACTGCCAGCGCGGAGCCCGGAGCCTGTTTCAGAGTCTCTGTCTCCCTCTCTCTCTGACCCTCCCCTGCTCACGCTGTCTCTCTCTCTCTCTCCTAGAAATAAATAAAACATTAAAAAAATAAATAAATAAATAAAATAAAATAGATGGAAAAGTGAGCCCATATATGGGATTTATGGGGGTTTATATGGGGTAGCTAGAGAGCTCCTGTTTATATAGAGAAACAGGCTGGTGATAGATACCCAGAGACACTCATTGGAATCAGAGGTATTTGCTTCGATTATGTGCTTATGAGGTGTAGCTTGTGGTACAAGATAGATTATTCCCAAGATATGTTGTGATGTCCAGGTACCACATCTCCACATAGAGAAGACAGACCATTCCTAAAGTAACTAATAAAAGAGGCATCCAAATTTTAAGATTTTGTAATAAGCACTACTACTTAACAATGTAATGGTGCAGTGTACTTAAATTCAACTTTGACAAATTCACCGAGAAAAAGTTAAGAATGTGAACCATGATAAGGAGACACGAAAGTATAAAATCTTAGGATAGAAAATCTCAAGCATAGACAAAAATCATATTAACCATATTTAGTTTGTGTCTCTATTATTGTGCTAAGAAACTATATTTTATCCCTGGGATTAGGTGATTTATTCACTTTACCAGTCATTGACTGACAAGAAATTAAGATCTTATAACAAAATCTTAATTTTTAGTATTTAAAAACAGATATTTATACTTAAGGTAAATTTAAGGTAGTTCAATGTAGTTTTCATTCATAAAAGTTAATTCATCATCATAAATTTTTTTTCATAAAATTCTCACTTGATCTGACCTGAGTAAACATCTGTTTCACCCTATCATAGGATGGATCCTATATGGAATATGTAATAGTAATGTCAAATTGTTCAGTGACCCAGCTTAATTAGACTTGTTTATTAAGCCCTGTCACACTACAAGTCTGTAACTGTGATGCTCTTTCACATGTCAATGCCTTGAGTTTACTGTTCCTTTTCTTGGAATATTCTCCTTATTTTTGTTCCATGTCTACAACTATATTCATCCTCAAAACTTGTATTAAAGCTCTTGTTTATTTTTTTGCTACTCTGCTCTCCTATATATAATTGGCCAACACTCACCCTCTGTATTTATGTTCTTCAAAAATGCTATGTATTATTTCAAACTTCAAGCATTAATATATGTATATATGAAAAATATAACAAATTCAACATATGTTTTCATTTTACAATATTTGTATTATGTTTTGTATTATATGTTGTATATTAAATATTTTATATTTAAATATCATATATTCTATATTGCATAAATATTTACATATGACTTTATAGTATATTTTGCAAGTCTACACTAACCTATCTCTTTTTTTGAATGATAGTGTTATTTTCCTAATGGCAAGGTTAACACTCATTTTTTACTTTGCTCTTCCAGAACCAAATAAGCACTTATTAAGTCTATATTGACTCAAATAGAACTCCTCCTTAATAGTTAGAAAGATTCATAAATAAACACCAGAAGCAGATCATTTCAAAGTGGGACACAGTATATTGAGTGAATTTTTTTCTTGCTTGGATGAAAAATTTGAAATCCAAATGTAAATGAAGTACTAAATGTGGAGAAAAAATGAATTGAATCAGTTATCTTCTATATTATAATTAGTCTCCAGTCCTGGTCAGATGCATTTCTTTTGGAGCACATTTAATGTGAACAAGAATAGAAGCAAACAACATGGAGCACTGCCAAAATTGCAGTGATTGTCCACTTTCTCTCGAAGCACCTTGAGAGTTTTGCATTAAGCCCTGATACTAAAATGACTCCTGTAACCAAAATAAGTCGCCAAAGCAAGAAGAAAGAAAATTTAAAGGCATTCTTCAATAAGGAATGAAAAATGAGACCTGGAGCTCTCTTAGAGGGAAGGATTGTTTCTTCTCTAAAATACTGCTTAACTACCAGGTAGATCACATAGTAGAATTACCTAAAAGCTACTGAAAACTAGACTCACAACCGTGAGGCTCAGGAAGTAAAGCTCCTGAGGTTGATAAGTCATCAAGCACACCAAGCCTTAGGCTTGGAGAGGAAGGACATTTTTCTTTTCTTGTTATGCTAAAAATTACCCCAGGGAAGAATAGGACCTCCTGAGAAACAGTATAAAAAAGTAAAAACAAAACACCACATTCCACAGTCAAGTGGAAATATTATGTACCTAGAATTACAAAATATTTTGGGATTGCGCTTTTTCTGTTGCCTTGGATTTATATAGCCACTACTTGCAGTAAATTTTTGCAAAATGAATAACTTTGTTTTAATGGGAAAACTATATTACTTCTTTAAAGTATAATACAATGCTTGGGGCTTACTCTTTATAGCCAGTATACTTTAAAAATACAATGTTCCTGCAAAAATAAGTTAAGTTATAAATCATTATGCAAATTTAGAGAATTCAAAGCTGTTACACCCAAAACTGTATGTGAAGAGTGATAGATTTGGGGGGGGATGGATTCTGGGAGGAATACATAAACCTAAATTTGTCCTCTTCTCTTACCATGTTAGAAGCACACAAACTATGATAAGCCACTGGTGGAAACTGGAAAAAACCCAGGATAGTGCTGCAGTTCTGACTCTTTAGGAGATAAATGATGGTCTTGGGGGAAAATGTGAATATAAGGGGTAGAGAGGCCAGAGAGGAGAAACAAAGCTGAACATAGATAAAAATCCTGAATGAAGCCAGATGTGTAAAGCACTAATCCCTCCATTGGGGAAATTACTAAGAAGACTTTGGTTATAGCCTTGGATTGGGCTGGGCTGGCACCGCTAACTTGTTTATGTCCTGCTGTACTGTTTCTACTAATGCTGACAGGATTGGAGATGGGTGTAGTTTGTACTGAGAAGTCTTCCTTCCTTCTCATTTCTAAATAGAGACATGTTGTCCCTTATAAACCTCAAACCAGCTGTCAGACCTTGCCAAGCTAAATTCTATAATAACATTTAAGAACAAAGAAGGATCCATCTTCTATACTACAGTTTACTAATCCACAACTGCCTATAAGTGTCATTAGGCAGCCTCATCTGAGGATGAAGGAATCCTACAATGGACTTAAGTAGGCAAAAAAGGAATACAAGCCATTTATGAAGGAGGATCAAGAAACACAGATCAGAGGTGAATATTGCTATGGTCAAAGAACATAGACTCTATAACCTGATAAATAGCATATTTAATTTTCTTTTCCTATCATTTACTAATTTAGGAGCTTTAGAAAATTACTTAATGTCTCAGTGTCTCAATATTTTATCTATAAAAAATGAATTGCTATGTCTAGCTGATAGAGCATTTTTTAAAGAATTAAATCAATTGATTTTTATAGAAAGCCTTTATAACACTCTATGCATACAAATTATTATATATGCTAGATTGGTGGTACCCTAGCAAAATTGTTGAATTAGAGAATCAATAAAAATAAAAGCCAAAGCCTCTAGATAGACACAACATAATATACTCAGGAAGATAATTAGAAAAGCATCAGCCTTTTCAGATGCAATGTTGAAAATAACAAAAATCAGTGAACCAATATTGGACTATTGTAACAAATGGCTATTGATTTAAAAGTAAATTACCTAGCTATGATGTCATTCAGAAGAGGGTAAAATACATTTTTGGATATGCACGTATTCAGAAAACAATGCATTCATGTAGTATTTTTAAGAATAATCTCAATAAATGATTAGTTTTTCAATAAATGATTCATAAGTAATAAATTTATATAAAATGTTATCCTAGAAATTGTGAAAATAAAGTAGATAAACAACATGAAAGAATGATATATGGTTGAAAGTATTATAACATAGTAAAATGATGATGAAATCTGAACTCTAATATATGCTAAAGTATGGACTTTTAAAATATTTAGACACAAACAAGACACAATAACAACAACTCAGTAAAAATACCTTGATGAAGTTAAAGATGGGAATTAAAATATATTAGGGAGGGACATAGTCATATTTTCAATGTTACCAATTTATTTTTCTTTAATATTTTTATTTATTTCTAGGAGAGAGAGAGAGAGAGAGGCAGCGTGAGCAGGGGAGGGTCAGAGAGAGAGGGAGTCACAGACTGAAACAGGCTCCAGGCTCTGAGCTGGCAGTCAGCACAGAGCCCGACGCGGGGCTCGAACCCACGAACCGCGAGATCATGACCTAAGCGAAAGTCGGACGCTTAACCGACTAAGCCACCCAGGCGCCCCTCAATGTTACCAATTTAATAAAAAGTTTTTTCATTGACAGGAGCACCAGTGACTGATAATTTCCAGCTGCAGCTCCTTTTAGTCCACCATGGAGTTCTAGCTGAGGTCACTCTAGCCTTGACCCAGTTCTCAGAGAGTAGAGGCCTCTTTATTAGGTGACCTTGCTTGGAGACTTCCCAATAGCCTTCCCTACCACGACACTTTCAGAACTCTGAATAACTGAAAGCTGGAGAAAGATAGGCATCTAAGCATTTTGGAACGTCAACATCAGGTATTGGCATTCTTCCACAAGGTAGCCTCAGAGTGCAGACCTCTGAAGTTCAAATTCTGAGAAGAGATAATTGAATTACTGGGCTTGGGTGTGATGTATAATCCTAGGTCGGATAGTCATCCCTGAATCAATCAGCCATGCTTGGGATGAGGCCCCTGGCAGGAGTAATGAGAAGATTATGCTTTACTATCCACTATAAATATGATTGTCATACATCTATGCATAGAGGGATTTTTATTTTAAAAAAAGAGAATCTCATTTCTTATTGCTGTTTACATTTTTTAATGGATCTTAGAGAAAAATAAGCAAATAAAATAAGGAATTACTTCTGAATTCATCTTGGAGAGAGGAGTTACTGAGGATCTGTGCTCTTACGTACGAAAAATTTCAAGAAGAAGGGTAGAAGTTTAATCAGCAGGGGGAGCATTGATTGGGTTTGTGGCTAAGAGGTTATACATCTTCCCCAGTGATATGTTGGACTTTATAAATTTTCTGAGAAATGTACAGAAGAAGCAAGCAGAAGCCAGGTCATGGTCTTGGTAAAAAAAAAAAAAAGATCTTTAATTTCATAGCTGCTGTCCCCTATATCCTTCCCAAAGAAGAACGTCTGAGTCAAAACTGTCTTTGGGTGCAGACATGAGAAGAAACCTGAAGGATCAGCATTCATGTTATTTCTTTTTTTCTTTGTTCAGTGGCCCAACATATATGCTTCTTTTACTGTTGCTATTTTTTGAAAAATTTTTAGCGTATATTATTGAGAGACAAAGAGAGCATGAGCATGGGAAGGGCAGAGAGAGAGGGAGACACAGAATCCGAAGCAGGCTCCAGGCCCTGAGCTGTCATTGCAGAACTTGACATGGGGCTCAAATTCACAAAGCACGATATCATGACCTGAGCTGAAGTTGGACACTTAACCGACTAAGTTACCCAGGCACCACACCATTGCAATTTTTTTAAACCAGTGTTTTAAGGTGCCATTCTAGTGAAGGGACATGAATGTGTTGAAAAGAATTAGAGTAGATTTTAATTCCTCTATCTGGTTCAGAAGCCAAATTTGATGGTCAATAGAAAACAGTTTCTAGCAAAACAAGGCAATGTGTAAAGTTTGATTTTATTACACCTTCTAAAAACTTTAATCTTTCCTTCCTGTCTCCTCTCATCTCCAGAGAGCCCATCAACTCATTTTATCCACAGTGAAAATTTTCACTGTACTGTTCTCAGAGGGGATTACCTCAAAATTGCACAATTGTCACATCAAATGATTCAGTTCCCTGAGGGCCCAAGTTTCAGCTAACTGCCCCAGGAAGTAATGACATGAACCATGATGAGACCATGGCTGATACCCTTGAATGTATGTAATTTCAGTTTGTGGTGGCTATGAGAATGCAAGTGTAGATAGAACATGGGCTTATTAGATAACAAAACAATAAGAAGGAAAAAAAAGTGTGTGATATTTTATTTTGTAAAAAAGAGGGAAAAAATCCCCAGCTTCACCATTAACATTTTGTGTCATTCTTGTTTTGACTTTTGGTTGTTGTTAAGATCATGCTTGCCTTTGGTTTGTTTTTCAAATGTACTGTTCTCTCTCTCCTTCTCTCTCTCTCTCTGTATGTTTGGATATTTTCCCAACAAAAAGTGATTAAGTGGGATTATTTTCATATTATAAACTCCAGAGTAAATTGTTTCTTAAAACCTCTTTTTTAAATTAATTATATCATATTTTCCATCAATATTATATTTCAAGCATTCTTAACATGACTGAGAACATAGTGTCTATAAAATTTTGTTATTATCTAGTATATTTTTATTGAGAAATAATCATGAAGAGAGTGTATAATATGTATATACATATAGTCAAAGAATATTTGACTATATACATATAGTCAAAGAAATTATAAAATGAATACCTAGTTAACTGCATTCAGTCACATCCCTCTCACTGTCTCTAGAGTTAGCCACCATCTTGACTTTGTGACAATCTTTGTCTTGATTTTTAAATGCTTTTCCCAATAATCAAAAATGGTTTCATTTTTATTTGTTTAAACTTTATATAAAGAATATCCAATTCAATTTTCTTTTTCTTTTTTTGGTTTCAGGTGAATTACTGACTCAATCACTTACATGAACTACTCTGTCCTCAACACAACAAATGCCCTCCTTAGTACCCATCACCCATTTAGTCCATCCCCCACCTTCCTCCCCTCCAGTGACCCTCAGCTTTCTATAGTTAAGAGTTTTTTATGGTTTCCTTCCTTCTCTTTTTTCTCTTCCTCTATATGTTTTGTTTCTTAAATTAGACATTTAAGTGAAATTATATGATATTTCTATTTCTCTGACTTATTTCACTAAGCATAATAAGTCTCTAGTTCCAGCCATGTCATTGCATAATGGAAAGATTTTGTTCTTTTTGATGGCTGAATAATATTCCATTGTATGTATATGTGTGAGTGTGAGTGTGTGTGTGTGTGTGTATACATCTTTTCAAATTATATTTTCTTTTGTGACTGATTTTTTGTTTAATATTTTGTATGATGTTTATATTGTTTAGTGTGTTTAATTATATTTAAATTTGTTTGTGGATTTAGTATCCTATCAAAGGATATACTATGATTTATGTATCCCCTTGTATTACTCTGGTTAACGACACCCTGAGGTCACCAGAAAGGTCCAGATTAGTATGTCAAGAAATAGTGCCTAGAAAAGCAGACAACAAACACCATTCCCCTAGATCACCTTCTATTCACTTTCCTTCAATATGCTAAGCAGTGACTTTTAACCATGGAAAAAGAAGTGGATAGGGGATGCAGTATTTTATCCAGGGAATGGTCTGGTATGTCCCTATCCCTCTCTTTGTCTCTCTGTTGGCCTGTCTCCCCACCCCTACCCCCAGCCTTGACCACTGCTTAGTCCTAGCAAGTGTATCAAATGACCACTCCTTGTGGATGTCACACCAAGATAATTGGAGGAATCTTATGATCAGTGTTAGGCAGTCTGCAGCTAACTCTACACCTTTTGACACAAAGTAAATATTTGGGGTTAATTAGCAAGGTTAGCTTACATGTCAAATGGAAGAATCCTCAGAATTTAGAGTGCATCTAACATTTTATTGGTCTATTGTTGCATCAGCTGTATTTTCATTGAGTATAGTCAGTGTTATATGACTCCTTACCTGTGTTACATAACTGAAATACATACTATACAAATTTTGTAACTCTTCAACAATGAATTCCAAGAGATGTTCTGGTACTTTACAAAACATATTTAGTGCAATTGTTTACAACTTTGTGGTAACTAACCACTTTTAAAGGAAACAGTGTTTTCTAGCAACCATAAATTTCTAGGGGGAATGCCAATCAATGGATATATTTACACTGCTATATTAAAATGTAAGAAGAAGCATGCTTTATAAGCTTCTCTTGACACATAATAAATAATTTGACAGTTAATCATTGTATTAATTCAGGTCTTATGAGAAGTAGACAACAAGATGGGGTTGAAAATGAAAAAAAAAAAACCTCATTGGACGATATTCTGTTAATCATAAAGTAGGGACACCTGACTGGCTCAGTTAGTGGAGTGTGCAACAACTCTTCATCTTGTAAGTTTAAGCCCCAAGCTGGGTGTTGAGATTACTTAAAGATAAAATAGTAAAAAAAAATAAGGAAGAGAGGGTACACAGGGGTGGCATCATATTATGAAGCAGATCTGATGGCAGTATAGGAAAGATTGAGCAAGAAGAATATCAGACTATGCAATTCTAAGAGGATTTTGGCTAGATTAATGAGAGAGTGCCAGAGACAAAATTGTTATAAGAACATGTCCTACAGACATAGACTGGCAGTGGCAGCCTGCCGTGCTTAGTCATTGCCTAACTGACACCTGGTGAAATGTAGTTCTGGTGTGAACACTGTGGAGGCTTCATGAAGATAGTAATGGGGCCATCATCAGTCAGCCGTGCTCCCTGTAACCATTCCTCTTTGTGGAGAGTGAGCAGCACATCTACTGCATTTGTCCCACATACATACATTTCTCCCACGCATTGTGAAGCAACTCCTTCATGGCTCCCTTGAACCTCTTTTTCTGAGAGGAAATATAGAAAAGAAAGATTTTTAAGATAAACTCTTATCTCTGTTGTTATGGTTGGTTGTGGATCTTCAAATATTATCCATTCTCACCATCCTTCACTTTTCAAGGTCTTTTTTCTTCAGCTATCATCTCAGTGTGTCTTAATTTATTCAATAGGATGACAGAACCCTTCATCTTTCTTTTTAAAAAATATTTGCAATAATTTGTTTTATTTAAAAGATGATGTTATATTAATCCCAAGCGTTTTTTAAATGATTATTAGAATCAAAGTAATTTTATCAAATTTATTTTATAATTTTATTTTTTGAGTATAGTTGACGCACAATGTTATATAGTGATTCTACATCTTTTTATGTTATGCTGTGCTCACCACAAGTATAGGTACCATCTGACACCATACAATGCTATTACAGTACCATTGACTGTATTCTCTATACTGTACCTTTTATTTCTGTGATTTATCCATTGGAAGCCTATATCTCTCATTCACCCATTTTGCCCAGCCGTCTCCTCCCTCCCTTATGGCAATCATTAGTTTGTTATGTGTTTAAAGATCTGATTCATTCTCTCTCATGCCCTCTCTCTTTTTTTGCTCACTCATTTCTTTTTTTAATTTTTTCAGATTCCACATATAGGTTAAAAGTGAAAGCATATGGTAATTGTCTTTCTCAGTCTGACATTTAGCACAGTACCCTTTAGGTCAATCCATATTGTCACAAATGGCAAAATTTCATCCCTTTTTTGTGGCTGAATAATTCCATTGTTTAGATATGCAACATCTTTATCCATTTATCTGTCAGTGGACAGTTGGTTGCTTTCCTATCTTATCTATTGTAAATAATACTACAATACATGTAGGGGTGACTATATCTTTCAAATTAGTAATAATAACACCCTGCTCAGGTCATAGTTTTGATGTGTGTCTGTTTACAGTTATAATACTGCAGAACAGTATCAAGAGATACCTCAGGGGACAGTGAGATTTCACACATGTTTGTTTCTGCTCTATAAATGCACTCACATATTATCCTACTGATCAAATTCATTTACCCTTGCTTACATGACAACTTTTCTTTTTATCTTCAGGTTTCTGGACCAAAAAATATCTGAAGAACACTGGCAATACTTGTAGCTTATAGATCATTGATAATCTTATAGTATCCTCTTGGGGAGATCTGAATTGCAGGAACAAATAACACAGTTTCCTAGTTTATTATTAAGATTGTTGATAAGTGTGTCTTTTTCTAATTGGTTGCTAAATCCCAGAACTCCTTTTGCCACTTGGTTCTTCTTCTTGAGATCCTGTGCAATGTAGACACCTCTGGGTTACTATATATACTGGATTCTGAAGACACTCTTCTTTCAGAATATTTCCTCCAAGTGGGTTATTTATCTGTATCTCTAGTTGAATATTCTAGCACTATATTAGGCTAACAGTGTCTAGATGGTGCAGTATGATACAATCATTGGTTCCTATGATCATGGTCTACTTTCATACCTCATTCTCTGTGTAGTAGGCCCCTTGATTAGATGCTATGTTATGTGGCATTCTGTCTGTGAAACAGTCCTTTAATGAGTCCATTCCCAGGGACTTAATGCTGACTGAGGCTCTGTAGGCTAGAAAGGCAAACCCAACCCAAAAGAAGTGTCTATCCCTGTGACGACAAATGATGGATCTTTTGGAACACAAGGAGTTTAATACAGTGTACTTGCCAATAATGACCAGTTAGCCTTGAGAATTGTTAGCTATATTAGGGGCTCACTCTTGTTCTTGATAGCTAGCAGGTTAAATGATATTCAGTGGTATTAGCCATATTCATCTCAGTAAATGGGAGTCAGTGCTATTGAATTCACACACATCCTTCATATATGCCACTGTGGCCATGTTATTCATGTGTCATTATGCCAGATCTGAGATACCAAATGAAGATAAGCCTAAATGAAAAATATTAATTCTACTTGGATGTTAAGTGTCTGATAAATATATTTGGTAGACATAAACATGTAAATACAATATCTTCATACTTGATACTCAATCTCATATGTCTGCTCACATGCCTGTAGCCTAAAGTCCTTGTCTCTGATCCTCCAGTCTTTTTTTTTATTCCAAGCCTTCTGCCATTAAACACTTTCCAGGAATCTAAAAATACTGTTATCTCAGCCCATTTCTCTTTCAACATAAAGCAGAGTACCAGGTATGCCTCTTACAGCTCTGCCCACTAGGAAAAATTTTTCATGTTAGTTATCTTTTAGGGCTTCCCCTGAATGTCACAGCAATGCAACTGCCATCTATTTGGAGCTTGTACCCCAGATAACTCAACCACAAACCAATCTCATGTTGCAGACTTTGAGTCTAGAGTTCTCTCTTGTCCAGCAAGAGAGTGGATGCAGAATTGAATACAAGAGAGGCTAATGTCCGGGAGGAGAGGAGCCCCGAACAGGAGTTTCATTTCTATTTATTTAGTCCTCAAAGTTTTACATATGTTGTGAATGTGCAGAAGAAAACAGTAAGATAGTGACCATTAATTTGTGTGTGTAATAAACAAAGGGTTTAGGGGGTGAGTGGCATTTGAAGTTGAGATTAAAGCACACTGATATATTGGCTCCAGATCTGAGATGGACAGTGTTTCTCTGTGATCAGTACAGCCAAGTGGCTGTTATCCCCAAAGTTTAAGATTGCTGGAGCATGCTGCCTCAAGGCTAACAAGGCACTCACTTCACTAGCTAACCTTAGGCACTTTTGCCGTGTAGATACATTCCTCCTCTAACTATTCTGGGATGATTTCTCCTGTGGAGGTGGCTTTATGCCCTACACCTTGTTTTACCTAATGACTACTTGATGCCTTTCACCTTGTGGAAGATTTTTGCCCCTCTGTGTTGCCTTACTTAATGATTGGCCTTTGGTGCTTTAGCTCTGTGGTGGCTTTCTGCCCTATGCCTTATTAACCCATTGATGCAAGCATACAAAATTCTTAAATTTACTTTCCACAGTCTTTGACTTTTTCTGCCTTTTTTCCTATGGTCCCATGAGACTCCCCATCTAGCCAAAGATACAAGTGGAGGCAGGTAAAATCATGGTAGGAGCCATGGTCTTCTAGGCTATTAATGATCTACATCTGTCTCCTACTCATAGTTTTTTTCTCTGATTTGTTCTTGACCCTGGATCTATAGATTGCTCTGTCTATCTGAAACTTAATAGGCCCAATAAAAACCTCCTAAGACCAAGAAGTTCTGAATACAGGACCTTTTGGTGTCCCATGAGTTATACAAATAATTCTCCACTGCAGATGGGATGGCCTTGCCTTCTAACTCTAGAGGACTTAAGTATAATTCTCCCATTGGGGCTTGCCATTGAACGTGTACATTGTCCTTTCCTACCTCTGTCATATCCCACACAGCAGGGTCTGTCATTAGTACATTCCAAGTGTTGTAATGAGTTCTATGCTTATGGTACAATGTTTTCCAGTTCTAAGCCCTTCTCACATATGACCAACATTTTCATCTGGTATATTCCAAAGTCTGGACTCTGCTGTGTCCAGAACCCAAAGAGTTGTATAAGACAAGATTATTATTTCCTTGTGATGAAGACATGAAATGAAGTAGTGTTTTGTTGTTGATGATGATGATTTTAGAAGGAATATCTAGGCATACTCCTCACCACTAAACACCTAACAATTTCCTGTACTAACAGGTATATGAAATTTCATAGGATTAATCTCCCACCTTCTGGAATACCTTTGTTCTTCAAGACTTCCAGGATATGTGCTCTTGCTTTTTGGACTAGCCTGGTCAGCCTAAAGTGTGTGTTTTACTATTATGTTATAATCAGAGTTACAGTTTGTGAGGTTCCTAAGTGACAACTCTCTCTTTGTACCATAGTCAGAGAAGATGGAGGTGGGGGTAGGGAAATGACATAGCCCTGCAACAAAACTGTAATTAAAAATTGCTGTCTCTTCCAACTGAATGCACCATTTCTGATCCTCCCCCTATTTTTATTGGAATATAAATAATAACATATTTGCCAAATCATTGGCTAAATCATGTACCTCAGGCTATATTAGTTTGCTTTGGCAAAAATGCCATTTCTTGGCACAGCTACTGAAACCAAAACTTACTATAGTCACTACCTAATAGGCATAACAGTTAAGGTCCATAAAGTCACCATGAAGACTGAATAAGTGATGCTAGACCATCATTCCTAGGAGAAATATAGAGTTAAGTTTCTGTGAGTCTCTGGTCATGATATTTTTATCAATCCATAAATACGTATATGATGTTATATGTATTTACTTTTTTTACTTTTCTTAATGTTTTATTTATTTCTGAGGGAGAGAGAGAAACAGCATGAGCAGGGGAGGGTCAGAGAGGGCGATATAGAATCTGAAGCAGGCTCCAGGCTCTGAGCTAGCCATCAGCACAGAGCCTGATGCTGGGCTCAAACCCATGAACCATGTGATTATGACCTGAGCTGAAGTCAGACACTCAACTGACTGAGCCACCCAGGCACCCCTGTGTATTTCTTTTTAAAAATAACTTGCTTAATATATATTATTGATACATTAATTTTCAACTCATAGCAATCAAAACTGTAGCTCATATTTGAATGAATCTTCTCTATTACATGTATCTTCTCCATAAGGCATATCAATGCATAGCCTTTTTTGTATATAGGAGCAGTAGACATTATTTTAGCCCTATGCTATATCATTTTATATGTATATATATAAATGATATATATATCACTAAATAAACCACAAAAAGAATACTTATTTACAGTATCAGAGCTAAAACAGGAGAGTGTCATCTTATTAATTTTTTTAAGTTTATTTATTTAGTTTAAGAAAGAAAGAGAGCACACATATACAAACAGGTGAGGGGCAGAGAGATAGAATTCCTCAGTATTTTATTATTGTTGATGCAATTGTAAATGGAGTTGCTTTCTTAATTTCTGATACTTCATTATTACAGCATAGAAATGCACCAGGTTTCTGTATAGTTATTTTGTATCCTGAGACCTTACTGAATTAATTTATCAGTTGTAACAGTTTTTTGGTGGAGTCTTTTAGGGTTTTTGTCTATAAAATATTTTGTGATTTGCAAATGGTAAAGGTTTTACTTCTTTCTTACCAATTTGGATGCCTTTTCTTTCATTTTGTATCATTGCTGTGGGTGGGATTTCCACTTCTATGTTGAATAAAGGTGGTGAGAGTGGATATCTTTGTCTTGTTTCTGATCTTAAGGGAAAAGCTCTTAGTTTTTCACCATTGAGTATGATGTTAGCTGTGGGTAATACGGCCTTTATTATGTTGCGGTATGTTCCTTCTAAACCTACTTTGTTTATGGTTTTTATCATGAACAGATGGTTGTACTTTATCAAATACTTTTTCTGCATCTGTTGATGATCATATGGTTTTTATCCTTTCTCTTATTGATGTGTTGTATCATGTTGATTGATTTGCAAATATTGAACTATCCGTGCATACTGGGAAAAATTTCACTTGATTGTGCTGAATGATTTTTTAATATATTATTGGATTTAGTTTGCCAATATTTATTGATGATTTTCACACATATGCTCATCAGAGATACTGGCCTGTAATTCTGTCTTGTAGTGTCTTTACCTGGTTTTGATATCAGAGTAATGCTACCCTTATAGAATGAATTTGGAAGCTTTCCTTTATCCTTTATTTTTTTTTGGATTAGTGTGAGAATAGGTATTAACTCTACTTTAACTGTTTGATACAATTCACCTGTGAAGTTATGTGTTCCTGGATGTTTTCTTTCATTGTTGTTGTTGTTGTTGTTGTTGTTGATTGCTGACTCAATTTCATTGCTGGTAATCCTTCTATTCAAATTTTCTATTCTTTCCTAATTTAATTTTGGAAGGCTATGTTTCTCAGGATTTATCCTTTTCTTCTAGGTTGTTCAATTTGCTGGCATATAATTTTTCATAATATTCTCTTATAACTTCTTATATTCTATGTATCAGTAGTTATTTCCCTCTTTTATTTCTGATTTTGTTTATCTCTGCCCTTTCTCTCTCTCTCTCTTTCTTTCTTTCTTTCTTTTTTTATGATTCTGGGTAAAAGTTTAAAACTTTTGTGGAAATTTTCAAAGAACCAACTCCTGATTTCATTGATCTGTTGATTTTTTTAAAAGTGTGTCTTTCATTTATTTCTGCTCTAATCTTTATTATATTTTTATTCTACTGTTTTGGAGTTTTGTTTATCCTGTTTTTCCTAGCTCCTTTAGGTATCAGATTAACATGTTTATTTGATTTTTCTTACTTCTTGAAGTAGGCCTGTATTGCTATGATAAACTCCCCTCTTAGAAGAACTTTTTCTGCATCCCAATGATTTTGGACTGTTGTTTTTTTCATTTTCACTTGTCTCCAGGTTTTTTTTAATTTCCTGGTTTATTTCTTGGTTGACCCATTCATTGTTTATTGGCATGTTATTTAACCTCCATATATTTGTGTTCTTTACAGATTATTTCATGTTGATTTCTAGTTTCATGTTGTGTCCTAACATATACTTTGTTTTGGACAGTGTTCCATGTGCCCTTGAGAAGGATGTATATTCCCCTCTTTTAGGATGGGCTATTGTGATTTCATCTGTTAGATCCACCTTGTGCAGTCTGTCAATCAAACCACTGTTTGTTTGTTGATTTTCTGTTTGGATGGTCTATCCATTGATGTAAGTGGGGTGTTAAGGTCCCCTACCATTATTGTATCAATATTGATTATTTTTATGTTTGTTATTAGCTGCATTATATATTTGGGTGCCACCAAGTTAGGTGCATAGATATTTACAATTATATTACTTGTTGGTTTGTTCCCATAGTATCTTTTGTCTTTTGCTATAGCCTTTGTTTTAAAGTCTTTTTTGTCTTATATAAGTACTGTTACCCTGGCATTCTTTTCAGTTCCTTTAGCATGTGGAATGCTATACTATCCCTTCACTTTCAATCTGCATATATCTTTAGTTATGAAATGAGCCTCTTGTAGGCAGCATATATATGAGCCTTGCTTTTTTTATCCATTTTGTCATCTTATGTCTTTTGATTAGAGCATATAGTCCATTTATATGCAAAGTAAATATGGATAAGTATATACTTATCCCCATTATTGTTTCATGGTTGTTTTTGTAGTTCTTCTCTGTTCCTTTACTCTCTTGCTCTTTTTCTTGTGTTTTATGGCTTTTGTTTTATACTTGGATTCTTTACTCTTTATATTTTGCACATCTATTACTTGTTTTTTATTTGTGGTTACCATATAGTATCATTTGTATATAGCAGTCTATATTAAGTTGATGGTCACTTAAGTTTGAATCCAATCTTTGTTTTTTTTAATGTTTTATTTATTTCTGAGAGAGAGAGAGAGAGAGAGAGAGAGAGAAACAGCATGATCAGGGGAGGATCAGAGAGAGAGGAAGACACAGAATCCAAAGCAGGCTCTAGGCTCTGAGCAAGCTGCCTGCACAGAGCCCGACACGGGGCTTGAACCCATGAACCGTGAGATCATGACCTGAGCCAAAGTCGGACGCTTAACCAACTGAGCCACCCAGGCGCCCCAAGTTTGAATCCAATCTTAAATTCTCTCCCCTCTACATTTTAAGTATATGGTACTATACTTTTAATCATTTTATTTTGTGAATCCCTTAACTGATTTTTATAGATATGCTTTATTGTACTGATGTTGTGCTTTCTACTTTTCTTACTCCTATATATGTTCTTTCCTTTCCACTCAGAAAGGTCCCTTTAACATTTCTTATAGGGCTGGGTTAGTGGTCACTAATTCCTTTGTTTTTTGTTTGAGTAGCTCTTTATCTTGCCTTCTATTATGAATGATAGTCGTCCTGGATATAATGTTCTTGGTAATAGATATTTTTAAGCACTTTCTTTTTTAAATTTTTTAATGTTTATTCATTTTTGAGAGAAAGAGAAAAAGAATGAAAACAGGAAAGGGACAGAGAGAGAGGGAGACACAGAATCTGAAGCAGGCTCCAGTTTCTGAACTGTCAACAAAGAGCCTGACACAGAGCTTGAACCCACAAACCATGAGATCATGACCTGAGTCAAAGTCGGAGGCAAAACTGAGTTAGCTACCCAGGAACTTTCAATATATCAATGTACTCCCTTCTGGTCTGCCATGTTTCTGCTGAAAAATCAGCTGATAGCCTTATGAGTTTGCCTTATATATAACTGTTTTCTTTCCTCTTGGTGCTTTTAAAACTCTATCACTACTTTGTACCGTTTAAATTATTATGTGTCTTGTGGACCTTCTTGAGTTAATTTTGTTGTGGGCTCACTATGCCTCCACATTCTGGATTTCTGTTTCCTTCTCTATATTCAGGAAGTTTTTAGCTGTTAATTCTTTAACTACATTTTTTGCATCTTTTTCTCTCTCTCCTGCTACTGGGATCCCTATAATATGAATGTTGTTATGCTTAATGGTGGCACTAAATTCCCTTATTCTACTATCATATTTTATTTTTTATCTCTAGTATCTCTACTATTGATTGTTCTCAATTGCTTTATTTCAGGTCTCTGTTCCATTCTTCTGCTTCCTCTAGTCTTCTATTTATTGCTTCTGGTATACTTTTAATTTCAGTTATTGAGTCCTTCATGTCTGGTTGTTTTCCGTCTCCTTGTTGAGGGTCTTACTGAGATCCTCCACTCTTTCTTAAGTTGAGGAAGTATCTTTATCACCCTTACTTTAAATTCTCTCTGAGGCACATTACCTCTCTCCATTTCACTTAGCTACCTTGCTGTTCTTTCATTTAGCTCTCTTGCTGTTCATTTGGGACATATTCCTTTGTCTCCTCATTTTTGTCTGACTCTCTCTGTGTGTCAGGAAATTTAACTATGTCCCCTATATCTGAAAGTAGTGGCCTTATATAGGAGAGGTCCTATATTATCTTGTAATACAATATCCTCTGTTCACCAGAATCTAATATTTCAGGGATATCTTCTATGTGTGTTGTATGCATCCTGGTGCTGTTGCTGAGCAATGTTTGCTTTCATTCCAGTCACCTGCAATGTCTCCCTTTGTCTGTTGTGGATGGGTTTTGGTCCCTAAATTGTTAGTGAACCAGTCTAGGGCTGACATGGGCTTGGGTTGAGTTGAGGCATTTTCCAGAGCTTTGGTCACACACAACTGCAGGTCCTTGCATTGTCCCCTGAGAAACTTTTGCTGGTAAGCAGGTTCTATAGTCAGACTACCCGCCTATCCCCAGCCCACTGCTAGTGTTGAAATGGAACTGGTGTGTGTGATTATATTTGGAGTTTTGCTGGCCTCTGTCTGTGCTGCTTGCACACTGCTATGCTTGTGTTGCTGTTTTGGATGGATTTCTGCTTAGGGAATGTTGGATGAGGTGAGTCTAGGAGTACACAGGGAAGGAACACACAGAAAAATTTGTTCTGGTCTGCTATGGTCAGGACCTGTAGCTGCTTTGGAGAACTATTGAGAGTGGATTGGAGGGGGTGAGTCCTCAGGAGAGTTTGGAGTGGGGCACACTGTTAACAAGCTAGGTCAAGAATGTGTTGGCTGGTTCCCACAGTTGGGGGAGGGAAATGACATCTGCCAGCTATTTTGTGTCTAGAGAATTATCTTAAAGGAACTCTTCCTCCAGCACATGTTCTGAGATTAGTACATAATTCTCTGTTCCTTGTACTCCAGGCATTCTCAAACTGCTTCTTCTATGCTGTATCTCAGTAGGGCTGTTTATTGTGTTGTCACTTTAAGGATGGAGACTCAGTTTCCTATCATCCTCTGGCTCTCCCAGATCAGAGCCCACAGATTTTAAATATCCAGGTGTTATGCCCCACTTACTGTAAGAACTCAGGAAGATAAGCCCCTCTGTTGTTTTTTTTTTTAATGTTTATTTATTTTTGAGAAAGAGAACATGAGCAGGGGAGAAGCAGGGGTGGAGGTAGAGAATCTGAATGGGCTCCGTGCTGACAGCAGAAAGCCTGATGCAGGGCTCAGACTCACAAACCATGAGATCATAACCTGAGCTGCAGTCAGACACTTCACTGACTGGGTCATTCAGGTACCCCAAGACCACTTAGTTTTTAAATCCAAATGTTATGGGTATTTGTCTTCTCAGTGGAGATCCCCCATGCCTGACATGCCTGATGGAGGAGGGGTCTGTTCCTCCTCCTTTCCTCAGGCTAACAGTACCCTTCCCTCCTGGGAACAGACTTTTGGGCCATTTTGGTTTCTGATCATGTCTCTGGCCTTCCTACAGATTTCGGTGTGGCCCTCTTCTCTTGGCCAGCTGTGGAAAGTGTTTTCTGCCAGTCTTATGGTTGTTTTCTGAGTTACTTACACTTATGTGCATGTTAATCTGGGTGTACACACGGGACAAGGTGAACTAAGAATCTCCATCCTCTGCCATCTCCCCCAGACAGTGCAACTAGGCTTTTATGTTACCTCGAAGGTCAGAGCTGATAATTTAATCTTATATTTACATTGATTTATATTGTATCATAAAGTCAAACTAGAAATAAATCATTGTCCTATAAATATCTCAAAAGTTTTGAAATGCTTCAAAAC
Source organism: Proteles cristata cristata (assembly GCA_017311185.1). Classification (NCBI taxonomy): domain Eukaryota; kingdom Metazoa; phylum Chordata; class Mammalia; order Carnivora; family Hyaenidae; genus Proteles; species Proteles cristata. The sequence continues at coordinate 74,576 of JAESUZ010000698.1, read as the reverse complement.
TCTTAATGTGTTTTGAAACATAATGAACTAACCTCTTATTTGGACTGAACAACAGGATTTCTCAGTATCTTAACAAGCGATTGACTAAGTATCATAAAGAACAACTTTGATGATAGTACATAGCTAGAAATTTTGTTTCATTTCAAACATTCTAGCTTACTCATTATGATTCCATGAGCAGATTTAGTCTGGACTTAGTAAGATTCAGAAGCAGGAATGTATAAAAAACCATTTTCTTAAATCAAAATTTGTTTTAAGAGAACCAGTAGAGCAAGAAGAAGGGTAAAAAAAAAGGAATTGTTTTTACATTTACATACTTGCATACACTGTTTACATTGTTCAGAAGTACTGTAATCTATGGTGGAGACAAGAGGAGGCAACAAGGTATATACAAACATGAAAATCAGCTTAAAGAATAACTTTTATAATATTCTTTATGGTACATGGGTTTGAAGGGATGGAAAAAAGGAAGCATCCCTTTAAAGATATAAAAATTAGCATTTGTCTTTATATAGGTATGCCTAATGTAAGCAGAGTATCTAGGAGATTCTGAATTTGTATTTTCTCTCATTTCACTATCATTTTCTTAACTTCTAAGAATCAAAACAACAGCCTTACAAACTTTGAGAAAGTAAGGAAAACTTGTCTTTCTTGAGGGAAGTATTTGAAATCTATGGGGAATAAAGTTATCAAGACACTATGCCAGCCCACAGACCAGAGAACGTTACAACAAATCAGAGAGGAAACTCCTACATGAGTAGCTCAAAGCCACTCAGATTTAAGCACATCCAGGACTACTTCTCTCCAAAAGGAGGAATGAGATTGAAATGGGGCAAGGACATCACTATGAGTTGACAGAGTAAAGTTATTTTCAGAAGTGCTCACTCCCCACATATTTGTTAGTAATTTAACAAATATGTGCTTACTTTTGTATGTGTCTCACGAATTATGATTTTAAAATTTGCCTGTCAATAAAAAGGTGAGGAAATTATAATTGTCTATATAAGGCAGACAGTATTAGGAGGATGCTGATTACTTCCAAGATCATATATTATAAATAACTGCCATATTTCAAAGAAAGAAAAATTTGAACTGAATTGTTTTTCTCATTCTGGGAGAAAGCCAGATTCTAGACATTTCCAATGTCCTAATATATCCAAGCATCGCATAATATTATTTATTGTTATATATATATAAAGAATCTCAGTCATTAAACTTTGAGATATGGACTGAAGGATGTTTCTGAAAGGTAAATGGCCTCATACTTTTAACAACCTAGAAAACAACCAAATCCCAACATTTACAGGATGCACTAGTGCTTTAGAATTATGTTTCTTTTTATATAGCATAAATATCTATAGGGAAGAGGAAATATATCTGTTCTGAATATAAAATGCTTTTTTCTGGAGGTGTTTTTACATCATGAAATACAACTATATTTGTTTTAATGGAAATCTTTTGTAATCTTTGTATTTTCACATCTTCATGTGTATGATGGTGATAAAGCTTGGGCTACACAGCTGTGTTATTCCAATGATCGTTCATGATACTTACGTGGATGATATATAATTATATATGATATGTAATTATTATAAAATTTAAATTTCTATGATCTTCATGTCAATTAAACATAAAATAGCTTCTCTTTCTCTTTGACAAGAGAAAAAAATAAGTTATATAATTTTTACCCGCCCCATTAACTGTCGCAAAGTTAAAGTATATCTGTCAATAGGTTCAGATTCTTAATCAGGTGTAAGTGTGCATGGAGGGTGAGAGGAACTTGTAAGCAAACTGAAAAAGTTATCAGAGGTTTCATATTTACAGCCTGTATAGCTGTGCCTTCCTGAGAATGAAAGAAAAGAAGAAGTTAATAAAATTCAGCGGGATAAGCATAGGTATCACAATGCACAAAGCGAAAATATTATATAAGCACACATCTCAAAAGCCAAATCATTGCTCTCTGGTCTGTTTCAACACCATCTTTAATATAGACTTTTTCCCTCCTGGATTTGTAAGTGCACCATCCCTTCCGATAGCTTTGCTTGCTCTATTACAGCCACCTTAATCACAAGGGAAAGTTGTATTTATGTGGTTTCTCACAATGTTGTCCAGCTCTTCCTACAAAATTTTGCCATGTCGCAGCAAGCTACAATGACTGCTTTAACAAACAACCTTCTTTTTGCAGTACAGAAGACTTACGTATATTTTCTGGAACAAAATATTAACCCTAGTATTCAACAGCTCAATATTCCATTCTTCTTCAAGCACTTTCCTCATCTGCCTCTAGGAGGCAACTCTCTGATTCTTCTCAGTTTTCTTCAGAGGTTCCTCCTCCCAAGCCTATGAACATGAGTGCCTCAGGATTCAGATGTTTGTTCCCCTTCTCTATCTATACTTATTTCTGCGGGGATGGGAGGAGGGAGGGCTCATCCATCTAATGGCTTTCATCACATCTTTCCACATGTGTTCAAGAGAAAAATCCTTGGAGCCATCCTTCATACTCCTCTTTATCTGATATTCCACAGACAATCCATCAGAAAGTCTTCTTAACCTTAAAGAATATGTTGATTTTTATATTTTCACACCATTAGTTTTTTTTACCACTCTATTCCAAGTCATCACTCTCTTACAAATTAATGTAACAAATATCTACTATAATGTTCTAAAGAAACCTGTTCAACACTGTTTAATGCAGTGTTTAAATTACTTGACCACGAAGCTGCTTTTTTTGGGTACCATCTCTATTTTCATTGAAAATCAAGTATATTTTGGAAAACACTGCTATTAAAAATACTGATTTGTTAGAGCAACCCAGTCTCTCTTCTCTATTTCACTTTAAGTAATTTCTCTTTCACAGTTTTGAGTTGAATTAAATTTTGCTCTTAATGCCCCTCCTTCCTGCTATAACTCAACAATTCAAAAATCAGATATGGACATTCAAGGTTATATGGACATACAAGGTTAGTGTCTACATATATGCATCAATCTAAAACCTAAGAACTGCTCTTAGCTAGCTCACCCATCAACAGTCATGATGAAGCTCTTAACATGTTTGAGTCTTTTTATATTTAATTCGTATGATTACCATTGCCTACCAGCCTAAGCTCTATTACTTTAATATGAATAATATTGAAAAATAATATTTGACTTATTCACCACAAAATTCAAGTAGCATTATAGCATTCTTAAAGAAGAAAGGGGGAACTAACTTAATTTATTTTATTTTAAATGAAGAAAGCAGGAATGTGTATGACTCCAAACAAATTCTTGAAGTAGATGAAACAAATGGTATAGTCTACCCTGCGACTTATATTATTTTATTGAAATAATGAAATACTTTATTTCATTATGTATATTATATAATATGATATATAATGTATTAAATGTATTATATTAATAACAAGTATAAATGTAAAATAAAAATATATATTAAATATAATACATAATATTGTTGATGTTGTCTTTTTATAACTACCATAGTTCTTATAACACATCTAATACAATGGATTCTTTACCAGAAATCCTTTTGTATCTAGGTGCTCAGTGGCATTATTCAATGAAATTTAAGTTTGATTTCTTTGGAGGAAGAAAGAAAACAATGATAGATCACTGGGACTATAATGATCACTTATTTTTATTTTGTGGTCTCTCACTGTTTATTAAAGTAAAGCAATTGAGATTTTGACTACATGTTTATCTCTCTAATCAGACTATTATTTCCTAGAATACAGTGATCATAATTTATTAGTAGTTGTAACTCCATTGCATAGCTCAATGCATGAAATAAGTATAGTCACTCAATGAAATCCTACTGAAGGAAACTCTTAGGTTAATCGATACTGTGAGATTTAGACTTCAGAATTTACAATGGAGTAAGAATAGTGTAAAAGAGAAAGCTTCTATAATTGCAACAAAAAACAAAGCTCATCATTAATTTAATGATGTATTTTATCTCTATGTTTAGGAAAAATAAAATATTTCATAGTATTTAAAATAAAATGTTACCATTCTTTAAAAAAAATCACTACATACTATTTAAATGCCAACTATATTATTGATGTTTCTTAATAAATTATAAATATTTTTCTAAATTATTCCACTGTTTTAGAGACTCATTTAGAAATTATATTGGATCAAAGAATCCAATCCTGGAATACGGATAGGTTGGGAGAAATACATTATAATTAATTACATTACATTAGATTACATACATTAATGTATAATTAAGAAGGCCAATTTCTTGGCCAAAAATGAGAGAGTCTCCCCTATTTATAATAAACAACAATGACTATTTACAAAGCCAAAGAATATAGCCAAGTAAATTTGACACTAGTATGATATTTTCTTTCATATTTTAAAATATAAATTAGAATGTGATTGAATGGCTTTTTACATTCTTCTAGTTTGTTGATTTTTACATATGAGAGTATTTCTTTTTACTCATCATAGTACTGGAGGGATGCTGTCTTAGAGCTTTAGTCACTCATGGATATAATCCTAAATCTGAGAGGTCAATGGTTCATAAAAGAGCCTCTATCTAGTCTGGAACAGTTCTGAATATTTGGCAGGATTTATTTAAAATAGGTCCAAGATGGGAATAGCAGAGGCATTGCTGGCAGAAACATATATAGGGATGCTTGCCTTCTCTGTTCTTGGCTCTAGCTGGTGCTATTTAGCTATCATTTTATAAAAACATGAACACAAAGCTCAGTCATGCCTTTGTAACTGGAGAAAAAAGCTAAACTAAAAATAGGCCATCATTTCGTTGAGCTTCATGCAGTCTTACCTGGTGTGCATTTGTTGTTGACTGGCAGACTTCCTCAAAGTAAATGGTGGAGTTTTCCTGGCTTATCCTTTCATGTATAGATATCACTCAGACTATGATGTTTTATTCAATTCTAAGTGCTATGGACCAAACATTTGCCTTGTAGCAGCACAGTGAATCTTTATCAACGCTGGCTGTGGAATGCATCACTCATGTGAAGGTAAAGAGGGAGTGAAATTTGTTTCCTTTCTTACATTTAATATAAAATATTGTTGAATTTATCTTCTTATGACTAATGTAGTTTTTATGATACATCTAATACAATGGATTCTTTACGAAAAAATCATTTTGAATCTAGTTGCTCAGTAGGCATGATTCACAGAAATTTAAGTTTTATTTATTTGGGGGAAGAAAGAAAAACAATGAAAGATCATTGGGAATATAACTATCATTTTTTGTATCTAAACGTGTTGAAAACATAATCCATTTTGCTTCTAGTAACTAACATATTTTTGGAGGTGAGATTTGCTAGTCATATGATTTACAAACATATTCCATATTGTTTTGTTTGGATTTTATTTCAAATATATTCTTGTCAAGGGGAGCACAATAGGGGTGCCTAGGCACCTCAGTCAGTTAACCGTCCAACTCTTGATTTAGGCTCAGGTCATGATCTTGCGGTTAATGAGTTCAAGCCCCACACCAGGTTCTGCGCTGGCAGTGCAGAGCCTGCTTGAGTTTCTCTCTCTCTCTCTCTCTCTCTCTTCCTCTCCCTTGCTTGCTCTCTCTCTCTCTCTCAAAATATGGGGAGCACAATAAATGTAAATTATTTTAATTTTTAACTGATTATGTTGCATAGTCAGGATTTTAAAATCTACCTTATCAACCAAAATATTCCTAAATAATTAACAACTATTCTATTAATGTAGTGACAGACCAAAAAAAAAATATCATTCTTACTCTCTCCAGTTCCATAAATCTACCATCTTGGAGTAACCAGGAATGAACACTTCATGTATATTCTTTGAAACACTTCTTTTTCCTAAAATGAATATACTTGAAAATAAATTTTTACATTTCTCTTTATAAAAATGGTGTCAGCTAATTTGATATAATTAAGAGTTGAATTTTGTTCAAATTTGAAAACTTTTTCCTTTCAAGTTTGCCCCTCCCTATTTAATTTCTATTTTATTATAATATATTTCAGCCAAAAGAATGGAGCTGGGAAGAACAAGTTGGGAATTGTTGGATTTTCTTCTCTTTGATTCTCTAGAACAGAAATGCTATCTCATTGATATTTTAATTGGGCTTCATCTTCAGTGATTTTCTAATTATTATTATGCCTGTTCAAAATTTCTACTTGAGTGTCCCATAGACATGGCAGTACTAAAATGCCCAGAACTGACTTTCTGATATTTATTCCCTAAACTGCTCTTCCTGTGGGTTTCTCCATTTCAGTTAGTATCAATTCCATCTTTTCTGTTCCCCAGAGCCAAATTCTTGGAATCAACTTCTACACCTCACACACACTCCCTCAGCAAGTGATGTCGTCACTACTCGAAAAATATACCCAGTCTGTATTCAGCCTCTTGTCACCTCTAGCACTGCTGCTACCTGATTCTCAGCCATAATCTTTCTCTCTACCTAGAATATAACAAGTGTCACATAATTATTCTCCTTCTTCAGCCCTTTCCTTCTGCGATTTATTCTGAAAGGTGAAATAATGGCATTCACTGTTAAAACCTTTCCCCTATTATAGTCTCATGTAAAAAGTAAGTCTTTACTTTGGTCTGTAAGCTTCTATAGGATTTAGTATGCTTTTCCTTCTCTCCTTTCATTTTCCAGTATTCCTCTCCCAACTTACTTAGATCTTCTGTTGTCTTGGAAGTTCAAAGGATGTACCAGAGATATCTCTGCTTTAGGGCTTTCTCCCTGGTCTGCCTAACCCTCTCTACTTAGAATGTTCATTCCTCAGTTATCATTGTTTCTTTATTCCTTTGTTGTTTTTGTTATTGTTGATGATGATGTTGATGTTGATGATGATGATGATGATGATGATTTTGGTCTTTTCTTAAATATCACCATCAAAGCGAGACCTTTCCTGTACATTTTATTTAAAATTGCAAAATACCCTTTGGTATGTTCTTGCTCTGTTTATTTTCCTCCATGTACTTATCAGCAGCAAGCACATTACATATTTCACTGACTGACTGATATATTTATCTTTCATCCTAACATTTTGTCTTGCATCACATTCTTCCAGGGTTCACATTATTTATCTCTTCGTGGCAAACTCATATTTTTCCATTTAAATATTTTTACCTGTCTCTTCTGATAATTACATATTAATGGTTACTTTATTCTTCAGTAAGAATTTATTTGGATATAGGACAAATACCACATGAATAGGACACAGTGTGGTGTAGTCAAAAAAGCACAGGATTGGGAGTTAGATGACATGCATTCATTTCTGGTTTTCACCATTCAACAAATTAATTGTGGGATTATAAACCAATATTTTAATCTCTAAACTAATCCAAATATGACAGAATAAGACATGATTTCTAAGGTCTCTTCTGGTGTTAATACTTTACAGTTTTAAACTGTTTCAGTTAAATAATGGGGTATCAGATGAGGCTTGGATGACTTCGCTGATGTGACGTTTTTAACTAACTATCCATAGAGTTCATCTACCACCCTCTAAAGTATATTTCCTTACCAAGGCCTTGAATATTCTTGCCAATTCTTAATTATTCAGTTTGTTTAACATAGTATCATTAATACAGTTAGCAATTTTGATATTTAGTAGAGTATTCTGGTTGTCCAAATACCTTGGAACTATATTAGAGGAGAAGAAGGTAGAATTAACATATAGCCCTGGGATCACTAATTGTTAAAGTTTGTGGCAGTTCACTGTTCAACCATCATGGTTTATTTGGTTTCTGGTGGAGTCTAGATGGCCTATTGTAGGGCAGGAGAAGAGAGAGAAAGAGAGAGAGAAAGAGAGACAGAGACAGAGACGACAGAGACTGATTTAAAGGAATTGGCAATTGGTGTATGTGATTTTGGAGGCTGGCAAGTCCAAAATCTGAAGGGTAGGCTGGCAAGCTGACAACTCAGAGGAGAGCTAGTGTTGCAGTTCAACTCCAAAGGTTTTCTGCTGGCAGAATTCCCTCTTCTTCCAAGAGATCAGTCTTTTTCTTTCAAGGCCTTCAACTGATTCTTTTGGGCTGCACCTAATCCACCTAAATTATGGAGGATAATCTGCTTTATTCAAAGTCTACTGATTTAAATGTTAATCTTATCTAAAAAAACAACTTCACAGAAACATTTAGAATAATGTTGAACCATATATCTGCCTACTGTGGCCTAGCCAAGGGAACACATAGAATTAACCATCTCATCAAGTAAATAGGTCCCATTTGGAAATGGCTGGAGAGATTACTATTGAATACACTTACTGTTAAATTGTAGGGTACTTCCTTATCAAGATATGCTCTCTCATTTAAAGACTTAATGGTTTGAGAACTGGCTCAGCCTCCTGGTTATGCATCCCTGATTTCTTTTGATCGCATACATTTAGCAATACAGTTGGCAGCTGCACATCTTTCTTGTCTCTCGGAATACCTTGTGCAATTAACCAGTGCCATTGTTGTCTGCAGATCACACATCCATGACAGCCCCTCTGATCTTGCTCCTTATTATAATATATATATACCAATTTTAATTCTGATGTTTAAACACTAGCACCTGGATTCTGTAACCTTGAGAACCTACCATTGTAGTCAGAGATCCTATTGTAGTCTCCTACTATTAACCCTGGCATACAAATGTAGCCATCACTGAGCTTCTGAATTATACTTGTACCATCTTACCATATTATCCCTTATTGCTTTAGTAAACAGACTTTCCTTCAGAATTTCTGCAGAATATAGGTGGTTGATTTTCAGGCGTCCTATTTTACCATATTAGCCACTTCTTTACCTTTTGACTTTTTTTCTCTGCTACTTAATATTGTATTTCTAGACTTGTTCATTCATTTAGTACAGACCATCAGTTTTCCCAATCTTTAAAGAGACATCCTATCAATATGTTAACTTTTTCTCTCATGGTCTTTCCCAAGGACCATGTCAAGGAATTTTTAGTTGGCAGAATTTTTCATTCATCATTTTAACAATGTTCTTCCAGTGTCTTCTTGCTTCTATCACTTCAGATAAGTCAGCTATCAGTCTTACATTTTCCCTGTAAAAGTATCTTTTTTTTCTTTTCCTGCCTACTTTTAATTTGTTGTTTATAATGTTTTTCAATCTTCTTAAATCTTCCCTCAGATTTTAAAATGATTATAATATGGAAAATATAGAAAATTTTTCTTCTCACTCACTAATTTTAATTTTGATTTGGGGAAAATTCTTTTATATTTATTTTTTATAAAAAAATTTAATGTTTATTTTTGAGAGCAAGATAGAGACAGACAAACAGAGTATGAGGCAGGGAGGGGCAGAGAGAGGAGGAGACACAATCGAAACCAGTCTCCAGGCTCTGGGCTGTTAGCACAGAGCCCACCACGGGGCTCAAACTCACCAACCGTGAGATCATGACCTGAGCCCAAGTTGGACACTCACCCAACTGAGCCACCCAGGTGCCCCTCTTTTAAATTATTTAATATCTGTTTGAGGTTGTTTTTCAGTAATGGCCTATTCTAATTTTTCAGTTTTCTTCAATATTTTAAATACTTTAATGTAATTATTTTATAGACTATTAATTACATTATCTGAAGTTGTTGAAATTCTAATATTGCTATTTTTAGTGTCTGATGACTCTCATAATATCTAAAATCCCAGTTTCTTTTTTACTAGATTGATACATCCCTTAGGAAACCAGCTCATTCTTAACTTATTATTTTTATTTCACTCATTGTTTTTATTTCCAGGGAGCTCTATATTATTGCTAGCTCAATGAAATTTAAAAAAAATAAGCATTTATGTCTTATCCAAAATCTTGTCATGTTCTGACATGGAAGATTTTTGAAATAGAAAGATTTAATTTTAGATAGCCTTTTATAACTTCTGAGAAGAGTTTTGTAAGTTGTTTTTTTTTAACTCATAAATAATTTTTTATATATTTCTATTTCAACACAGATAGGTCTATTAATCCTATATGAAAGCTATACTGTTTTTCATTTTTAGTGTACTCTATTCCACTATATCCACTACTTAGGCAGTCTTCATTTATCATTTTCTTATAGCAAACATTGCTGCAAAAAATGCCATTAATATATATTTATGAATTAGAACTTTTCTTTTCATAAAGTTTTTAATGTGTTATTTTGAGAGAGAAAAAAGACAAGAAGGGAAGAGAAAGAGAGACAGTATGAGCAGGGGAGGGTCAGAGAGCAAGAGGGAGATACAGAATCTGAAACAGGCTTCAGGCTCTAAACTAGCTGTCAGCACAGAGCCCGACATGGGGCTCAAACCCACAAACCGTGAGATCATGACCTGAGCCGAAGTCGGATGCTTAACCGACTGAGCCACCCAGGAACCCAGAACTTCTATTTTCTTTATAGAATCTCTAAGAATGGGATTTCTGGATTATAGAGAGTAGGTATTTTTACATTTAACATACTAAATGATTAAATGGATATTCTTTTATTAGTCTTTTCTTGGTTTCAGCTTTAGGATTCTATCATAAATGCTTCATTCCAGAAACTGTGTATCAGTACAGTAATAGACACAGAGAAAAACATATTATGGAATACAGAGCATGAATCAGGCATGCTGTTTTTTACAAAAGAATAAGACAGAGAAGCAGGAGGAGGAGGAGGAAAATTCCAGCAATTTTAGTACAATAGAATTTTATAAAATACTGAATTTGTCAATTAAATCTTAGACATTACACAAAAGCATGAGAATAGGTAAATTGGACTTCATCAAAATAAAAAAAACTTATGTGCATCAAATGATCACACTATCACAAATGTGACATGACAACTTATAGAATTTCAAAAATATTTGCAAATCATGTTTCTGACAGGGATTGGGTATTCAAAATATATGAAGAACACTTACAACTCAATAACAAAAAGACAAAGAATCCACTTTAAAAATGAGCAAAGGATTGAGTAGAAATTTCTCCAAAGATGTATTAGTTCCAACAAGGATATGGAAAGACATTTCGTCATTAGAGAAATACAGATCAAACCCCCCAATAAGATACTACTTCATATTTCCTAGAATGGCTATAATAATAATTTTAAGAAGTGGATAATAACAGATATTGATATGAAAGTGTAGAAATTTTAAAAAGGGGATAATAACAGATATTGATATGAAAGTGTAGAAATTTGAACTGTTGTGCATTTCTGATGGAAATGTATAATGGTACAGCCATTATACTATTCTACTCTATAGTTATATACCTAAAAGAATTTAAACTAGGTATTTGAATAAGTATTTATACATGCATATAAATAGCAGTACTATTTATAAATATCCAAAAAGTAGAAAGAACCCAATTCTCTGTCATTAGAGAAATGGATAAACAAAATGTGATATATTTATACAATGGAATATTATTCAGCCGTAAAGAGGAATGAAGTATTGACACATGCTTTATGATTCTCACAAATACTGTGCTAAGTAAAATAAGCCAGACAAAAGGCCACATATTATATAAATGCTTGCATATAAAATATGCAGGATATTTAAGTCCATAAAGACAGAAAGCAGGAGGAAGGGGAACTGACTGCTGGGTGAGTATGAAAAACCAATGAAATCAAAGGATGGTGGTTTGAGAACATCAATAAAATTGATAACATCTGGGCCGTTGGATCAAGAAAACAATAGGCAAAACACAAATTACCAATCTCATTAATTATAAGTGATAACATTACAGATTCTATAGATATTAAAATTATAAGATGATATTGAGAACAACTTCATGCCAATAAATTTGACAACTTAAATGAAATCAATAAATCTCCAAAAGGATGTAAACTAGCAACAGTCATTCAAAAAGAAATAATCTGCTTGGCTTAATCTCTATCAAATATTTTATTTAGTTTTAAAAACCTTCCCACAAGGAAAACTGTAGGTACAGATGGTTTCTACAATTTTTAAGGAATTTAGAAGAGAGAGGATAATTCGCATGTTATTCTGTGAGACCAACATTACCATGATACCAAAACCAGATAAAAATATTACAAGAAAATATTTTTCAAAAGGTTAGCAAATTGAACTCAACATTATATAAGAAGAATACTGTAACACAGTTAAGTGTAGTTTATCCCAGAAATGAATCTTTGATTTGAAGTCTAAAAGTAAATCTATATAGCAAGACACATTTACAAATTACAAAAGCAAAGCTATGCTAATTTACGTAGAAAAAGTATGTTAAAAAAAAAAACCCAAAGTCCATTCCTGATTTAAAAACAAAAAGAAAACAAAACAAAAGGAAAAAAACCTTTAGGCAAATAAGAGTGGAGAACTTCCTTCTTTGCTGAATGTCTTCTGTGAACAAATAAACAAGCAAACAAACCTATAGTTAACATCATACTTAATGGTGCAATAATGAATATTTCCACCTAGAAACAAATCAAGGATATCTGTTCCTACCACTGCTATTCAACATGGTACAACCTGGCTATCAGGCAAGAAAATGAATTTTAAAATATCCATCTTGGAAAGAAGGAAATCTATTCATTTCTAAATGATCATTAAAATCTGTTAGAAATCTATAAAAGATTACTAGAACTTGTAAGTGAATATAGCAAAATTGTAGAAATAAATATATACAATCCATTATGTCTTTATACTTTAGCCACAACAAAAGATTCAAATTAAAAGTAATTACATTTACAAGAAATCAAAAATATATGGAGTATTTTTCCATTATGACAAAAGTTATGAAACACTGAATGCTAAAAATTATAAAAACATTGCTGAAGGAAATTCAAGTCCTAAATAAATAGTGAGATATACATATTTATGGATGGGAGGACACAGTAACTAAGATGTAAATTCTCCTGAGAATGACCTATAGATTCAATGGGATTTCACTCAAATTAACAGACTTTTTGTTGGAAACTCTCACAGTGAATCTAAAATTAATACAGAGAAGCAAAGTACACATGGTAGTTAAAACAAGTTTGAAAATTACAAAACAAAGATGGAGAACTAATGTTACTTGCTCTAAAGATTTAATGTAAAGCTGTAGAATTTAGGATAGTGTGATGCTGGTACAAAGATACATAGGTGATAGATAGGTAGCTAGATTGATGTAGACAGATAAATTGAACAGAATCATTTCATGCATATATGATTAAATGAATTTAATCAAAGGAATAAAGGCAATTATATGGAGAAATTGTTGTTTATGTAAGTGAATATACAAGAAAAAAAACACATATATTTGATATGTGCCTGCCATTATATTCAATTAATATATTTGAAAATAAATCTCATACCTAAATAGAAAACCTAAAGTTATCTGAGTAAAATAAAAGCATATGTGAAATATTCATAGCAAAAAAAAAAAAATCCTCTGATAACAGCCCATGTCTATCAATAGATAAATAGATAAATGAACTATTATATGTACACAGTAGAATGCTAGTCAGTAATAAAAATAATGAACTATTGATACAATCTACAATATGGATCTATTTCTCAAGTTAATTAAGCTGATTGAAAGAAGCAAGACAAAAGAATGCGTATTGTATGATTTTATTAAATTAATGTCTAGGGAATGTAAAATAATCTATAGGGACAGAAACCAAATCAGAAATTGCCTAGGAGTGGGGTGAGGTACGATTCTAGAGAAGGATTATAGAGATTCATGAGGAAACTTTGGAGTAATGAATGTGTTCATTATCTTAATTGCGGTGATGTTTTTTGGTTAGATACACACGTCAATACTTAACAAATTTTATACTCTAAATAAGTAGAATTTATGTAAATTAAGTCCCCATAAACTGTTAAAATCGGAACAAATTTGATGTTTGGAGTCTAACAGTTTTTGAACTTTAGATTTTGGTATGTTAAGAAAGATAATAAGGCTATGATTACAGGGTGGATAATGGTACATGTAAATGCTTGAGTAATGTTTACCAAATTGGGACATATAAGGCATCTTGTGTTTTAACCGTTAGTACTTCTAAACAGTTCATTTGTTAGAAAGAATACAGGTATCAGATGTGCTATAGATTTTGGTTTATGTAGTATAAATTGATCAATTTGGAGAAATTAGGGGATTGGTGGATGGATGGGTAAATCCATAGCTGAATATAGTAATTGGGGAGATATATTATAAGTAGCTAGTTAAATGAATAAAATGCACACTTTAGTCTAACCTTGAAGTTTACATTTTTGGGTGTTTATATAATCCAGGTTAAACTGAATACTTTTTCAAATTCTTTTGTCACGCCAACAGAAAAAAAAGTCACCATATGGATGGATTCTTAAGCACAGGGGAGTCTCATTTGCAAGTGATAACCCATAAGAGAAATGAAAATGTGATTAAGCCAACCATGTACAACACCATTCTGTTTTTATCTTTTTACACATTACCTTTCCTGCAAAAAGAATTGTTTTAAATGATGCTATTACTTTAATAGCTTCTATTTGCATTCTGAATTTTCATTGTGTCAGTTATCCGATTCTGCTTATATGATGAAATTTGTGGGCCTCATGGCTATTTTAATGTGATGCCTTTTATAATGTAATTGAGAGATGTCTCCAATGAATAAAATAAATGGTTTCAGAGGGTTCTTAAGCCCTCAACAGACATCAGCTAAAATGTTAAGAGTGCCTCCAAATCCCACTGGTGTTATATTTTCTAACCACGAAAGAAATGTCATTATTGTAAATTCCCAGCTTTTGTCTGAAAATCTTGTACTAGATCCCTTGAGCACCAGTTCAGTTAATTAATTCAAACAATTTCCTCTCTAATCCTTAAAACATTTTCATATTTAAGGCAATAAATGAGGTACTTAAGGGGCTCACTCATTGTTGGTCATTAATATGCCAGGGAATTAGAAAAATTACCCCTAGTCTTTAGTGACATGAATAATGTCTTTTTTTTTTCTTCCAATGTTTCTGACCTGGACAAGGTTAAAAGCATGGTTTCTCTGCAACCGACTTTAAGATAATCCTATTTTCCACTTGCTTTGTTTTTAACACATATATCCAAATTCTCTCCCTTTTCTTTCAGCAATAAATTTAATACAGAGTTGGATAGGTTATACCTATTTAAAGATTAAATTAGTTAATAATAACTTTGAAATTAGTGATTAGTTTAGAAGAAGAATAATTGCATTTTCCTTGAACCGGTACATAAGGTTAATGTAGTTTAGAATGTGATGGCTCCAGTAACTTTGACACTAATTGGCGATTGTGTTACATGTTAAGATAAGGAGTCAGCATGAAGAAATTCTCATGAGAATTGCAGGAAGACAAAGCTATTTGTTCAGAAACCTACTTTTCTCCATTTGAATGATTGGTTTAATTTCATAAAAGGTTGGAATGTGACCTTCAGGATAAAATTTCACAGCATTTTAGGCCATTGACTCTGGATTATCAAACTGAAGCAAAGGATAGAAAGCAACTTTCTCTGTAAGATGCAATCAGCTATCTATTTGACAGTATGTGAGTCTAATTGTTCAATTTCCTAAATTGACTCTCTCTAGCAGGGGGAAAAGTGTTAGAGGAAAAGAACACGAGACATGTAATTGTTTACAGTGCTTTGTGTTTATATAGCCCTTACCCCCCAAAATCTTCTAAATAATTTTAAAACCATTATAAATTTAATTTCTTAATGTTAACACACACATACACACACACACATACACACACACACACACACACACACACACACACACACACACAGATGCACAAACATTCCCATAAGTGTGATTTTGAAAAGTTGAAGAAGACTCTAGATGTTTGAAGGTAAGGTAGCCAAATTATGGAGAGCAAATTGCCCATAGGATGATTCAGGCAGAAAAGAGCCAATTTGTATAAATTCTAAGGTTGGGATGTATCTATTGTGGGATCAGTCTTGTTTCTAGTCATAGATTGAAAGCAACAATGTTTCAACTCAAACACAAGGTCCCTATTGTATTTTTTATTTGTAATTTTTTATTTTATTTTGTAAGTTTATATATTTATTTAGAGAAAAAGAGATAGAAAGGGAGAGAGAGTGCACATGTAAGCAGGGGAGAGGCAGAGAGAGAGAGAGAGAGAGAGAGAGAGAGAGAGAGAGAGAGAGGGAGGGAGGGAGGGAGGGGGAGAGAGAGAGAGAGAAAGAAACTCCCAAGCAAAGCAGGGTCTGTGACCTGTTAGCACAGAGCCTGATATGGGTCTCGATCTATTGAACCATGAGAACATGACCTGAGCCAAAATCAGGATTTGGATGCTTAACCAACTGTGCCACCCAGACACTCCTCGTGTGTAATTTTTTTAAAGGTTTATTCATTTATGTTAGGCACAGATCAGTGTTTTCCTAATAAAACTGTTTAAATGTGACATCAAAAATGTATAATTTATTTCTGTATATGAAACATTCACCTATGTATCATCTTTATAGTAATCAATATTTTCACAGTAAGAAGTATGTTTAGTCAAAGCAGTGACACAGGTGAATGCTACAAATGTATTGTTTAATCTGTTGCTACTTACATAATTGAGCTAATTTGTTTATAACAATATTACATTACAAGTCACACCTTTAAAAATTATTTGAAGTATTAAGGAGGAAACATTTTTTCTTTTTTCTTCCTGGTTCTTTGGCTGGTATAATAATCAAATTAACAGGGCACAGTAACAGAAGAAAAACAGATTTCATTACATTCATATGGGGCCCCAAAGAATATGAGATCCCCAGGCATTAAAGGTCTATATGCAATTCTTTATTTATTTATTTATTTATTTATTTATTTATTTATTTATTTAATTGCTATTCTGAGCTAGAAAAATGGCAGTGGGGTCTGAGACTTCAAAGGGGAGGATGACAATTCTCAGAAAGACTAGAAGAACAAATGTTTGGTGAACAAATGTTTGTCATGCTGTACAAAGACAGTGTGAAACAAAAAGGAATTTGATCTCCCTGTCCCCACCCCAGTTTATTGCACCTAGCCCATATTCTTCATATTTACCTCTGTTGATTATTTTCTTCCTGGGACAAGTCCATCTAAATTCTTTTTTTTTTTTTTTTTAAGTTTATTTATTTATTTGAGAGGGACATAGACAGCAGTGCAGAGGAGATACAGAGAGAAGGAGAGAGAGAGAGAATCTCAAGCAGGCACCGTACTGTCAGTGAAGAGCCTGATGTGGGGCTGAACCCAAGAACCATGAGATCATGACCTAAGCAGAAACTGAGAGTTGGACTCTTAACCAACAGAGCCACCCAGGTGTCCCTCTCTATCTAAATTCTTGTAAAGGTGTCACTTGAATCTGCTGGATCCTGATTACCTTCAGCACAAAATATCCCACATGTTAGGGCACACTGGTGGCTCAGTTGACTGAGTGGGGACTTTGGCTCAAGTCATGATATCAGTTCCTTGATGTTATCAGTTCCTGAGTTTGAGCCCTGCATCAGGCTTGCTGCTGTCAGCATGGAGCCTGTTTCAGATCTTCTGTCCCTTTTTCTCTCTTCTCCCCTGTACTCTTTTTCTCTCCATCTCTCAAAAAATAATAATAATAAAAATAAAAGTAGTCCACATGCCAAAATGGTACTTTTGGGGAAGACTTGTTCTGAATCCGTTGACATTGCTTATCCTCAACGATGTATAATTTGTTTTTTAACTTTCAGAGTTTAGATAAATGCAAGGATATCGTTCATATTTTCCACTTTCAGCATATTATTACATTTAAAATAATTATTTTGGAGGGATTCTTTCCTTTTAGTCACTAAAAATGAAGATCAGGGCTAATACAGTTTTAATATTAAAAACTAGAAATGTTTTCCCCATAACTGAAATAAGTTTAATGTATACAAAGTAAATCATACTTAAAGGATATCTACTTAAAGGAAGTCTTTAAAGGACTTTACTTAAAAGAATCTACTTAAAGGAAATATTTTAATAATTTTTAAAATAATGTATCTAATTATTCTCTGGTCAAGTAACTCCAGGTATTTAAAATAAATGTTTTCTTAAATAATATTCAATGTAAGTCCAGGTATTTAAAATAAGTGTAAGTCCAGGTATTTAAAATAAATGTTTTCTTAAATATTATTCAAATAGGCAAAAGAAAGTTTACCTTAAGGTGGATGAGCACTGAAATCAGCGTTTATGAAAGCTTAAAATGTTTTCGTGTTGTTTTAGAGAAAACAGAACACATCTGAATGATAAGGTGCCTATTGGTAGCTGTGTTACCCAATCTGAGCAACCTATAATTTTTCATCTCATTTCTGCTTCTTGCTCCTCAGTTCAGAGATTGTTTTATTCTAAAAATGACAATAAAAAAGAACAATGGGATGCTCAGAGATACTAACAACTTTTAAACAATGTAAGAAGAAGAAAAGATAAAAGATAAATAAAAATATGGTATATGGGAATACTTTCTAAAAGTTGTATTGGTAGGGGAGATAATTGACATTTATTTGAACATATTTGGATATATTCTTCAATAATAAATTAATAGTTATTAGACTAATTTCCTTAAATACTCAGTTTATATCTTTTAATAATTCTGTATATTTCTTATTAGTTTTAATTTCAAGTTTATTCTTAATGCCGCTTATCTAAAATATACAAATGTATAAGAAAAGCATAAATAACCTTGCTACTACCTCCCTTACCATCCTAATCACCACTTTTAAGTGATTTTAACTTAATATAACAGAGTAGAGCAAATATATTTTACTCAACCATTGTCATGTTTTATATTTTAATAGATTATCAGGAGTTGAGTTGTTTGCTCAAAATGTAAACTGGTTTCTAATGTTAATAGATCATGCCAGAATTATTCTCAATAAAATTGTAATAATTTGCAGTATACCTAGTAATGGAGAGAAATATTTCTTTCCTACATTTTCCTGATTTTCTAACACTAGTAGATGGTTTTGAACATGATGTTTTGTTTGTGTGGAGTTTGTTGTTGTTGTATTTGTTGTCTTTTGTTTTATCCATTTTAAAAAATAATGTTATTTATTGTTGGAAGTATCTCCTGAGGCATTTTTTTCCTTAAATTTATCAGTGATATGTGTTTCTCCTTTTGTGAGTAATTAGATCTTTCCTTTTATTCATAAACGTTATATTTCTAAGATTTATCATATATATTTTTCAGTTTCCCCAGAGAAACAGAACTAATAGGGTATATGAAGAGGGAGGGAGGGATTTATTTTAAGGACTTGGCTCATGTGATTATGGGGACAGACAAATCAGAAATTTGTAAGGCAGGCTGGCTGGCTGGAAAATGAGTTAATTGAGTTATAGTATATAACTGTATACACTATACAATATAATATATATAGTATATATTATATATATACTATATATATTATATATACTATATATACTATATACTACATACACTATATACTATAATTGTATTATATTTGTATATAATTATATATTTATGTATATATATGTATATTTGTGTATATAATTATATACAATTGTATATATAGTATATAATTAATATATATATTATATAATATAATTGTATATAGTATATAATTAATATATATAATATATAATAATATAATTGTATATAGTATACAATCATATATATAGTATATATAGTATATAATTAACTATAATTGAGTTATAGTATTGACTCTGAAATCCATAGGGCAGGTCAGCAGACTGAACTCAGGAAGGAGTTCTATGTTATAGTCTTGAGGCGTAATCTCTTCTTCTCTGGGAAACCTCAGTGTTTTGCTTTGAAGGGCTTTAACTTACTGGATGAGGCATACCGACATCATGGAAGGTAATCTGATTTACTTAAATTGATTGTAAATTCTAATCATACCTACAGAACACCTTTACAATAATGTCTAGCATAGTGTGTGTTTTGACAAAACAAGTGGGCAACATAGACTAGCCACATTGATACATAAAATTAACCATTGTATTTGCATATGTCTCGAATTCATTCATTTTGACTACTGACTGAGTCTTCCAGTTTATTCTTCATGAATGTTTGTGCATTTAGGTTGTTTCTTGGTTCTGCTGTTGTGCGTAGTGTTATTACTAGGTACTCTGGTACATGTATTTTTTAATAATTATTACAGTTTTTCTTGGCCAACTAGTGTACTTCTAAAATGAAGAGTAGGGAGTTAGGGCTTGCCTTATAACACGTCAAGACTGATTATGAACCTATTATAAGTAACACGGTTTGATAAGGCAAAGGGATAGACCAACGGATCCACAGAATAGAAATGAGAGCCTATGCATGTATGACATTTTAATGACGTGTCAGACAAGTTGGGAATATAAGGACTTTACAATAAATGGAAATAGATAACATATCCATATGAAGAAATTTGAATTGAACTTCATCTTTATATTGTAAGAAAAGACACACTAAATAAAATTAGAAGATTAGTTACAAATGGGAATAGATCATCATAAACAAAATTGAAAGAATACTTACATATGTAAAAATACTCTTTTTAAAAGTTTTTTTAAATTGTTTCTTGGGGCACCTGGGTGTCTCAGTCAGTTGAGCATCCAACTGTGGCTCAGGTCATGATCTCACAGTTTTTAAGTTCATTACCTGCATCGGACTCACTGCTATCAGTACAGAATCTACTTTGGGTCCTCTTTACCCCTCTCTCTTCGTCCTTCTCAATCACTCCCCGTTTTTCTCTAAAATAAATAACCATTTAAAAATTTAAAAATTGTTTCTTATAATTTATACTTTTAGTAGCCAGTATAATTGAACTTTTGTATTTAATCTAGTCAACATGTCTACATTTTTCTCTGCAACCTAATATTACACAAGTAATATCCTAATTATTATAACAAAGAAGAAGCACTGAAAACCACCATTAAAGTATCTTATTTAGTAATGAAATTTTGAAAATCTGTTCAATAAAATCTAGCAGAAATATTCAGGATGACAATTTTCCCTGGATTATTCAACATTCACTCTGTGTTCTTTGTTATGTGAAGACATACACAGCATAGTAGATGAAGATAAGCTCCCTTCTCATTGAGATTTTAGAAAACATCATTTGACAGATGATGTAATTACTAATTTCAAGGCACTATTTTAATTATAGCTTTTTTTTTCTTTTTTTTTCATTTTCATTTTTCATTTTATCATTCAAAAATACGCTGTCTCACTTTGATGGATCAGTTGGAAATTCCCAGTATACCCCAGATATCAGCTAAACTGAATCTCTTAAAGATAGAAATAAAATGTCCTAAAACTTTTATTACAACAATATTAAAAAATGCATTGCCCTCCACAGGATTTCTGAAAATTCCCAAGAGACATATGTTCTTATTATTATGTATGGCTCATAAATCCTGCTTCTGCTAAACTAGTTCAGTTTAGCAATCATATGCCATTACATTTGGGCTGTTTTTGTTCTCCACCACATGTGTGCAACTATAAAACTTTGCCCTTTGATTTCTTTTTATACACACACACACACACACACACACACACACACATACACACACATACACACACACCTCCTGCTAAACCAAATGGATATACAGTGACTCCAGTGAATGTCAGGAGACAAGGAGACATACAGAGTGTCTCTCAATTTAAAATGCCATATTCTGATCATTACCTCCTATTTTCCAGCTCATTTCCTCTAAATAGTCCAACTTAGTCCTTACAATGAATTTGGGCCTTCTTCAATCTTTAGATCCTTTCTAGTTTTCACTATGACCTGCTGTTTTTGCTTCTCTATGACCTGCTTCATATTCTTACTTCCCTCCTTACCTATCATACACCACAAGGAAAATTATAATCACCTCCTTACAGAAAGCTCTCAAATTCTTTATAACTTCATAGTAGTGACAAGGTTAAATCACAGTCCTTGTTAAACCTAAAACTCTACTCTTCATATGTACTTAACGCAGGTGAACATAGCTGAGAAAAACACATAGACTGCTTTCACCTTAAGTTCATGATCAAAACTTCAATAGAGTCCTTAAGTTGCCGGCAGTTAGACTGCATTGAATTTGGTCACTCACATTTTCATTTTCTAGTTAATTATTTAATAATTTATTATCTTGCATCAAACTTGAGCACTTCCTTTTCCATTATTACATCAAACTGGTGACATTATTGCTTATTTCACTGAGAAAATCTCTTATTACAACACGTATCTACTTGCAGTCAATTTACCCTCTTTCATTACACTTTCTCATAACTAAGGCCAACTACTTTACCTATACAGTACATCTCAGTGTTTCTTACTTATTCAAATAGTTTGCTCCAAAAAAACTTTTACTTCTTCCTGCATCATTCACATACATGATTCTGTTGGATTATTTTTGTAAAGGATATAAAATGCTATTATTTTCTGACCTCAAAAGTTTTGAAAATATTTTGTTATGACCAATATGGAATAACTGGAATCATACTTAAGTTCTTTCTGTTATTAATTATAAAAGATCAAAAGATCATCATAATGTAGAAATAATTATTTATGGAATTTGGATAATTGACAAGTCTATAATCAGTGGAACAAAGGAAGGCCAGTCAGTGATTGCCTATAATAATTTAGGCTTTCTTCAGAAGAGCATTTTTCCAAATTATTATGAAAGAGGAAATAAGAATACAGCAGAAATTTCAAGTTATAACTCTATTTCTGAATAGAGAAAACACAGATTAGAGGCCAGAGCCACTTTGATGCTTTGGACTATTTCTAAGGGGAGAATCCATTAAAGGGAAATTTGCAGAAAAGTAACCCCACAAATTTTGCATAACTTCTTGGCTGGCCCGTATTCTGTATATATAGGGTATAATTCTAGGAGACTGAACAGAGCCACTATATGTTTGGAATACCTACCAGAGATTTCAGAAGTTGTGCAAGGCTGGGAAAACATTGAACTTCACACACAACTAGAGTGGAGAAAACCTCTTTTCAAATGCACAAGGAACATTTTACAAATCAGACCATAAGCTGGTCACAAACATAGTTTTGAGGATTCTCAAAGAATTGAATTTATACAGGGTATGCTCTCTGACTAGGGTGGAATTTAATTAGATCTCAGTTACAGAATATGTCCTAGAAAATGTTTTTAAATTAAGCAAAATTTTTCTACATAATCTATTTTGAGGAAGAAATCAGAAGAGATATTAGAAAGTACTGATCAATAAGTGACCAATAATGAAAATAAAACATGTTAGAACTTGTAGAATGCAGTTGAAGTAGTGCTAAGTGGAAATTTATAGTTTTAAATGTGTATATCAGAGAAGTAAATTTTTAAATGAAAATCTAAGCCTCCAGTTCAAAGTGCTAAAAAATAGGGGTGCCTGGGTGTCTCAATCAATTAAGCTGGGGTCACGATCTCATGGTTCATGGGTTCGAGCCCCACATCAGGCTCTGTGCTGATAGCCATTTACAGCCTGGAGCCTGCTTCAGATTCTGTGTCTCCCTCTCTGTCCGACTCTCCCCTGCTCTCTCTCTCTCTCTTTCAGAAATAAATTTAAAAATAAATTTTAGAAAAACAAAGGGCTAAAAAATAAAAGAAATTAAACATAAAATAAATAGAAGGCAAAAAATAGAAATGACAACAAATAAAGGAATGAATCAATGTAAAATAAAACAGGATATCAATAAAGCTAAATTTGTTCTTTGAAAATTATCAAAGTTGATATATTCATAATATCCAATTATAGAAAAAAAGGAAAACATAAATAGTAAATATTGAAAGCTTAGATGAAATAGATAAAATCACTGGAAGAATATTTTAACTGAACTGGCACATGAAGAAATAGAAAATATAAATGATTATATATATATGCTAAAACAATGAATCCATAATTATAATCCTCACAAAAAGGAAATTCCAGGTATGATGGCTCTGGTATGAACCCCATTCAAGTATTAAAGGATAAATTAAAAAAATTTTTCACTGTGTTTTTCAGAGCATACAAAAAGTAACAATTGTAAGATAAGCATGAATGAATACCAAAACCTTAGGCATTAAAAGAAAGTCAAATAAGGTTATATATCTCTCATGAGCCTTGAGACAAATATCATTAACAGTTAAACAGAATAAAGCAAATTATAAAAAGATAATATACATGATCAGGTCATACTTATTCTAGAATGAAAATTGTTTTACATTTCAAAACTAATGTGATTCTTTAAGAGAGAAAAGAAAAAAACATATGATTTTCTCCACACATGCAAACAATTCTGTCTCATATTTAATATGGTATGATTGTGTACATGGAAAATTCAAAGAATCAAAATCACTGAGAGAGAATAAGTAAATTTTGCAACATTTCTTGACATAAAGTTAATATTGTTAAATGGAATTCTATAAAGTAGCAACTAATAAATAGTAAATCTTAAAAATATAAATGTGCAGTAGATCAAATATATGTAATATCTAACAATGTATATAATGAAAGGTATGAAAACATCACACTGACAATTATAAAATATTAACATGAGAGATGAATGATTATCTAAACAAAAAAAGAATCCACCATGTTTTTTTAATTTAAAAAGTCAATATATTAAGGTTTCTACCCAAATAGCTCCATTGATTCTATGTAATATCCATCAAAATTTGACAGGTCTGTGTGTGTGTGTGTGTGTGTGTGTGTGTGTGTGTGTGAGAGAGAGAGAGAGAGAGAGAGAGAGAGAGACCTGGCTTTATATTTCATATGGAAATAAAAGTGACCTTAGAATAGTCAAGGTAACATTGTAGAAGAGAATGAGTAAAGGTATTATTATACTAGCTGATACTAACACTTGTTATAAAGTTATAATCATTAAGGCAGCATTTATGGGCACAAATACTAATACAAGTCCAGATAAAATTGGGAAACAGAGCAGAATGGTGTACACAGAAACAGATCCACACATATACGTTATTCCCAGATTTATGACAGCAATCCATTGCAGAAAGCTGATCCTTTCCCAAAATTAGTGCTGGGCCAATTGTATATCTCCTACTTTGACAAACAAACAAAACCCAATTTAATCTGACACATAGATCCTGCTGTAAGAGGTTAGACCAAAAAACACTTTTAAATAAATATGCAAGAGAGTATTTATGTCTTTGATGTAGACAAAGATTTCCTAAGACACAAAGTCAATAACAAAATAAATTCGATAAAATTAAGCACAACTGTTTATCAAAAGTCACCATTAAGGAAATTAAGATAAATGTAAATTACAGGCTGGGAGAAGATGTTAGCAGTTAGTAGTACATATATCTGAAAAACATCTAATATCCAAAATATATGAAAAACTCTAATGATTTTTTTAATATAGCCAACTTCGTTAAAAATAGATGAAGTAGGATGCCTAGGTACCTCAGTCACTTAAGCGTCTGACTCTTGGTTTTGGCTCAGGTCATGATCTCATGGCTTGTGGGGTTCAAGCCCCACATTGGACTCTGTGCTGACAGTGTGGACATTGCTTGGAATTCTCTCTCTTATCCTTTCTCTCTGCTCCTTCCCTGCTCATGTTCTCTCATTCTCAAAATAAATAAACTTTAATAAAATAAATGAAAATAGATGAAGTACTTAACAGGCATTTTGGAAATGTGGGTTTCAAAATGACCAATAAATAAACAACAAAAAAAATTCCATATCATTATTCATGTGAGAAATGCAGCCAGGATGGCTGAATGGATCAGTCTGAAGTCTGACATTACCAAATATTGATGAAAAAGTGGATCAGATGGAATATTCTTACACTGTTAGTGGGAATATAAATTGCTGCAACCACTTTGGAAAACTGTCTGAAAATATCCACTGAAGCTAAACATATCCCCTAATACCTAGAAGTCTATTCCAAATATATTTCCAAAAAATAGTATCAATGTCCAAAAAAGATATATACAAGAATGTTCACAGCAGTTTTACTAATGGCAATTTCAAATTAGAAACAACCCAAACATCCATCAGTAGTGGAATGGATGAATAATTTCTGTACAGTTATAAAATGGACACTACACATTGTATATTACACAGTGAAAATGAATGAACCTTTTCACAAAAGCATGAATGAATTGATAAAAATTTTTATATACCTGTTATTAATTTTCATATCCCTGTCATTCCTCCCTGTGCTTTATTTTTTATATAATTTTTTAATGTTTCATTTATTTCTTTTTTTTTTTTTAATTTTTTTTTTTAATGTTTTATTTATTTCTAGGAGAGACAGAGAGAGAGAGCGTGAGCAGGGGAGGGTCAGAGAGAGAGGGAGTCACAGACTGAAACAGGCTCCAGGCTCTGAGCTGGCAGTCAGCACAGAGCCCGACGCGGGGCTCGAACCCACGAACCGCGAGATCATGACCTAAGCGAAAGTCGGACACTTAACCGACTAAGCCACCCAGGCGCCCCATGTTTCATTTATTTCTGAGAGAGAGAGACAGCACGAGCAATGGAGGGTCAGAGAGAGAAGGAGACACAGAATCTGAAACAGGCTCCAGGCTCTGAGCAGCTGTCAGCACAGAGCCCACGATGGGGCTCAAACCTACACACCATAAGATCATGACCTGAGCTGAAGTTGGACGCTTAACTGACTAAGCCACCCAGGTGCCACTCTTTCTGTGCTTTATAGTCTCTTACCATGTTTCTTAGGCTCAGCCCCTTGCATTCCCTCCTGAGATGTTTTGAACCCTTGATTTAT
The DNA here is from genome assembly GCA_017311185.1 of Proteles cristata cristata. Taxonomy (NCBI): domain Eukaryota; kingdom Metazoa; phylum Chordata; class Mammalia; order Carnivora; family Hyaenidae; genus Proteles; species Proteles cristata. The sequence goes on along the minus strand of JAESUZ010000698.1, from coordinate 48,025 downwards.
TCCAAATCTAACATATAGAAGAATTCAGCTCTCTGAATTCTTAAACTCCTATCCAGGCACTCACTTTCTTATCCAAATCCATGGAGATTCTCAAGAGTAAAAGAATCCCTTTGTTTAATGATATTCACCTTCCTGAAAGAAAAGTTGCCTTTCTGTTACGTAACCATGGCTTAATTCAGTTTCAAAATATACATAGATATATCTCCCCCCTCCCCACACCATTCTTGATATCTATTGGTTTATGTGAATGTCTCCTTACAGGATTCTTTTCCTTATTTTTATTCCTGGAAACTGATGGAGAAAATCTCTGTAGGTTTTGTGGTGGAAGGTATAATCAGAGTGTTGCTGAATGTATATATTTGTTATGTAGAATGTATCAGTCAGGAAATATGCAGGACTTAGAAGGCTAATAAGGTACTAATTCACTTTTATTGGTCTGAGCTATAGAATATCTAGATTATCATATAAGTAATCAGAACAAAAAGAAAAGGAGCAATAGGTGCTACTAAGGAATAGATGAATTCAAATGATTGTTTTTGTAGATGAACATTTTGCTCTATAGAAAGAAAGAAGTTAATAAGAGTCAAGATGGGAGCATCAGGAAAGAATTAAACCATTTCTGCTATTTTGAGATCATTCCTGCTCTAGAGATATAACCTTTTAAGTCATAAGTTATAAAGATAGCATGTTAATTCCTGATGCCATATCAAAGACATCTTTTCAGGCATATCCAGAGTACATTTTCATAAAACATCAATTTAGGTCCTGTCAGTTACATCTGCTCTTGAGAGATTTCATCAGTCACATTGTGTTAAATCACATGACTGTACATAAAATGATTGATAACATACAGATAGGACACATCCAAATATGTAAGTTTCATTCGAAAATTTAAAAGTGACCCATGATCTTTTCATAGAGGCTTTAAATACCGAGTCCTTTAGCATTACTTTATTCTACAAACAGGTTTTAACTCAGAGAGTTAAATAAGCAAAACGTAGCACATTAAAGGGTCAAATCACAAAGACATTTTTTTCTATCAAAAAAAGGCAAAGCCTTATGGAATTTTCTAACACTTAAGCACCAAAGTACAGATTATTCAAAAATTTTATAGATTTAAAAATAGCACTTTATTTCAAATCATTATACATGTATTATCAGGTTCAGAGTGTTCAGTTACAAAATCTTTATTCAAAGATGCCAATCTCAGTGTCAGTGAAGGAGAAGTCATTTTGAATGAGACTTTGGTGAGACTATTCTTAATGAAATTCAAATTATTGTTACATTACATAAAATCTGTGAAAACTACCTCTCTAATTCTTTACCTATTTCCTCAATCTCCTGTTTCCATTATCTTTTGAGATGTCATAGGGTATATTACCTGAAAGAAATATACTGAAACTTACTTAAGATAAGAAGACTTAGTTTAAGAATATCAAGCCTATAAAAAATCATATTTGGATTTCACAGGAACTAGAAATCCACACGAGAAGTCTCTCAGTCTCCTTCTCTTTTCTGAGGCTGTTCCATCCTCCTTTCTGTAGACCACCCCCCTTCTTTAAGGTACAAGTCTTTAGTTTGCCATAGATTTTTTAATATACCTGGTTTGGATTGTCATGATATAGACTTTTGTCTCAGAACTATATAACTTTATGGGTCCAGTGCTCATTGGAATTTGACAGATTCAAGTTTTGTCCTTAAATCCCATTTCCTAGCAGAAAAAAAAAATCTAATTGGTGTAACTTTGTACAAAGTACAAAGGCATGTAGCTCCAGAGCAAGGTTTCTAAGAAATTGTTGAGGTGGTACCAAACGATGGTCATTTTTAATATCCAGGACCCAGATATGTTGATCTTGGAAAATCTATGAAAGGTCTAGTGTTGACCTAATTTTTCTGAACCCAAAATGTATTATATCAACTTAATTTATCACACCATTCTTCCTTTTTGTAATTCTTTTCTTGAGTGTGTTTTAGAAGAGAATTGATTTTTAGATTCATGACTTTTAATCATTATCAACAATTGCTGAACATTCTTTCAATTAACAAATTAATTATACATTGGACTTGTAATTATGATTTACTGGTCCCACAATCATAGTTACATTTTGCCTAATGGCATCTCTCAAATATTCCTGTGGAAAAGTGTGGTTTAGTGGGGTGTCTTATTACAGTACAGGTTTCGGAACTACTTTTTACTTAACCAATGTTATCATTGTATGTCTTAATTTTTTTAGGCACCAATTTCATCAGCTTGATAAGAAATAAACTCCAAGGTTTATCATATAACTTTTTGTTATATAAAAAGTGACTGGCATATGAGTTTCCAGTATTAATAGTATTTGTGTTTCAAAATCTATCAATTACCTTCCATTTATACTAAATTTCATTATTCATTTAACAATTGTGCACTAAGTTATGACTTTGCAGTATTACTGGGTGACTCTTCAGGTTAGCCTTCTTTGGGACGATACAATGAATTGTAAATGATCCTTTTAAAAGAAATTATAGAAAGGTGCCTGGGTGGCTCAGTCAGTTGAGCATCTGACTTCAGCTCAGATCATGATCTCACAACTTGTGAGTTCGAGCCCCACGTCAGGCTTGTGCTACACCACAAAGCCTGGAGCCTGTTTGGAATTCTGTGTGTGTGTGTCTCTCTCTGCCCCTCTACACCTACAAAAGACCTACAAAACACCTACAAAAGAACCAATATCTGGATTCATGGTACACAGAGAGCCCTGATGAAAGAGCAAATAATGCTTTTCATGTAATATTGTGCTCTTTTCCTTTATTTTCCCTCTTCCTTTTGCCCAACAACAGCAAAACAAACAGCTTTTTTTTAAATTTTTTAAAAAATTTCTAGGAGAGAGAGAGAGAGAGACAGCGTGAGCAGGGGAGGGTCAGAGAGAGAGGGAGTCACAGACTGAAACAGGCTCCAGGCTCTGAGCTGGCAGTCAGCACAGAGCCTGACGCGGAGCTCAAACCCCCGAACCGTGAGATCATGACCTAAGGGAAAGTCGGATGCTTAACCGACTAAGCCACCCAGGCACCTCAAGAAACAGCAGCTTCTGAGTGATGAAAGGAGAAAATAAGTGGAAGCCCACATATTCTTCTTTTCCTCAGCACCTAACAACAGGGAGTCAGATCACTGGGTCAGAGAAGAGACACATGGAAGTGAATGAGAGGTTACGTTTTTAGTTTAAGTAACAATGAATTACATTACCCATCTTTGATTCATCTCCTTCCCGTGGTCCTTTTTTGTTTCTTTTACTATTTTAGTAGTATCTCAGATCATAGTTGAATATACACAAACTTGCCCACTTGTTAAATGCAAACACCATGAAGAGTTTTGCTTTTCTATGACCTACCTGCTTCAACTAGTCCCTTACACATACTATTTTTCAAAGTTCTGATATATGAACTTTATGCCCTTGAGTGAAAAAGAACTTAAACATTAGGGAGACCAGTTCTGATGTTCTGAAAATAAATATATGACAAGAAAGGGGGTGCCTAGATGGCTCAGTCAGTTAAGCATGCTACTCTTGATTTCGGCTCAGGTCATGATCTCACAAGGTCGTGAGTTCAAGCCCTGCATCATGCTCTGCGTTAGCAGCATAGAGCCTTTTTGGATTCTCTCTCTTTCTCCTTTCTCTGTCCCTCTGCCACTCATATGTGCATTCTCTCTCTCTCTCCCCCAAAATAAATAAATAAATAAATCAACAAACAAACAAAATAAGGAAGGAAGAGGGGAAGGAAATAAGAAAGGAAACATGGGTTATAGGAAGAAAAGAAGGATTATAGGACAAGAGCAGTCATTCCCTGAGTGCAAAAATAAGTCTTTGGTATACTCAGAACACATTTCATGATCTTATTCTCAGCTATATATGGTTCCTTAGATGTGATCTTTGTGACCAGTTATGGACTACTTCTTCTCTTTGCTCCTCTGCCATAGCAGACCTTTCTATGTTGCCAGAGCAGCCTGTAATCAATCACATCAGAACCGTATCTCTCAAGCTCTCCTTGAATCTTACAATAAGCAATCATGAAAATCCTCCAGAAGAGACCCTTCCTTCTTGAATCAGTCTGGAAAATGAATATAAAAATTAGACTTTAGCTTGAAAAATAATTACAGAGATGATTAACCTATGATCAATGTGCAAAATCTTGTTTGGCACAAAGTTTTCAGAAATTTTAGCAAATATTTTCATACAAGGATATTTTGCATAAAAGAAACCAGATTTGGAGATTATCATGTAATTATGCTCCTAAATCTAAGCTCCTACTTGTTAAGGATCAAAAGAGAATGAGCATGCCTGGATACTTCGTATGAGCATTGGCTCTGTTGTTCAAAGTCCATGTACTGCCATTACTTTTTTAATAATGTAATAGATGGGTGTATTACTTAGGTTCTCCAAAGACACAGAATCAATATATATATAAAGAGATTTATTATGAGGATATGGCTCATGCAAATATGGAAGCTGAAAATCCCCAAATCTTCAGGTGGTGAGCTGGAGAACTGGGACAGATAATGGTATAAATTCTAACCTGAAAACTGGCAGGCTCAAAATCCAAAAGAGCTGGCTTTTCAGTTTGCATACAAAGTCAGGAAGTTATCAATGTCCCACCTAAAACAAGCAGACAGAAATTTCCTCTCACTTTTTTTTTTTCTATCGAAGTTCTTCATTGACTGGATGAGACTCACTCATAAAAGCAATCTGCTTTATTCAGTCTGTAAATGGTAATCTTTTCCAGAAATAACCCATACAAGACACTGAGAATAATGTTTGACTAAATGTGTGGACACCATAAAATTCAACAGGCACTATCCAGAGGTCACAAATTTATAAAATTTTAGAGATTATATTCATAATAAACTTCAAGTGCCCAATAGTTTTTCAGGCTAATTCTCAATTCTGAAGGAAATTGAGTGTTAGTTAGGGAGTAAACAGTAAATTAGTAAGTTATACCCAATGTGTAAATAATAAATTTTCTGTACTGGCTTGACCTTGCAGTAGCCATATCAGCCAAATCTCTGGAAAGTGTGACCAGCCAACCTCAACAAGTGCAATAGCGTTAATCACCATACTGCTCCTTAAGAGCCTGGTTGATTGCTTGACAGCCAGTTTGGCAACTTTGATGAAATCTTGTAAACATTCACTTGAAGGTTTTAGGACCTAACTTGGCCATATCTATGTCAGTACCTACCACCCATGGTCCCTTCCAGGATTATGTCCAGGGAAATTTTCAAATTCTTCTATTAGATTATGGGCAGCAAGAATTCCCATCAAAACCCAACTATCCACAAACAATAGCACCCTTTCTGCTCAGATGCTCCAGGGAAAATGAAGAAAGAAAAGTGGACACAGATCATCTCCTACGGAAAGTATCAGGTCAGAAAAACAGAGATTATATATCCAAACAAATTTATTCATTTAAGAAAATTCCCTAATATGGAGAAGGAAACTTTATGACAACAGGAACTGTAACCTTGAAGTCAACATTCGAGGAAACAAGTTAAAACAAATCCTATAAACTTATCAAACCAAAATTTGAATCTAAAAATACATCTGTTTCACAGAAACATTAGATAATTTGTTTTACTTTCAGAACACTTTATTTTTGTACTACATATATGAAATGTAATCATGTAAAACATTTAGTTTTAAGCATTTTATCAAAATTGTTTATGAATTGGAAAAAAGTCAAAAAATAAAAAATATGTTAAACTAACTATCAAGTTTCTCTTCACCTATGGAAGATTAGGAAATGTTTGGTTTATTCTTTCATTAGTAAAGTATTGAAAATATTGAAAATCTATTCAGATTGTATTGAGTTATATTGGGAAATAGTGGTAATGAAATATGATATATATTTTTATCTGACTTTTTAAGTAGCTTATCAACATTTGTCTTAGTTGCTCTGAGTCAGTCTTTTTTTGTCCTCAAGATCTAAGACCCATTGTCCAAAGTGCCTGATTTTATTAAAATCTTTCTTTCTTTTTTTCTTGTTTTTTTTTTTTTGTTTTTGGTTTTGGGAGTTGTTTCTAATAAGTTATTCTAACTAAACTATTCACTGTAGTGTCAAAACTGTAATGTTTGAGCCCAGCATTATAAATCATGCCCATTCAAAATGACATTAGAAAAACTATTGAGAGTAATCTTATGTAAGCTTAGAGCATTAGTTATTTATATATAGAAACACATGTAATATTCCAACTTGAAAAAGACACTGGCTGGCTCAATTGGTAGAGAATGTGATTGACTCTTTTTTCTTTTTTTAATTTTTTAAAGTCTTATTTTATTTATTTGTTTTTAAGAGAGAGAGAGAGAGAGAGAGAGACAGCATGAGCAGGGGAGAGGCAGAGAGAGAGGGAGACACAGAATCTGAAGCAGACTCCAGGCTCTGAGCTGTCAGCACAGAGCCAGATGGGGGGCTTGACCCACAAACCGTGAGATCATGACCTGAGGCGAAATCAGATGCTTAACCGACTGATCCACCCAGACTCCCCAACTGACTATTGATCTGAGGGTCGTGAGTTTGAGCTCAGTGAGTGTAGAGATTACTTAAAGAGGAAAGGAAGGGAAGGCAAGGGAAGATCAGGGAAGGGAAGAAGAAAAGAAAAGAACCTGATGAGATTCAATAGTCCTGAAATTAATGACATTTATAGTTAGAGAATATTAATATTTTGTGTGTTTAAAAAACAATGTGTTCTATATGTTTCTTATTGCACTTAAAAAGTGGCTGTGTTGGAAACCATGATACAAACAAGTTGGATTCCCAGCCTCTGAATTTATCAGCTCACAAATGCAACTGCTGGGACTGGATATTCTTTTACCCCACTGTTAAGTAATGTCAGAGTAGAGATCTGGTAGAGACCTTAATATATACCTATGTCCATTGTTCTCTCTTAAGTACATGGGGAGATTATACTTGTTTGTTTTTGTTTATGTAGGATCAAATTATCACTTCTGGCCAGTGAAATGTATGTATAAATAAAGTATACCCTTCTGGGATTAAGTGTTTAATGCTAATACAAGAGGCTCCAGCCAGCCACAGAGGCTGCATATTTTAGATGGTACAGTATCAAGATAACAAAGTTATTTTATCCTGTATATCTGGATCACTAAGTATAGCAGAGGCGACACTGATTCAAGTATGACATATTATGTGAGCAAAAAATAAATCTGTGTTGGGGTAAGCTACTGGGATTTGGGAATTACTTGCTAATGTGGAATTATCCAGTCTAAGTGAATACATATGTGTTTGTGTATATTAGCATCATGTAAACATTTAATAAACAGCAGTATAAATATTGCCTCTCCATTGGGCCATTAAAGATGATTCTATCTACTTTTTTCCCACAAAAATCCAAATACTTTGTGTAGATGTCTATTTCTCTTTTGTTCCGTATTTTCTAAAACTAGTCTCATAACAATTACTAAGTGACTAGCCTCTTTGTTCAATGTTATTATGAATTTATCTGTTGAGGATCTTCAGAGTCTTGTTTTGTTTTTTTTTTTGTTTTTATGACAAATGGAGAAGAAGGGTTCATTGGTACTTTTTATTTAAAGAATGTTAGCAACTTCTTAGATTGCAAATATATATTATATACCCAGAACTTTATCTTGTAACATTTTTTTCCGTGTTTAGCCTTTTTAAGAGTCACTGAGCCTTAATATGTTACATGGATAGATTTACTGTGAACAGTCTGATCATCTAGAACATCTAGATTCTTAATTCTATCTCTCTTCAATATTAAGTACTTTGTTTTGAAGAGTTTTCCTTTTTTCAAGTTTTCTTTTTTACTTCTCCTGGGACTCCATGCTCTAAAGACTCCAACCTTGTTCATTTCCCTACATGTACCTGATTCTCGAGGCTTTGCCACCTACTTCTGCACCTTTTATATATCTGTATGCATATTAGTAGTGATAAAACTATGTGTATGTATATGTGCATATACATACATACTTTTAGTTCTTTACGCTATTATCTAACAGTAATATATTTTGTAGGATGTATACTTACTGATATTTTCAAAACAATGTTTCTCAGAAAATAAATTATGCCAGATCATAGTTCTTCTAGAAAATTTTGGATAAACCAATATAGCAAGAAATTTACATGTTAGTAAAACAATGCAAATTACTTTATCTCTTTTTGTGATCCATGTATATTTTTCAACAGCACCTCTCAGCTATAAGAAAAACTTTACATTCTTTGTCTTCCAGGACTGCATGCTTACTTAAGTTAGAAATGACAACTGCTTTAAATAATTCTTCTATCCGAGTAAACATAAAAGGAAGAATATTATACATTCATAATGATTAAGTATGATTCATTACATTTATTTACATTTCTCCAGGGAGCCCTTAAATCTGACATTTCGTCATAAAACAAAGTAATACATGTGTAAAGCAACCTTTGTGTTTGAATAAAAGCAATATATTTTGAAAGCTGTGTTAAAGTTGTTTATAACGTAAAGTGGTTCAATGACATAGTTTCTATTCTTAGAAAATGAAGTAAAGTGGCGATAGAAAAGAATAAAATAGATGACAGTTAAGTTTTGTTGAAAACAAGACTATAGTTTAAATTTAATATCATATATCAAATTAAAATGAGTATTTTATTCCTATCATGTTTTACTTAAGGAAGATACTTTAACTGAGAAAAGTGCATTAATTAGGACAACTGATAAAAGACTGTCAAAATTGTATTGAGTCAAGTTAAAATGAAGTTGTAGCTAAAATTGTTTCTTAATCTGAATTTATTTCCTAGCTGAAAATGGTCTAGTCATGCAGTGTCAAAGCATTTTAGAGCTTAAAGAGAAAACAGACATTATCTGTATAAACCCTTCACTAAAGCATTAAGGAGAAAAAGTGAGCTACTCATGCTATACAATTGTTGACTAACTTTGAACGTTTTGAAAGTTTAGTACAGCTTCTATTGTTTCTTTGTTTTTCTTTTTCTTTTTTTTTTTTTTTTGTTATTTATTCATCATCCTTAGATGTTTTTTCCTTTTGGTTCTATAATTGTGTTGGGAAAAATTATTATTTTGGTTCTTAGACAAGACATAACATTTAGGCATACAATTAAGTTTATTTTCTATTCTAATGCAATATTTAATAGTCTTAACTATACAACTGGTAGAAGACCTGATAGTTGTTTCTCTTTTGTCCTAAGCATAGAAAATGTTTGACTAGTAGACAGTTGGTGCTTGGGCTCTGTGGCCAAAGAGCCTACTGATTACAGGTTTCAGGAAAGTCTTTCTGCCCCAACACTGCTTTTGTACTTCATTTCTTGAAAACACACACTCTGAAGAAATTTGGGCAACAGTACAGGCACTTTCCTCGAGGTGTTTAGGAAGTGATTTTCCTAAAGCCACCTGGATATTTTACTTTACGGTGAAACTTGAATAGTTGGCATGAGCTGTGTAATAAGAGCAATCTTTTTATTTATTTTTTTATGTTTATTTAGTTTTTTCTTAAAGAGAGAGAGAGAGAGAGACAAAGTGTGAGCCGGGGAGGGTCAGAGAGAGAAGGAGACACAGAATCCCAAGTAGACTCCAGGCTCTGAGCTGTCAGCATAGAGCCCGACGTGGAGCTCGAACCCATGAACTGTGAGATCATGACCTGAGCTGAAGTTGGTCACTTAACCAACTGATCCACCCAGGTGCCCTGAGAGCATTGTTTTTAGTACTATTCCAAATATTCTGCATTTACTAATTTCATATTTTTCATTTTGGACTTTCATATTTTACTTAATTCAAGTAGATAGTTTATGGCTTAAAGTATTTTGAAAATCACTAACTTTAGGCACTTGTTTGGTCTTTATACTGTATGTAAGGCTTAAGGTAAATCTGACCAAAGTCATCTCACCAAAATCTTTTGGTAACTAGAAATATTGTTCCTTTTTAATTGTTCAAGGGCAAGAGAGTATGAGAAATATGGTAGGTGTTTTAAGGGGATTAGAGGTGATATAATGTAGGGGTAATATTTAACTTCCTGGGAGTTATGTTCAGCAATCTGTCATTATAAGAGCATGCTTGTCAGCCTGTTCCTTGTGAATTCATATATACTATATAAGACTCCTAGAAGTTTCCAATAGGTGGCATTAATTCAGAATTTCTACAACAGTGCAAAGAATGCAAATAAGATTCATGTTTTATGGAAAGCAGGATTAACATAATTTATTTGAGTCTATTATCCTGTGAATGTTAATGGGAGAAATGCTGAGAAGTGAACATTGAGGGACAAAAGGAAAAAAGGAGAAAAGAATATAGGGCTGGGTTTTAGGAACTCATAAATGAGGGTACCGGTATCAAAGCTGACTGCTCCATTATATTTGTGAGTGATTCAGTGGTGCTTGACCATATCAAGTTCCTTCATCTGGCATGATTATTAATTGGAAATAAAGAGGGAGTCAAAATGTTACTAAGGTGTCTCTGGCCTATTTCTTCCCAGTCAGTAATGTGTGGAGGCTGCTTCAGCATACACCTAGGATTAACATCATTTAAAATTAAATGGGAAAAATATTATTTTGTGATAGACATTGGGAAAGGATTATGACTGAACAAAGTAGTATCTGCCTAGGGAACCTGGTAAAATGTCATCGTAGCCCTATAGTCTTATCTCTCACTTATTGCACACATCTAAGCAATCCTTAGGCCGGGTTGACTCTCCTTTCTTAAATATCCATGCAGATTTTCACTCACCTCTAACTACATTTTCATGACTATTGACCTAATTTCCCAACACTGCAGTACCTTATCAACTCATGCCTTCAAACTTCTCACTGCCTTTAATCATCTTCTCTCCACATATTCTCTGTATTACCTCTAAAATGCAATATTGCTCGTTGACATCCAGTAGAGATACTTCCTCACAAAGATCTGTAATTTTCAAATGTAGTATCTTTGAGATTCACCTAAGGATTTTATAGTCTGACGTAAACTGAAGACTCAAAACTACGTGTTGCAAAAACAAAGTCACATTTAAGTTTAGCTTTAAAGTACAGATAGGCCGGGGTGCCTGGGTGGCTCAGTCGGTTAAGCGACCGACTTTCGCTCAGGTCATGATCTTGCGGTTCATGGGTTTGAGCCCCGTGTCGGGCTCTGTGCTGACTGCCACCTCAGAGCCTGGAGCCTGTTTCGGTCTGTGACTCCCTCTCTCTCTGGCCCTCCCCTGCTCACGCGCTCTCTCTCTCTCTCCTAGAAATAAATAAAACATTAAAAAAAAAAAAAAAGTACAGATAGGCCAAGCCAGGTAGAAAAGGAAAGCTCTTCTGGGCATTAAGCACATTCTGTGAAAGGAAAGAGTTTTTTGTTTTAATTAGAATTTTAGTAGATCTATAACAGATTTCCTGCCTGTAACCATAATTAGCAAACATCTGATAAAGCATAATATATGTGTGTGTGTGTGTGTGTGTGTGTGTATACATACATATACATTTCTGTTTATTTTTTAAATTGAATAGATTTAAACTTTTAATTCATGTAAAAAGACTATACCTGGGACATCTTACAACTTGTTATATTTTTCAAAAGACTTGTGATCTGAACCACATTTAACCTTATTTTAAAATGCTAACCTCAAAGCAATATTAACTGGATTTCCTCTTTGATGTGCCTGTTACCTGACTGGTTTCTCTGTATAAACAGTTATAAAGGTAGATAAATTATGACTTAGGAAATAACGGTTTCAGATTTTGATCAACAGTCAGCATAGGATGGAGTTGCCTAATAAAAACAAAACAAGGCAACTGTTGAGAGTTAGTCCTACGTGGATGTCTCAGATTGCTGCACACATTATCGACAAAGATATTAACAGCTTTTGTCTCAATCCTTCTTTTCAAGTGTACTTGTATAGCAAATAGACTTTCTCCTTTCTGGGCAAAAATTGGGCAAGTTTGCTTACAAACCCCATATAAAAGATCAAGGTTTGAGGTCGTCTGGGTGGCTCAGTCAGTTGAGCCTCTGACTTCAGCCTCAGTCATGATCTTACAGTTCATGAGTTCAAACCCCACATTGGGCTTGCTGCTGTCAGCCTATCAGCGCAGAGACCATTTCAGATCCTCTGTCCACCTGTCTGTCCCTCCTCTACTTCCACTCTCTCAGAAATAAATACATAGAAAAAAAAAAAAAGATTGGGGTTGCAAGGTCATAATTCTTCACTTGTGACACAAACTCACTGCATGTGTCACCACCACCTTGGCCCACCTCTGGGTTATACCCATTAGTCTGCAGGATAATAGGCACTCATAGGAACATTAAAATCAGGATGCCTGCGATACCTTGAGTAACAGTCTCTGACCTACGGGGACTAGTCTCTTCTGACAGCACCCATGAAACTATGGCAAGTTAACTGACTAGCCTGCAAGTAGGGTGAATCCTAGACTCATCACAGTTTTTGACATGAAGTCAGACAATTTTTCTGGCTTTCTATAGCGCTGTCCATGTAGCAGGATTCTCGCTCAGAGAGTCGTGCCACCAGGGCTTTTCTTTCCAGGAAGCAACTTTTTTCATGCCAGCACCACTCAGTTTGGTTTGTACCTGAAGAACTGAGCCCCGAAAGACACATGTCATAGTTTTTTATGCATATTCTATTTCTTTGTCTCCCATGTATGGTAACACACAAACGTGAAGTCTGATAAAGTGGTCTCATGTTACAAGGTTGTGAAGGATGTTGTCACGTACACGCACAGGTGCACGCATTTATCGCCAGGTTGCCTTGAGGTTCTTTTTTACTCTCTCTCTCTCTCCTTGGGGATGGGACCTTACCACATCCAAACTGTGATACAAGAAAGGCCGGTACAGAACATGATTGTTTTATCATGAGAGAAAGATATAAGAGTTTTAGGCTTTTTAATCATCTGGGATTTGTGAAATAGAGTACAAGAAAGAAGATATTTCTTTTTTTTTAAATGTTCCAGAAGTTTTATAAGGATTTCCTTGAATGTCCCATCATAAACTAAGCTTATGGAGCTCCAAGCTTGGAGCCTTGACCTAACATGCTTAGGTCAAGGCTCCAAGAGGCTAGACAGCAACTTACCATTTAAACGACATTTGCCACAGAAAGAACAACTATTGGAAAACTTTAACCTGGACAAATACTAGAGCTCACATGAGGTTGTGAGATATTTGATCCTCAACTAAAGAGAGTGGAGAGATGTCTTGTGCATGTTGAGAAGTTTGAATATGCCCCAGAAATGTAAATACCTGGAGAAAAAGACGAATCTAGTCCTAGGATAAAGACTACTCTAGAACCATCCTAACTATATTTAAGTCACTATTTTTGTTTAAAGCATTGCAAGATGTAACATATTTCAGTCACATAGTTGCTTGCACCCATAAAAATTAAGTCCAGGAAACCTGTATTAAGTGTTTGTTTTTTTTTTTCCATTTTGAGAGAGCATGTACCACATTGCTTCCTGAACAGACTAACAATGGAGAGAACATGGAAAAATATATAAATTTTAGTAATAAGACATGTCATATAATGAAGTACAGGGACAAATATTGATTTTTGACACCCTCAATCTCAGTACAGATATTGAGCACAAAAATAAACCGAGTCTATGTTAATCTCTCAAAACTCACCCTCAGCATGTTGTCAGTTTTCCTTCTGTGGATACTAATTTTCTACTGTTTGCATTTCTGAAGGCACACACTTACAATTGTTTCCTTTTAAACCTACTTATATATTTCATTTAACATCTCTCGGTTTCTGTCCTAATATTAATCAAAGTTCCAGTTATAGATATTATAATTTTAGACTTCAGCCATTGGAAGAGAGGAAATCTAGGGAATACCAAGATGTTTCATATATCCCTGAAGTCATCCATATAGAAAATTATTTATTAATTCATGCATGAGGTAAATAAGCAATGAAGGTTACAGAATACTTGCCAAGCTAGACTAAGAGATAATTCAGAGGGCATCAACATTCAGATTAAACATGGATTATATAAAAGCCACAATAAATTATAGTTTAGCTGAAGTGAAAGATCAAGAATCAAGAGGAAGAGAAGCACATAATAGGTCAGAAGATTAGTCCCTTGAATAAATTTCATTATATTCCTAATTTTTATGAAGATCAGCTATAAGGTTAAAAATTGTTTTGAGTGAAAATGATTCTACTGCCATGGAAAATTGGTTGGCATCATCTTTTAAAGTTGAATATCCCTATATGATGATTTGAAATTTTACTCCTGGATAAATATGCTATAAAAATTGTACACATGAATAGGAGATGTATATAAAAACGTTAATATCAGCAAAATTTTTAAAGTGAAAAAATATAATTTTTGTTCAGTGAAAATGAATTGTAGATCCATGCATCATTATGAATGAATAAAAATTGAACCCTACATAAACAAATTACAGAGGAATACATAGGAATGTCTTAATTCATGCAAAATGTCAAATAAGGCATTGCTATTTACAGCTTAGGGGAACAAACAAATGAAATAATACTGTAAGGAAAAATCAAGGGAATAGTTACTGCAAGCAGTATTTCCTGAGGTTTGGTAAAGGAATGTGACTGAAGGAGGAAACATGGAAGACTATAAAATGGTTTCTCTTACTTAAGCTGGACACTTGTTGGATATGTTTTGCTTTTTATTTGTTTGTTTATTTGAATGGTTTTTAATGGGCAATAGAGTATACTATTTGACAGCATAATGTCAGTTTCTAAAAGGCTTAGATAAAATACTGTTTCTACTACATACTAGCTTCAAACTTACATCTAATTACTCAAAATCTTTCTGCCTCAATTTCCTCACTGGGCTGTCAATTGGGAATACTTCATAGAGTTGTTGAGAGAATGAAATAATGAGATATAGTTCCTAAAACATGGCATAAAGAAATAACTCTTTGATAGTAAACGTAACTTTTGTGTAATTATTCGTAAGTTGTAAGTGTCTAAGTGTCTCTTCTGAGGACTTCATTTAAAGTTATTAGGAATGCTTTTTCCTTGTTTCAGTTTAACAACTGAACAACAAATTACATATATCTTTTGATATATTAACAGAATCTTTCCCTATCAAAAACTTTATTTCACCGGCATAATTAAAATATTTAGCATGTATTATATATAATTTAAAATTCTGTTATAATAGTCTAACAGAAATAACAATTTTGATGTATTAAAGTGTTTCATAAAGCAGCAAGTATTACAACCTCAAATCTTAAAACAGTTTTGAAAAAAATGAGTTAATTTCTTTAACTAATATCTACCTATTTAAAAATACTTGTTATAGGAACATTCTTTAATCACCAAAAAAGTAGACATTTTATAATAAACATTTGTTTATATACTTGTATAATTTTAAGATATATGTGTAATAATTTATTTTAATTTTTGAGAAAAAAATGTGGTTGCTTTCATATTCATCCACATACCCTTGTCCCTCTCAAGAAACAACCACTGCCATTAATTTGGTGACTATCATAACATTGTTATGTGTAATATACAAATACAGTATATGTAAGTACATATGTAAAATACAACATGGTTGTGTGATAATTATATAATTATACCACACCGCAGATATCTCTTTGCAATCCCTTTTTCAGTTAATTCAGAGATGCATTAATTTTTGTTGCTATATAGTACAGAATGTTTTATTTAAAGAATATCTACTAAAAGATACTTGGTAATTTTTCTTATTAAGTTATTTTATAAAAACTTCAATGTTTCTGTAATTTTTTATAAAATCAGACAATTGCAAAATAAATATTAAACACATCTACTTGTAACCTTGTGTCAAAGTTTTATGCAGAATAAAATGATTTTACCCTTAGAAAATTACATTCCAGTTATAAACATGAGAAGTATTTTTTTCTTAAAAATTAGCAATGAGTACATTTAGATAGAGAGGTTTTTATATTAGCTCAGATGCACTCCTCTTAAATGGGAATCACAAATATTTGGTAGATTTACTAACTTCATTAAAGGATGAATGCTTTCTTCACTAAATTGTCTTTCTAGTAAAATATATTACATTTTGGATAGTATATTATTTTGAAAATGGTATTGCCCTAATAATTCAATTATATTTCCACCCTATTTATTTTTTACAGTGGTAAAATGAAGTTCATTTTCCTGATAGAGGAAAGATAAAAACTTAGAATTTACTTTTCCACCATTAAAATTGTCATTTCTACAAAAAAAACCCCCACATTTATAGTAAGACAAATTTTATTCTCATCCTCCTATAGTAAATATCCAAGGTGTGTATTGCATGAATGACATGTCATGACATATGCACATAGATTATGAAGGAAATAGATATAAATATATATTCCATGAAACACAGTTAAAATTCTAGTTGTTTTTGGTGGCAATTATATCTAGTCATTTGATATGGTTCATTTTTGGCTTTAGTCAAACTAGAGTTGGAACAACTCTCGATATAAAAATCTAATAAGATTTTGGAAATCAGCTGTACATACATAAATTTTCTTACTAACCTTTGAAATATCAGAATAGAATTTGGTGGATCAGAATAGAAACTCTAACAATATTTCATTTATTAGTCTGGGCTTTTTATTTTCTATAAGGTGAGAAAAAGTTTTCCAAAAGAAGTCCATTTTCCAAAAGCAGTCTCTTTAAATGTTAACATGAAATTAGGTTTCTGGACAGGATGAGGTAACTAGTACTGGATTTGCATTCCAATCATACTCTACAAAAATAGATAACCTAAATGAATAAACTGTTTTATGCATTGGTCAGTCAACAAGAGACTTAGGATAGTTTTCTCTGAGAGAAAGGAAACAAATATGATTTTCCTTCTTTTAAAGAGAGAACTCAGGCTGAGCATGCTGCTATCACTGAATTGAGGAGACAGAGTTGTGAACTTAGGGAGCCCATGGAAGCTGAAATTTGTAGGTAGAGTACCAGAGAGGAAGAAGCCACATCAGGATAGAATCCTTGATAGGGAATACCTTGGGTCTTTCGATGCTAAACTACATATGGATTGCCTGAGACTCCACAAAACTAAGCAAAGGAATAGTTTCTGGAGTTCATCAAGACTAGTTGATACATGAATTCTGATGATAAAGAATCCAGAGATTAAGAGAATGCAAGGTTTGTTTAATATTCAAAAAATAATCAATGTGACTGTATATTAACAGAATAAAGGAGAAAAATCATGATTATATCATTAGATAAAGGACTCACATTTCGTCACATTTCAACATCCATTCATAAGAAACTTCCTCAACCTGATAAAAAGCATCTATAAAAAACATAGATAATATCCTACTTAATGATTGTAGGTAAGATGTTTTTCTTCCAAGACCACAAATAAGACAAATATTCATCCAGTTCACTTCTATTCAACATTGTACTAAAAGTCCTTTAAAAAAGGCAGTGGGTTAAGAAAAGGAAATAAGATCTATACAAATTGGTAAGGAACAAGTGAATTTGCAGTTACTTACATAGAATATCATAAGAAAATTCAGAGCTACAAAGCTAATGAGTAAATTTAACTATATATGTATATTAAAAGCAAAAATCAATCAGAAAATAGTTTATAAAAATGCCAATTATAATAGCATCAAAAAGTAAAAAAAACATATTTAGGAACTTAATAAAATATATGAAGATAAAACTCTGAAAATTATAAAACATTGATGAGACTAAAGACCTAAATATATTAAGAGATATTCTGTTTATGAATTGAAAATTTAAATTTAAATGCCAAATACCCCAAAATTGAACTATGGATTTATTCAATCTTAATGAAAACCCTAGTGGTTTTATTTTTTATAGAAATTAATAAGCTCATCTTAAAGTTTATGTGGAAATACAAAGTACCTAGAATGGCTAAAATGATTTTGAAAAAGAAGAAGGAAAAAAAAGAAACAGGAATGAGGGTAAGAAGATATTTGCCTAATTTCCAAACTTGCTTTAAAGCTACAATAATCAACATAGTATACTGGCAGAAACATATACATACAGAGCAGTAAAACATTGTAGAGTCCAGAAACAATCTGCATAAGTATGCTTAATTCCTTTTTGATTTAAAATTTTTTTAATGTTTATTTATTTTTGAAGGAAAGAGAGAGACAGCACATGAGCTGGGGAGGGGCAGAGTGAGAGAGGGAGACAGAATCCAAAGTAGGCTTCAGGCTCTGAGCTGTCAGCACAGAGCCCAACATGGTGTTTGAACTCACAAGCTATGAGATGTTGACCTAAGCTGCAGTCTGATGCTTAACTACTGAGCCACCCAGTTGTTCCTACTTAATTACATTTTTTATAAACACACAAGGCAATTCAATGATGGGCAGGGGGAGGAAAGAATCTTTTCATCAGATAGTGCTGAAATGATTAGCTGTCTTTAAGAAAAGTAAGCCTTAACACACACAAAATCTTGAAATAGTTCATAGACCTACTTATAAATCTATAAAATAGAAGAAAATAATATAAGAGAAAATATTCATGGCCTTGGAGTACACAGATTTCTTAGACATGATAAAAGAAAAGCAAAGTTCACAAAAGACGAAATTGATGTGAACTTAATCAAATAAAGTAGCTTTCTTCTTTAAGTATACTTCTATAAAAATGAAAAGCCAATTCTCAGACTTAGATAAAACATTCAACTGCATATATCTAAGAAAGGACTTACAACCAGGATACATTAAGACCTTCTACAACTCAGTCTCAATTTAAAAACCCAATTACAAATATACAAAATATTTGGGAAAAAAACACTTCTCAACGACAATATACAACTAGCCAATAATCAAATTAAGCTATCCTCAGTATAATTGGTCATTAGGGAAATGACAATTAAAACTACAATTAGATATAAACCCATTATAATAGTTAAAATTTAAGTAATGGACAATACTAAGTTTTGGCAAGGATGTGGATGGATCAGCTAAAACTTTCATATATCACCAGTGTGAATGTAAAATGCTGCTATTCTGTAAAGTTTGTTGTTTTTATAGATATACATTTACAGTATGATCCAGCATTATCATGTCTTGGTATTTAACCAAGAGAAATGAAAGCATATATTGACAGGTATACTTGTATATGAATATTCAAAGCAGCTTTATTCATAATCGCTTCAAATTGGAAACAACCAAAACACTCATTAATAGGTGAATAAATAAACAAATAATGGTACCTTGATACAAGAGAATACTACTCAGAAAGAAGTAGCCTATTGATACATGTAGCAGTCAGAATAAATATACAATTATCAAGCAAGCAAACTAATGCGTAGTGACAGAAAACAGATTATTGCCTGAAGCTGTTTGACTGCAAATGAACACAAGGTAATTTGGGAGATAATAGAAATATTTATGTCTTGGTATCAGTGATGGTTATTTGAGGGTATACTTTTATCAAGTCATCAAAGTTTCTACTAAAATAAATTTTATATAAATTATACCTCAAGTGGATTTTAAAGGTTAATAGAATTAGAATTCAACTCCACCTAAAATTTTTTCAGTTGTTGAACATTGTAAACCATAACTTAATTCTCATGAAGCATACATTAAAACCAGAATGGAATAATGGTTTTCACCACAAACAATTATGACTGGATTTTAGCATAAATGGTGTGTCAAAAATCACAAACTTCAGACACTGGCAAAATGCGACTTAATCTGGCTACATAAGCAATTCACAATTTTGAATTGTGCATTTATAAGTAGTGTTGGGGGGAGGAGCACAAGTGAGAGAGGGGCAGAAAGAGAGAGCCAGAAAATCTGAAGCAGGTGGAATACTGACAGCAGCAAGCCCTATGTAGTCCTTGAACTCACGAACCATGAGATCATGACCTGAGCCAAAGTTGGATGTTCAATGGACTGAGTCATCCAGGTCCTCCTAGTATTGTTTAAAATTTATTTTTAAGAACAAAAAGCCACAGATAAGTGTTGAGTTACTATAAATGAAAAGTAAAAATAAAAAAAAAATTTAAAGAATATTCAATTACTATAACTATTGGGTGCCAGATGAGTCACTGGGCAATGAAAGGACAAAAAATGTGACAAAACTTAATTCCATGACAGGATTGTCATGTCTAAGCAAAATATAAAATAAACCTACTTATATGAATAGAGAAAATAATATTCCAAATAAAAATAATAATAGACAGGATAAAGATGTGAGGTGAATTTTGTGTTGAGTTGAATAAATTATTATACAAAAATTAATATACACTGTAAATTATTAGCAATTTATATGAACTTATGGTTTAAATATAAATTATTTTTAATGACTTAAGGTACATAGGATTAAATATCTGATCCAGTGTCTGGCACATAGTTGAGACTTTATTTGTTGAATGTGTCATCACCAGATTACATGACAGTGTGGTGAGTTTTAGAACACTGACAGAAGCCAAAAGCCAACTATATAAGAAAAAATATGTGTATCATTATCTGCAATGATAGCAGCTCAGTGATAAGAAACATAGAAACAGCCCAAAAAAACAGGCATTTGGGGTTAAGGGTAGTCATAGTCTATGTGTTTGAAGGAAAATATGGTGAAAAAGGACATTCACCAATTTGAGATAACCTAGGCACAGTTTTTAGAACAATGAAGCATTAGATGAGGATTCATATTCATAAGTAACATAAAATCTGTGTTTTAGCAATAGTTCTAAATGCTTTACATGCATAATACTATTAAATCCCTGGGGCGCCTGGGTAGCTCATTTGATTAATCTTCTGACTTCGGCTCAGGTCATGATCACATGGCTCATGGTTTCAGCCCCATGTTGGATTCTGTGCTGACAGCTAGCTCAGAGCCTGGAGCCTGTCTTTAGATTGTGTCCCCCTCTCTCTCTGCCCCTCCCCTGCTCATGCTGTCTCTATCTGTCTCTCAAAAATAAATAAAACATTAAAATTTAAAAAAATCCCAACAACCTATGAAGTAGGTACTATTATTACCCCCCTTGTATAGATTAGGAAACAAGACCCTGGTATATTCAACAGTTTACTTCAGTCATACAGTTAAAAGTGAAGCTAGAATGTAAATGTAGGCAATTGAAATCCAGAGATTAGAATTTTTGCCATTTTGCAATACTACCTCCACAAACACCCAGAATTTAGTTTGAGCCACCTTTGGGAAACAACATAGCCAGAAGAATTGATTGAAGCAAAGATGATGAGTGTTGTAGCCATAAGTTTTTGAAGTTGTCACGTTGCACTCAAAAAGGAGCTAACACAGGCAGAAAAAGTACAGTGATGAAGAATGTAGATAGGTTATCAGGTAAGGAGTTTATTAGTTAAGTTGTACATCTTTCAGGAAATTTATTCATAGGCAAAATGATTCAGACACTGAAATAGATTCTTCAAAACAAAGCATTACTTGAAAATATCAGGATAGGATGAAGGATGCATGGATTGAAAATAAAAATCAATTCCAGGAATGTGGTGATTTTTGAAGATTTCTTTATGACTTGGAAATATGAGACATTAGGAGACCTTTTGAGAATGCTAAACCACCTTTTCCTGTAAGTAACCCATAGGCCAGCCTGGAAAAAAAAAAGACATGCATAAAATGATTTTAAAAATTAATGATGAATAAAAATTCTAGGGATGTGGAGAAATTGACCTCTGCTTCTAAGACTCTGACACATTGGATAGAATTGATTTCAAGGTCAAGGACATGGTTCACCAAGCCTTTGAGAAGGTAATTTGTGAACAAAACTTGACTTTCATAGCACCTGCTCATTTTCTGAATTTCCCCAACATTGCTTCTATTACCAGATGTCTGTTGATCTTTTGCTTCCTGTGACCACATCAACACCACAAATGCTTTCGAATTTAGGACAAAAATGATTGTATATGTTTTAATATTTTAAATTATAAGGACAGGGGCACCTGGGTGGCTCAGTTGGTTAAGCATCTGACTTCAGCTCAGGTCATGATCTCGCAATTTATGAATTCAAGCCCTGTGTCGGGCTCTGTGCTGACAGCTCAGAACCTGGAGCCTGCTTCAGACTGTGTTTTTCTTTCTCTCTGCCCCTCCCCAACTCATACTTTGTCTCTCTTTGCCTCTCGAAAATAAATAAAATGTTTTTTTTAATAATCTTTAAATTATAAGGACAGTAACTCTCATGTTATGTTGATACTAACTATAAAATTATAGTTTCATGTTAATTGCCAAAGACCTGATTTCCCATTAATGGCTATTAAAGAGTGCTCATATGGGATAATGAATTGGAAACCAAAAATGATAAATATGTTATTCCTTATGAGAATGAAAGTGGAACTATTCACCATGCTACTCAGCTAATGAAAAGCTGAATATTTCAGCAGAGACTGTTAACAATCCAAATATTTACAGACTTCAAGTTCTTCAGATATTGTCAAACTGCCAAAATTTGAACTAACTCTAAGAGTCACTAAGGAACAGTCTCTTTCTTTTAAGTGTTTACTGAAATTCAAGTTAGTTAACATATAGTGTACAGTTTCAGGTATACAATTTAGTAATTCAACACTTCCATACAACACCCAGTGCTTATCACAAATGCACATCCTCATCACCAATTTAACCCATCCCCCCACCCACCCCTCTTCTGGTAACCATCAGTTTGTTCTGTATAGTTAATAGTCTGTTTCTTGGTTTGCTTCTCTCTCTCTCTCTATATATATATATATATCTTTTCCACTATGCTCATTTGTTTTGCTTCTTAAATTCAACATCTGAATGAAATCATATGGTATTTGCCTTTCTTGGATTGATTTATTTCACCTAGCATAATACTCTAGGTCCTTCCATGTCATTGCAAATGGCAAGATTTCATTCTTTTTATGGCTGAGTAATATTCCCTTGTGTGTGTGTGTGTGTGTGTGTGTGTGCACGCACGCGCATGCACACGTGTGTATATACATATATACACATATACTCACACACACACACACACACACACACACACACACACACATATATATAACATCTTTATCCATTTATCATAGGATGGACAGTTGGGCATCCTATGGTAAAGGTGCTTATATCCCTTTGAATTAATATTTTTGCATTCTTTGGGTAAATACCTAGTAGTACAATTGCTGGATTATAGGGTAGTTCTATTTTTGACTTTTTGAGGAATCTTCATACTATTTTCTAGAGTGGCTTCACCAGTTTGCGTTGCCACCAACAGTACAGGAGGATTCTCCTTTCTCCATATCCTTGCCAATATCTGTTGTTCCTTGTGTTGTTGAATTTAGCCATTCTGACAGGTGTGAGATAATATCTCATAAGACCCTGAATAGCACTGGTTGGCTCAGTCACTTAAGCATCCAACTTTGGCTCAGGTCATGATCTCATGGTTCATGGGATTGAGCCCCAAGTCAGGCTCTGTGCTGACAGCTCAGAACCTGAAGCATGCTTCAGATTCTGTGTCTCCCTCTCTTTTTGCCTCTCTCCCATTTGCATTCTCTCTCTATCTCTCTCTCTCAAAAATAAACATTTTTTTAAAAAGACCCCAAATAGCCAAAGCATCCTTGAAAAAGATAAACAAAGCTGGAGGCATCACAATTCTGGATTTCAAGTTATATTTCAAAGCTGTAATGATAAAACAATATGGTATTGGCATAAAAATAGACATAGATTAATGGAACAGAATAGAAAATCCAGAAATGAACTCACAACTATATGGTCTTTAATCTTCAACAAACCAGGAAATAAAATGCAGTGGGAAAAAGTCTCTACAACAAATGGTGTTGGGAAAACTGCACAGCAACATGCAAATGAATGAAATTAAACCACGTTCTTATACCATACACACACACAAAAGAAAAATTCAAAATGAATGAAAGACCTAAATGAAACCATTAAAATCCTTAGGAAAAAAACACAGGCAGCAACTTCTTTGACATTGGCCATAGCTGTTTCTTGCTAGATATATCTCCTGAGGCAAGGGAAACAAAAGTAAAATAAACCATGCAGACTTCATCAAAATAAAGTTTATGCATGGAGAAGGAAACAGTCAACAAAACTAAAAGGCAGCCTATGGAATGGGAAAAGATACTTGCAAATGATATTATCTGATATAGGGTTAGTATCCAAAATATATAAAGAACTTATCAATCTCAGCATCCAAAAAACAAATAATCCAATTTAAAAATGGGCAGAAGACATGAATAGACATTTTCCAAAGAAGACATTTACATGGCTAACGAATACATAAAAAGATGCTCAATAACACACATCTTCAGATAAATACAAATCAAAACTATCAGATATCACCTCATACCTGTGGGAGTGAATAAAAGTAACAACCCAGGAAACAACTTATTGAAAATATAGACCACAGTGCATAGTGTATGGTAATTGGCATCAATATTTATTGAGTACCTGATAACTTCCAAATTTTTATTTTAAATAGAAAATGACATGGTCAGAAGTGGGTTTTATTTTTTATTTTTGTTTTTTAATGTTTTATTTATTTTTAGGAGAGAGAGAGACAGCGTGAGCAGGGGAGGGTCAGAGAGAGAGGGAGTCACAGACTGAAACAGGCTCCAGGCTCTGAGCTGGCAGTCAGCACAGAGCCCGACGCAGGGCTCGAACCCACGAACCGCGAGATCATGACCTAAGCGAAAGTCGGACGCTTAACCGACTAAGCCACCCAGGCGCCCCGAGTTTTATTTTTTAAAAGAATTTATTTTAGAACAATTTTATATTTGCAGAAAAATTATGCAGATCATACAAATGGTTCCTATCTACTCCATACCCTATTTCAATTATTATTGATATCTTACATTAGCATAGTACATATATTTTAAATGAGCCAACATTGATGCAATATTAACAAAATTTATTCTTTATTCAGATGTTTTTTGTTTTATTTATTTTTTATTTTTTAGATGTCTTTTGTTTTAACCTAATGCCTTTTGTTCTGTTCCAAAACATTCATTCAGGAACGCACAATACACTTAATTTTCATGTCTCCTTAGATACTTTAGGCTGTAATATTTTTCACAAATTTTCCTTTTTTTCATGATTTTGACAGTTTGGAGGATTAATGGTCAGAATGTTATAGGATGGCCCTCTTTTGGAATTTTCTATTATTCTCATGATTACGCTGAGTTTTGAGAATGTAGGGAGGAGGATCATAGAAGCAAAGTGCCTCTCTTATCACATTATATTAAGAAAATATTCTGTCACCATGATTTATAATTATGATGTTGAACTTGATCACCTGGATGAGGTAATATTTGCCAGGTTTCTCTACTTTAAAGTTACTCATTACCATTTCCCATAGTATACTCTTAAAAGGAAGCCACTAAGCATCACCCACACTTAAGTGAAGAGTTAGGCTCCCTCTCCCTTAGGATGGAGTATCTATGTAAATTATTTGTAATTCTTTTGCAGTGAAGATTTGTCTCCTCACGTATTAATTTTTTAATCATTTATTTAAATAAGTATAGAACGCTATTGATAAAGAGTTTTCCTGTCTTCATATAAATTCTAAATTAGATCATTTTCTTTTTCCCTGAAGAGCTTGTTTTAGTATTTTTCTCAGGGAAAGTCTGCTGTCAATGAATTCCATCAGTTTTAGTTTGTCTGAGAAAGCATATCTTCTTTACTTCTGATGGAAGATTTTATTAGATGTAGAATAATAGGTAAGCATTTTAAAAATTCGGTACTTAAAATATTTTATTGAAGCATCTTTTTCCTTGTATGGTTTCTGACTAAAAGTCCTATGTAATCCTGATTTTTGTTCCTTTATAGGCAGCATGATTTTTTTCCCTTTGACTTCTTTCAAGATTTTCTTTATATTTTTGGGGCGCCTGGGTGGCTTAGTCGGTTAAGCGTCCGACTTTCGCTTAGGTCATGATCTCACGGTTTGTGGGTTCGGGCCCCGCGTCGGGCTTTGTGCTGACTGCCAGCTCAGAGCCTGGAGCCTGTTTCAGTCTGTGACTCCCTCTCTCTCTGACCCCTTCCCTGCTCTCTCTCTCTCTCTCTCTCTCTCTCCTAGAAATAAATAAAAAACATTTAAAAAAAAGATTTTCTTTATATTTTTGAGTTTTGCAGTTTGAATATGATATGCCTAGGAGTATGTGGGTTTGTTTTTGTTTGTTTAATTTTTTGGTTGGTTAGTTGTTAGTTGGTTTTGCTTTCGTTTTTATGTATTCTGCTTGGTATTCTCTAAACTTCTTGGATATATCATTTTATGGCTGTGATTATTTTTGAAAAGTTCTTGACCATTAATATTTTAGATATTTATTAGCTCTGTTCTTTTTTTCTTCTTCTGGTATTTCCATTACACACATTGAAATTTTCCCACAATTCTTGGACATTCTATTCTCTTTACATTTGAAAATAACCATAGTAATAGAAGAATTTTGATAAATATCTCCAAAGTTTAAAAGTCATCATAAGTAATTCAGTGCATCATTAAGAAAATATAAAATAATATATCAAAATATGTTGTAGGATGCATTGCATTAATGACAGTGGAGAATAAGTATCAAAAACAACAACAATAATGAGTCTATTATTAAGACTGACTGCAAAGACATATGTCTACAAAAGATAATGACACTCTTTTCAGACAAAACATGCTGCTTAGTTTCCACTTTCGTTTATTGTAGGGAATTCTAAGCATTCTGGACTTCAAAACACCTCCAAAATATTTTGTACTCAGTTTCCCTTGCTCCAGAATGCAGTCTTTACTGCATTTTACCTGAAAAAAAAATTCCTTCTTTGTAGAGGAAATTACCACTTCTAGCCCACCAAAGGAGCAGTTTACAAAATTTGTAGAGCAAGAAAGCATGCTTCCAATAGTAAGATACATGAATACCAGAAGGGAATTATTAAGCCCATCAGAGGGCAATGGGCTACAACTGCCATGAAGTCTCTGAGAAGCTGAACTCTTAAGTAAAAAAGTACTTACATTAAACCACATGATTTCTAGAATTTCCTCAGAAGATGGACTGAGTTAATTTAATGACCAAAAAAATAATTCAGAAAATCTTTAATACTATTAAAGGCAATATTCTGAAGCAAATTAATTTTTGTGATTATCTAAATACAGTTCTAAGAAAACTGTCAGCAATATAAAAAATTTACAACTAATTCAATGGAATTTTGTCCATATCTCTAATTTAATCTAATGCTCAAAAACCTTAGTGTTCTCCATGCTTAATCATTCACAAATCTGAATATGGAAAATCCATTTTGATATTTTAATGATACAATCAAATGCATGAAGCATGAAAAGTGGATTGGGTTGAACCATTTTATTGCATACAGATGTTTTGGAACCACTTTAGAGGTATTTCTTTTTGTAGTACCTAGTGATATAATTTTATAGTTTATTGCTGAACATTCAATTAAATCATAAAATAATAATTCAATTAAAGCATCAAAGAATATATTGTGATAATTTAAATTATGTTTTATCAATCTCATTAATATAATTAGTCTTAGATAACAAATATGATTGGGTCCTAAATATGAGATTTAATTGGTTCATTTCCATAATTGGAGCTATCTTATTTAAGATAATTTTTCCCTTTTTAAAACATAGTTGTTTCATTTTCATAAAATAAGCCTTCTGAGTTAGATAAGAGAAATAGAATTATGGTGAAACTTAAGCATTGGTTTCCATTTATCCCTGGATCAAACCCAATGGGCCCTCTCCTTAATTTTAATTACTGATCCAAGCATGTAATACATGTTTTGCCTATGGCATTCCTAGACAATTTAGCTCTGTCCACATTTGAGGTTTTAGTCTTTAAGAAAAAAGAAAAAAGATATTCCTCCTCATTTGGATATTAAATTAATAAAATCAGGCCATAGCTTTCTAAAATTGATATTTTTAATTTAATTTCTAAAATGCAATAATGGTTCTGCTAGCTCTGGCAATTTGGGATTATGTGTGTAGCTTTCTGGTTGCTGAAGTTAAGACAAAACCCATATTGAAAGCTGTCTGGCCAGATTCAACATCACTGCAGTTTTTAGCCATGTTCTCTAAAATGAACTTTTGAGCCAATTCACTAAGAATTGGTAAGAGATTCAGGAAATGACTTACTGAGTGTACTTCAACTATAACCTTTCAAAGAGATCTGTAGGAAGTGACTTAAGATATATGAGAGTATCACATTAAAAAAGTATAACTCAGGAACCCCAGCAATAGATTTGTGCTGAGGAATATATGGTTACATGTATATGCCAAAGTGGTAAGTTTGGGACCAAAAACGGCACATTCCCTTCCGATTTTCTTCTTTTTTTGTGTGTGTTTATTTATTATTGAGGGAGACAGAGTGTGAATGAGGGAGGAGCAGAAAAAGAGGGAAACACAAAAGCCAAAGATACAAGGCTTGAACTACTAAAGTACAAGATCATGGCCTGAGCCAAAGTCGGACCCTTAACCGACTGAACCAGGCACCCTTACCCTTCCTGTTTTCTAAGTGAAGATACAATGTTTTCTTACACACTACTTCTGGGAACCAAGATAAAATATCAGAGAGTTTCCTTCTTAACACTGTTCTAATATGCCTTGCAGAAACTTCCATTTTTATAAAAGCTTCAGAGTTTGACAGACAGTAAAAGTAATACAAAGAAATGTTTATTGAACTCTTAGTATGTTCCAGAAACTGTTTTAAGCACATTACTTATCAAATGTAATCTTCAAAAAAGCCTGGTGTTGGTCAATGACTTACGTATGGAGACTTAGTTTTGGCTAGACCAGGTTTCCTGGTTAGAGTGTTCGCCTTCCCTGAATGTCATTATATCTATAACACTTTGCTTTTATCACTGGTTTTGTTTCCTTTACTCTTACATTTTAAATACAACATCAGGAGGTACAGTGTCTGTTCTAGTTACCACATATCCCTTGCTCATAACACATTGCTATATTCATAACAGATATTTAAAAGCATTTGTTGGGTTGTATGATGAAGAGATGTTTGAGTTAGCAGTTAGAAAATTAGTACATTCTTTTTCAAGAACTGTAAGTTAAGAAAATAATTAGATGTAAGCAAATCCTGTTGTGACCCTTTAAAATGTGTACAATTTGAATAATTTTAAAGAATAAAACTAAAATCATTGTTAAAATGCCTCAATTTTAGTAAAATTTATGAACAGTATTTACTGATTTTCAAGCTCACTTCTTTGGCCAGATATTTGAAAATAAATGCATGAGTATAACTGAGTGAATTAACACACTAATCATCTCCTCCAGTAGGGTTACATAGGGCTTATTTCTGCTTGCAAGTGAAACCAGTATGTCTTAAAAACCTACAAGTAAAATATTCTCTAATTCTGTGTCAAATGGTGGTTCAGATCCTAGAGTCTATTATACCAATCAGCCGATATGAACATGGGTTTCAGCTCTGGAGTGTGCCATACTGAATACTCTACCAGCTGACTAGGCTTTGTGCAAACCTTTATTATCTCTACCTTGTCCTGCCTCTCTTCCTGCTCTTCATTTATGATCGATTATATTCTCTGCAGCAGCAGGGAAACAAAGCACTTGCTTCAGTGGGCCTTTTCCATCTCTGGTTTCTCTTTTCTGCTTCCATGATTTCCAGCTGTTTCCTAATATTTTTCCTGTATGTATGAAAAAGGAGCAAACCCTGAGAGGTATACAAAATAATTCAAGAGATGTTCCTCTGAATTTAAAAAGCCAGATGTTTAAGGAAACTCTTCTTTAGGGAAGTGTGTTAAATAGTCTTTCATGTGTACAGGTTTATATTTATAGCATGAGATAACAATAAAGGCAACTGAGCCTATTGCCCAACAAAGTGAAATCAAAATTTTAAATTCTGCATATTCGGGGGTACCTGAGTGGCTCAATCAGTTGAGAATCGACTTCAGCTTGGGTCATGATCTCACACTTTGTGAGTTCCAGCCCTGTGTTGGACTTTGTGGTGATAGTTCGGAACCTGGAGCCTGCTTCGGATTTTTTGTCTCCCTGTCTCTCACTCCGACTTATACTCTGTGTGTGTGTGTCTCTCTCTCTCAAAAATAAATAAAACATTTAAAAAATTAAAAAATAAATTCTTCAGATTTTGACTTATAGTACAATAAATTAGATTTTGATACAAATTGATTATTTAAGAGCATGTTAACTTGTAGACAATAAGCTAATAGATCATTCCATAGTCAGAAATATATTTCTAAATAATTAAAGGGGACACTAAGTTATTGATATGATTAATGGTTAATCAGATTATTTGAATTTTTAGCACTATATAAAATTAATATTATTGCTTATAAGATCCTGTATCAATTTCCCTTTATATTTGAGAGTATTTTCTCTCCCAATTTTCTTTTTTTTTTAATTTTTATTTTTTTTTAATGTTTTATTTATTTCTAGGAGAGAGAGAGAGAGAGACAGCGTGAGCAGGGGAGGGTCAGAGAGAGAGGGAGTCACAGACTCTGAAACAGGCTCCAGGCTCTGAGCTGGCAGTCAGCACAGAGCCCGACGCGGGGCTCGAACCCACGAACCGCGAGATCATGACCTAAGCGAAAGTCGGACGCTTAACCGACTAAGCCACCCAGGCGCCCCTTTCTCTCCCAATTTTCTAATGGGCTATGGGATTTGTAAATGATTTGATCCCTAGAAGTCCTATTGTTAACAAAATGTGTGCACATATCCTGCAATTTTAATTTTGAAATATGTGTAGTATTAATAACAAATAGTCATATAGCATGTACTAGGTATTACTATTGTTAGTAGTTTACTCATATTAACTCCTTTTGCCTTCATAATAACCATATATATGTACAATTCTTTTTTTAAATTTATTGTTTAATTTACATCCAAGTTAGCATATTTTGCAACAATGATTCCATGAGTAGATTCCTTAATGTCCCTTACGCATTTAGCCCAGGTCTCCTCCCACAACCCCTCCAGCAACCCTCTGTTTGTTCTCTATATTTAAGAGACTCATGTTTTGTCCTCCTCCCTGTTTTTATAATTGTTTTGCTTTCCTTCCCTTATGTTCATCTGTTTAGTATCTTAAATTCTTCATATGCGTGAAGTCATAGAATTCTTTCTCTGACTAATTTCATGTAACATAATACCCTCCAGTTCCATTCACATAGTTGAAAATGGCAAGATTACATTCTTTTTGATTGAGAATGATATTCCATTGTATATATGTACTGCATCTTCTTTACCCATTCACCTGCTGATGGACATATGGGCTCTTTCCATACTCTGATTATTGTCCATAGCGCTGCTTATAAACATTGGGGTGCATGTGCTGCTTCGAAACAGCACACCTGTGTCCCTTTGGTAAATACCTAGTGAACAATTACTGGATTGTAATATAGTTCTATTTTTAATTTTTTGAAGAATCTTCACACTGTTTTCCAGAGTGGCTGTACCAGTTTGCGTTCCCACCAACAGTGCCAAAGAGATCCTCTTTCTCTACATACTCACCAACATCTGTTGTTGCCCGAGTTGTTAATGTTGCCATGCTGACAGGTATGAGGTGGTATCTCATTGTGGTTTTGATTTGTATTTCCCTGATAATGAGTGATGAGCATTTTTTCATGTGTCTGTTCACCATCTGGAGGTCTTCTTTGGAAAAGTATCTATTCATGTCTTTTGCCCATTTCTTCAATGGATTATTTGATTTTTCGGTGTTAAGTTTGATAAGTTTTTTATAGAATTTGGATACTAATCCTTTATCTGACATGTCATTTGCAAATATCTTTTCCCATTCCATCAGTTGCCTTTTAGTTTTGCTGATTGTTTCCTTTGCTGTGCAGAAGGTTTTTATCTTGATGAGGTTCCAATAGTATATTTTTGCTTTTGTTTTCTGAGCCTCTACAGACATGTTGAGCAAGAAATTGCTGTGGCTCAGGTCAAAGGTATTTTTGCCTGCTTTGTCCTCTAGAATTTTGATGGCTTCCTGTCTTATGTTTAGGTCTTTCATCCATTTTGAGTTCATTTTTGTGTATGGTGTAAGAATGTGGTCCATGTTCATTCTTGAGCATGTCACTGTCCAGTTTTCCCAGCACTGTTTGCTGAAGAGACTGTCTTTATTCCATTGGATATTCTGTCCTGCTTTGTCAAAGATTAGTTTGCCATATGTTTATGGGTCTATTTCTGGATTGTCCTGTTCCATTGATCTGAGCATCTGTTTTTGTTCCAGTACCATACTGTGTTGATGATTACAGCTTTGTAATGTGTCTTGACATCTGGGATTGTGATGCCTCCAGCTTCACTTTTCTTTTCATGATTGCTTTGGCTATTTGGGGTCTTTTCTGGTTCCTACAAATTTTAGGATTGTTTGTTCTAGCTCTGTGAAGAATGCTGGTGTTATTTTGATAGTGATTGCATTAAATATGCAGATTTTTTTTGAGTAGTATTGACATTTTAACAATGTTTTTTCTTCCTATCCAGAAGCATGGAATATTTTTCCTTTTTTGTGTGTCTTCTTCAATTTCTTTCTTAAGCTTTATATAGTTTTCAGTTTTTACTGATCTGTTCAGTTTACATCTTTGATTATATGTATTCCTAAATATTTTATAGGTTTTGGTGCAATTGTAAATGGGATCAATTCCTTGATTTCTCTTTAGGTTGCTTCATTATTGATGTATAGGAATGCAACAAATTTCTGTGCATTGATTTTATATCCTGTCACTTTGCTGAATTCATGGATCAGTTCTAGCAGGTTTTTAGTGAGTTTTCCGTATAGAGTATCATGTCATCTGCAAAGAGTGAAAGTTTGACTTCCTCCTGGCGAATTTGTATGCCTCTTATTCCTGTGTGTTGTCTGATTGCTGAGGCTAAGACTTCCAATACTAAGTTGAATAACAGTGGTGAGAGTGGATATCCCTGTCTTGTTCCTGACCTTAGAGGGAAAGCTCTCAGTTTCTCCGTATTGAGAATATGGACATTGAGTCTTTCATATATAGTTTTTTGAAGTACGATCCTTCTATCCCTACTTTCTTGGGTTTTTGTTTGTTTCTTTGTTTTTGATTTATTTTTGGTCAAAAATGGATGCTGTAGTTTGTCAAATGCTTTCTATGCAGCTATTGAGAGGAACACATGGTTCTTGTTCTTTCTTTTATTGATGTGATATATCACATTGATTGTTTTGTGGATATTGAACCAGCCCTGCATCACAGACATAAATCCCACTTGGTTGTGGTGAATGTTTTTTTATTTTTTAATTTATTGTTGGATCCTGTTGGCTAGTATCTTTTTGAGGATTTTTGCATCCATGACCATCAAAGAAATTGGTCTTTAGTTCTCCTTTTTAGTGGGCTCTTTGTCTGGCTTTGGACTCAAGGTAATTCTGCCTCAAAAACTGAATTTAGAAGTTTTCCTTCCATTTCTGTTTTTTAGAAGAGTTACAAAAGAATAGGTGTTAACTCCTCATTAAATGTTTTGTAGAATTTCCCTAGAATCTTGCTTATTTGGAAGATTTTTGATTACTAATTCAATTTCTTTACTAGTTATGGGTCTGTTGAAATTTTTTATTTCTTCTTGTTTCAGTTTTGGTAGTTTATATGTTTCTAGGAATTTGTCCATTTCTTCCAGATTGTCCATTTTTTGCCATATAATTGTTCATAATATTCTCTTATTATTGCTTGTATTTCTGTTATGTTGGTTGTGATCTTTTCTCTTTCATTTTTGATTTTATTTATTTATTTGAGTCCTTCCCTTTTGCTTTTTGATCAAACCGGCTAGGGATTTATCAATTTTGTTAATTCTTTCAAAGAACCAGCTTCTGGTTTCATCGATCTGTTATTCTGTTTTTGTTTCTGTTTTTATTTATATTTTTGTTTTATTTTGATAGCATTGATTTCTTCTCTAGTCTTTATTATTTTCTGTCTTCTGCAGGTTTGGAGTTTTATTTGCTATTCTTTTTCCACCTCTTTGAGGTATAAGGTTAGGTTGTGTATTTGAGACCTTTATTCCTTCTTTAGGAAGACCTAGATTGCTATATACTTACCTCTTATGACTGCTTTTGCTGTGTCCCAGAAGGTTTGCATTGTGGTGTTACTATTTTCATTGGCTTCCATGTGCTTTTTAATTCATTCTTTAACTTTTTGGTTATCCCATTCATTCTTGAGTAGGATGTTCTTTACTCTCCAAGTATTTGTTATAGTTCCACATTTTTTTCTTGTGGTTGATTTTGAGTTTCATGGCTTTGTAGTCTGAAAATGTGCACAGTATGATCTTGATCTTTTTTACTTGTGGAGGGATGATTTGTGTCCCAGTATGGGATCACTTCTGGAGAATGTTCCATGTGCACTTGAGAAGAATGTGTTTTCTACGGCTTTAGCATGAAATGTTCTGAATGTATCTTCTAAGTCCATCTGGTCAGTGTATCATTCAAAGCCATTGTTTTCTTATGGATTTTGTATTTAGGTGATCTGTCCATTGCTGTAAACTGAAGTCCCCTATTATGATGGTATTTTTATCAATGAGTTTCTTTTTGTTTGTGATTAGTTGATTTATATATTTGGGTGTTCTGTGTTTGGAGCACAAATGTTTACAATTGTTAGGTTTTTTGGTGGCTAGACCCCTTAATTACAATATAATGCCCTTCTTCATCTCTTGTCACGTCTTTATTTTAAAATCTAGATTGTCTGATGTAAGTATGGCTACTCAATCTTTATTTTGGCGACCATTAGCATGTTAGGTAGTTCTCCATCCCCTTATTATCAATCTGAAGGTGTCTTTAGGTGTAAAATGGGTCTCCTGTAAACAGAAAATAGATGGATCTTGTTTTCTTATCCATTCTGTTACCCTGAGTCTTTTGATTGGAGTCTAAACATTGATGTTTAGAGTGAGTACTGAAAGATATTAATTTATTCCCATTATGTTGCCTGTAGAGTTAAAGTTTCTGGTAGTATTCTCTGGTACTTTCTAGTCTTTGTTGCTTTTGGTTTTTGGATTTTTCCCCATCTTTTTTCCTCTCAGAGAATCCCCCTTAACATTTCTTGCAGGGCAAGTTTAATGGGTATGAACTCCTTTAATGTTTGTTTGCCTGGGAAATTTTTTATCCCTCCTATTTTGAATGACAGCCTTTCTGGAGAGAGAATTCTTGACTGCATATTTTTCCAATTCAGCACATTGAAAATACCCTGCCACTCCTTTCTGGCCTGCCATGTTTCTGTGGATAGGTCTGCTGTCTTCCCTTATAGGTTAAGGACTTTTTTTTTCTTGCTGTTTTAATGATACTTTTTGTAACCAAGTATTTTGTGAATTTGAGTATGAAATGCCTTGTTGGTGATCATTTTTTTGTTGAATCTAATGGGAGTTCTCTGTGTTTCCTGGATTTTCATGTCTGTCTTTCTGTAGGTTAGGAAAGTTATGATTTGCTAACACAAATTTTCTACCCCCTTTTCCCTCTCTTCCTCTTCGGGGACCCCTATGATTTAATGCTATTCCTTTTTAATAAGTTGCTGAGTTTTTTTTTTTAATGTTTTATTTATTTCTAGGAGAGAGAGACAGCGTGAGCAGGGGAGGGTCAGAGAGAGAGGGAGTCACAGACTGAAACAGGCTCCAGGCTCTGAGCTGGCAGTCAGCACAGAGCCCGACGCGGGGCTCGAACCCACGAACCGCGAGATCATGACCTAAGCGAAAGTCGGACGCTTAACCGACTAAGCCACCCAGGCGCCCCAGTTGCTGAGTTTTCTAATTTTTATGTCATGCTCTTTTGCCTTAGTCTCCCTCTTTTTTTTTCTGCTTCATTATTCTCTATAAGTTTGTCTTCTATATCAGTGGTTCACTGCTGTGCCTCATTTATCTTTGCCACCATGGCATCCATTTGAGATTGCAGCTCAATTATAACATTTTTTATTTCATCCTGACTAGCTTTCATTTCTTTTATCTCCACAGAAAAAGATTCTAGTCTTTTTTCAACCCCAGTCATTCTAAATTCTGGTTCAGATATTTTGCTTATCCCTGACTATGATTTCTTCCTGTTCTTTATTTTGAGGTGAATTCCTTTGTTTCACCATTTTGAAGGAAGAAAACAAATTAACAAAGTAAGAAAAAATTACAATTTAAAATTTAAAAACAACACAAAGAAATGAAATAAAGAATGCTAGATCCCAGGTGTGTTTTGATCTGGTTGTTGAAAGAAGCTTGATACATTAGAGAAAAAGGGAAATGATAAGAAAAGAAAAAAAAAACAAGGAAAAGGATTGAAAATTTGAAAAAAAATGAATAAAATAAAATAGAATAAAATGAAATAGTGAAAGTAAAATAGAATTTAAAAATTTATGAAAAAGTAAAGAATATAGTAGAAAAAATAAAGAAAAATCTTTTTGATAAAAATGGAAAATAATAAATTTTTTCTCTTTCTGTATTCAGGAATAAGAAAAGAAAAGAAAAAGAAAAAAATGAATAAAAGGACTAGGAAACAGAATGAAATATAATTGAAATTACATTTGGTTTCTCATAGAAGTCAAGTTATGAAGCACTTTATAGTCCTTAAACTAAGCAAGTGGAGAGACTTGTGTTCCTCAAGAGCGCTGTTGGACCAGTTGGGCGGAGTTTAGTATAATGGCTCCATTCCCCACTAGATGGCAGTGCTTAGCTTACTGGGGTGGATTTTTGTGGTGCCTGTAAGCATGTATGGGGGAGAGGTGAAAATGGTGTCACCTAGCTACCCAGTCTCTAGTATTGGAACTCTGTGCTCTCCCAGACCGGTAATCAAGCACCTCTCTTTTGTCTCCGGCTTCCATCCAATCCATGCTAATACACTGCCCATGACCAAGCCATCACGCTGCCAGGCAGCACCTCCCTTCTGAATTTTATCTTAAATGGGACTGTGCTTCCCAACCCCTCACTTCTGAGGGATTGGGGCTTTGACCTGCTCTGACCCTCTGGGAGAGGTTCTTGCTGAACAATGGCCCCCAGGAACATTCATGAGACCTCGCTGCTGTCGACACCCTATGGCTGGGTGCCAGCCCACCCCAGAAAAAGCTTGTGCAATCTTGTAGCTGCTGTGTTTCATGGTTTATGGAAAATCACAACGCATACTTGGCACCAGTCTTCCCCCTTTCCGTCCTGCTTCCAGCACCAGCAAATATCGTTCTCCACGCTCAGTTGGGAACTTTGCCCATCGAGAGGCCACACGGCCTGTACCAAATGTCCTCCCAGCAGGGTAACCGCCACTCCCCGTGTGGCCTGCAGACCCCTCTAATCTCACTCTCTGCCTCTTGGGATTCCCACCCAAGCACCTCCAGGTATCCAGCTATGGAGTTTCAGACTCTGTGTTCCCCTGTTTATAGAGTCTTCATAAAATTTAAGCTCTCTCCTTTCTCCTTTCTTCCTTTTGTGTTCAGTCCTTGTGGCTGTTTCCACTTTACCACTTTCTCTCTAGCTGCTTTTCGGGGTGTGCTTTTCCCATACTTTCCCTCCACCCCCACCCCCGTTCTCTCTCTGCAAGCCAAACCAGCTCCCTGCCTTCTGTGACATCTCTCTCCCCCAGTTCACCTCTCCACACTGTGTACCTGCCATGTTCTGTGGTTCAGGTTGTGTGGATTGTTGTGTTAATCCCCAAATCAATGTTCTAGGTGTGCAAGATGATTTAATGTTGATCTGACTGCATTTCAGGGAGGAGAAACACAAAAAAGACTTTCATGCTAATCCACTATCTTGGCCCCTCCCTCCTAATATGTATAATTTGTATAATAATTTATAGGTAAGAAAACTGGGATATGGAGACGTTACATAATTTGAAGTCACTCAACTAGTAAGATTTGTGCAGGATTTAAACCAAGGATTGTAGTTCAAAGCAATATGCACTTAATCACTACTCCCTAATCTAGTTCTGCATAAATTACATAAGTCAGGAACATGAGAGTTTTTTAAGTTTATTTTTGTTTGTCTCAAAATATATTAAGCATCAAGGGACCTTCTTTTTAAATGTTTGCATCTTCTCACAAGCTAAACACTCAATCGTAATGAGTGTTTCTTTCAAATGAAAAATATTTGTTACTATGCCTTTAAATAAAAGTATTTCTAGAGGCACCTGGATAGCTTAGTCAGTAAAGTGTCCTATTCTTGATTCTGGCTCAGCTCATGGTAATGGTTCATAGGTTCAAGCCCTGAGTCAGTGTCCATGCTAATGGTGTGGAGCCTGCTTGGGATTCTCCCTCTCTCTCTCTCTCTTAAAATAAGTAAACAAACTTTAATAAAAAAAAGAACACTGTTTCTAAATCTTTAGTAAATTATACAATACTTGTTTTCAGAGTCAGTATGTTTTTGCTTCTAGTAAATGCTTGTAGGAAATTATTCAATGCTCATACTTGAGTCATTTTTTCCCTAAAGTATGAATTAAAATGAAGTAGATATTAAAATATTGCTTACAGTATAGATAAATAATTTAATATTGTACTGTACATCATCTGAATGATGACAGGTATGTCAATAATAGGAGTAAGGATAAAAATAATTATCAAATAGAGATGTACTATATCTGTTTTATACTGTTGCATAGCATATCATCAAAACCTCCCTAGTTTCCTATGGAGTCTAACTAAATCCCA
This sequence comes from Proteles cristata cristata, assembly GCA_017311185.1. NCBI lineage: Eukaryota > Metazoa > Chordata > Mammalia > Carnivora > Hyaenidae > Proteles > Proteles cristata. The sequence continues at coordinate 9,581 of JAESUZ010000698.1, read as the reverse complement.
CATCCATTGAGTGGACAAGAATTTTGCCTTTATTTTCTTTTCTGACATTTTATCAAATTATCTTAAAATTTATTTCCTGTCTTAGAGTGAAGTCTTTTTTTCTAAAAATTAAGCCTAGTTATCTAGCTGCTGACCTCGGCTAGAAGAATATAACAAGTATTAGATATTTGTTCTGGGAGAATTCTAGCAAAAATTCAGTTACTTGCTTATGCGCTTACTTCTTAGTTGTCTATGGAAAGATCTGGTAATTACAATACGGTTTTTAAAAAACAAATGTTAATATCTATATGTTTCCTAGATGCTGTGCCTTGCTAACCTGGCTGAGCTTTCAGTGTCCATCTAAGCACATCTGTGTAAATCTCCAAAAAACTTAAACTGCTTTGGTCATTTATTTTATTGTTATCTCACAGCTCTTACTTATCCCCTCCTTCTTTTGATCAGTTTTGACAAACTCATGTATTCTTTTAACTATGTCCCAAGTGAGACTGAGGACATTTCCATCAACTCCAGAAATTCTCTTACATTTTTTGCCAGTTAACCCACACCTATCACATTCTCAGACAACCATCTGTTTCCTATCTACTGTGCAGTGCATTTAGTAGTGTGTTGACTTAAAAACTATCTTAAACTGGGGCGCCTGGGTGGCTTAGTCGGTTAAGCATCCGACTTTCGCTTGGGTCATGATCTCACGGTTCGTGGGTTCGAGCCCCGCATCGGGCTCTGTGCTGACTGCCAACTCAGAGCCTGGAGCCTGTTTCACTCTGTGACTCCCTCTCTCTCTGACCCTCCCCTGCTCACGCTGTCTTTCTCTCTCTCTCTCTCTCTCTCTCTCTCCTAGAAATAAATAAAACATTAAAAAAAATTTTAAAAAAAAACAACAAAAAAAAACTATCTTAAACTTAAAAACAACAACAACCCTATTTTGTAATGTTTGTTAATTTTGATAGTATAAACTCTCCTACTATGACACCATGGCTGATTTTAAGTTACCAAGGTCATATCCTACCATTATAGAGTTTTATATCATTTCTACCTTCCAAATGTAGTCTGAATGTATAAACTCAGCATAGATAAGAAGTAATAAGTTTTGAGTATTTAATATATCTTACTTAATTGTAAATGTATGTAATTCAAATTATAATAGTTACTTTGTTCAACTAGCTCATAGAAATCTTGAAAATTTTACAGCTGGTATGAGCAGATATCAGCCAACCCCAATGCAACAGTAACAAGATTTGCCTGTTCTGTGAAATGAATGCTCTGTCAATGGAATTTTTCTGTATGTCCTCTTTTGTTCTTTTTGCACATATAATGTGTTTGAGATTCATGCATGTTATTGTATACATCAGTTGTTTATTGTCTTTTATTGTCAAATGATATTTCATTTTATGAACAGAAAACAATTTGTTTAGCCATTTATATTCATCAACATTTATACTGCTTCCAAATTGACTCTTACTAATAAAGCTATGAATATACATGTAGACATATACTTTTATTTCTCTTGAGTCAAATTCTAGGCATGTGATTTCCCGGTCATTGGGTAAGAGTATGTTTAGCTTTGTAAGATATTGCCAAAATATCTTCAAATGGTTTTATAATTTTACTGTCCCACCAGCAATGTATGAGAGTTTAAGTTGAATCACATCCTTGCCAATACTTGGGGTTGAACCTTTGTATTTTTTTTTCATTCTGGTGATGATATAGTGGTATTTTATTGTGACTTTAATTGGATTTACTCCAATAAATAATTGATACAAAATTTTTTCCTAAAGTGATCAATGATGTCTCCACCTTGGACCTGAAATGTGGAAAATAAGTTTAAGAATTCTGTACCTTTGCACCAATTGGTTAACAAGGATTAGGGCAGAAAGCCACCACAGGGCAAAAGCACCCAAGGTTAGTCATTAAGTATACCAGGCTTAGGGCAGATGCCTCCACAGGACAAAAACATTTGAAAACACATGCGGAAAGCCGCCACAGGGGGAAGACGCCCAAGGTTAGCTAGTGAAAATGGTGTCTTGTTAGCCTTGAGGAAACATGCTCTGGCAATCTTAAACTTTGGAGATAACAGCTCCTCAGCTGTATTGCCTACAGAGAAACACTGTCCATCTGGCTTCTGGTGCCAATATATCATTGTGCTTTAATCTCAACTTATGATGCTCCCCAAACCCTTTGATTCTTACACACACAAGCTAATGGTCACTAGTTTGTTGTTTTCTTCTGCACATTCACCATGTATGTAAAACCTTAAGAACTCAGTAAATAGAGACAAAACCTCTGTTCGGGACTCCTGTCTTCTCACAGATATCAGCCTCTCTTGTATTCATTTCTTTTTTTTTTTTTAATGTTTTATTTATTTCTAGGAGAGAGAGAGAGAGCGAGACAGCGTGAGCAGGGGAGGGTCAGAGAGAGAGGGAGTCACAGACTGAAACAGGCTCCAGGCTCTGAGCTGGAGGTCAGCACAGAGCCCGACGCGGGGCTCGAACCCACAAACCGCGAGATCATGACCTAAGCGAAAGTCGGACGCTTAACCGACTAAGCCACCCAGGCGCCCCTCTTGTATTCATTTCTGCATCTGCTCTCTTGCTGGACAAGAGAGAACTCCAGGATCATAGTCTGTGACACTGAAAGGCATTCATGGCAATCTCAACTCATTGTCTCAGCTTGTTATGGCTGATGGAATTGATACAGTTACACTGGATTTTCTTGCAGGCTAAAGTACAGTTTTGGCAATCACTAATCTGTCTTGCCAAATCTTGGGGTTAATGCATGGGCTAAGTGGAAAAGGTAATATAGAAATGTAAAGAAAAATCTACCTGGCATTCTAAGGTAGACATTGATGATTTATGAGAATTGTTTTACTGGTTGTCTTCTGGAATCTGTGTCAAAGTTGAATTCAGCATTGCATTTTGGTCTCACCCTCCTGTGCTTCTATATTAGGTCCCATCCTCTTTTGGCCAGATAAGTCACCATAAAATTCTCCAGAAGCCAAGGTGATATAGAAACAAGAGTGGATATAGTTAAGGAAACTATTATCCAAGGATCTTTTGCCATTCTCCCTATATTTTGCAAGTAGAGGCACTGACTGTCCTTTGTCCTTGGCTGTTTTCACAAAGTTATTTGTATTGCAAATGTCTTTGGAAATCAGAGGTAAGATTTGCTTTTGAACATAATATCTATCTTTTCAAAGACAGACATTCTTACTATCCAATAAATAATAATAAAATGTCTCATTCTGAAGTAAAGTAGCTACAAACTTCTTGCTGATGATAAAAAAAAAGTTCCCTAAACTTAGGGCTCTTCTCCTGTAACATAGTCCACTACTATACAGCTGTCAGCTGGCCCTCTCTGTGATGCTTTGGAGGAACTGATGCTCAGAGAACCAATGCAAAAAAAGTGCTAATATTCTGGCTACTCTTCTCATTATGATTAATAAACTACCCTTCACCTCTGACCCATGAAACTGGGAGGGCTAACTTACAAGCTTGTCAGATGGGTGAAATTTCAGACCTTTACAGTTCTTGACAGTGTCTACGTCTAGAAAATATAAGTAAAATAATGGTCATAGATGTATTATTTGTTAATGACCAAAACAAAGTATCTATTTAAAGAATAATCAGGTTTTTAAAAAATCGTTGTAGTATATCTATACACCAAATATTATAGACTTATAACTGCATGATAAAAAATTAAAGAAGTCGGGGCGCCTGGGTGGCTTAGTCGGTTAAGCGTCCGACTTTCACTTAGGTCATGATCTCGCGGTTCGTGGGTTCGAGCCCCGCGTCGGGCTCTGTGCTGACTGCCAGCTCAGAGCCTGAAGCCTGTTTCAGAGACTGTTACTCCCTCTCTCTCTGACCCTCCCCTGCTCACGCTGTCTCTGTCTCTCCTAGAAATAAATAAAACATTTAAAAAAAATTTAAAGAAGTAATACAGCCAACAACATGGATGAATCTCAAGTAAAATATGTTGTATGATAGAAGTCACACACAAAATAGTACATGCATATAATTTTATTTTGTAGCATATAAGAATGAGTAAAATGAGATGTCAGGTTAGTGTTTATGAAGGGGAGTTATGTATTGACTCAGAAGCAGCATGAGGCAAGATTCTGGAGGAGCAGGAAATGTTCTAGGATATACTATCATATATATGTGAATATACAAGTGGAAAGATGCATTTGTGATTAAGAGTGATAATACTTTTGTTATCTTACTGTTAAATGGTGCACTTCAATTAAATTTTTTTAAATTATTTAAACTTTAGAGTAACTTTTTTTAGTAAGCTATGGCCTACCTAGAATATTGAGGAAATAATATTGCAAGAAACTTGAGAGAAGTTATTTTGCTGAGGTAAGCATAGTATCTCTTGTCTGATAATATCCTTGACTATACTTTATTAAAAGAAAAGAAAAGAAAAAAAGGAAAAGAGAAAGAAAAGAAAAGGAAAGAAGGAAGGAAGGAAGGAAGGAAGGAAGGGAATCATAAAATTCCAAGTAATAGTTTACCTAAGACTTTTTTTGAAAATGATTTAAATTACAGGCATCTGGGTGGCTCAGTCAGTTAAGCGTCTGGTCCGACTTCAGCTCAGGTTATGATCACACGGTTCCTGGGTTCAATCCCCGCGTTGGGCTCTATGCTGACAGCTAGCTCAGAGCCTGGAGACTGCTTCGGATTCTGTGTCTCACTCTCTTTCTGCCCCTTCCCTGCTCATGCTGTTTCTCTCTCTCTCAGAAATAAATAAAACATTAAAAAAATTTTTAATTAAAACAATGATTTAAATTAGTTTAGATAAAGAAAATATTTTTAGAACATGTATAATATTGTATTTTTAAGATATGTATGTAGATCTCTTCTCCATTATTATCTATTACTTATTTAATTGCTTATATTAATTATTGTAGGTAAAGTCAATTTTAGCTTAGTTTCAAAGGTAATTTTATTATTGAAGCTTAAATTCAATGCATTATTTTTGAAGTATCCTTGATGTGTCTGCTTTATCCATATCAAAATAGAGATGCTGTACTCAGATATAGCATGTCATTACTTTCCAATAAAAGGAACCAGAGCTCCTTGGTGAAATGGCTAATTCTTGGATTGCAGTGAAGGACATGCAAGATGAGCCTGAGTGCCATTTAATATTTAATAGCAGAAAGTAAGGAAGTGTTCAGAAGGAAAAAAAAAAAAGTTCCACGTGATAAATGTATTAGTCTGCCAGGGCTGCCATAACAAAATATCAGGCTGGGTTTTTTGTTTGTTTGTTTGTTTGTATATGTGTCTACGTCTGTATTTAAAGATTATTTATTTTTGAGAGAGAGGGCATGAGTGGAGGAGAGGCACAGGGCAAGGAGGACAGAGGATCAAAAGCAGGCTCTACACTGACAGCAGAGAGCCCGAAGTGGGGCTCAAACTCACCAACCAGGAGATCATGACCTAAGCCTAAATTGCATGCTCAACTGACTGAGCCACCCAGGTGCTCCCAGACTGGGTTTTAAACAACAGAAATTTATTGTCTCACAGTTCTGGAGGCCTAAAGTCAAAGAACAGAGTACCATTAAGGTTGGTTTCTGGAAAGATGTCTCTTCTTGGCTTATAAACAGCCAACTTGTTACTGTGTTCCAACATGGCCTTTCCTCTATATGCATATGGGAGAAAGAAAGAGACAAGAGAGACAGAGAGAAGACTTTCTTGTATCTCCTCCTCCTTTTATTATTTTATTTTATTTTATTTTTATTTTTATTTAAGAAAGAGAGTGTGTGAGCAAAGGGAGAGAGACAGAGAGAGAGAAAATCTCAAGCAGACTCCATGCTTAGCATGCAGCCCGACATTGGGCTCAATCCCACAACCCTGGGATTGTGACCTGAACCGAAATCAAAAGTCAAACATGACTGAGCCCCTCTTCCTCTTTTTATAAAGACACAATTGTATTAGATTAGGATTTGACATATGAGTTTTGGAGGGACACAATTCAGTCCATAAAAATGGGTGTATATCGAAGGGGCACACATCAAGAGAAAAGGCTCCCAAAGATCAAAGATAGAACAAATTGAGCAACAAAATAAATAAATATCAATGAATCTGTATATTGTGTGTGTGTATGTGTGTGTATATATATATATTATATATATATATATATCAGTATATATATACATACATATGTATATCAGTATATATGAGTAAGTAAATAAATAAATAAGGAATATAGCCAATTATAATAATGTATGTAAATACTCTGTCCTCAAGGAGAAGGAATGTAACTCCCCACTCCTAAAGTGTGGGCGATGTATGGTGACTTCCTTCCAAAGATTACCCTGTGAGAGACAGAAGTAATAACTTTATTGTGTAGAAAGCTGACAAATTCTATCTCAGTCAGATGTACAAGGTCAAAATCAATAGTGATAAGTCATGTTGATAATATGTTCTTTTGACATGATATAATGAAAAAGGTATTTTATTTCTGTGATCTTCCTCTTTCTCCCCAAAACATTAACTCCATTTTAATCATGAGAAAAACAGACAAATTCCAATAGAGAGACATTCTGCAAAACACCTAACCAGTATAACTGAACACTGTCAAGTCCACCATAAACAAGGAAAGTCTGAGAAACTATCATAGCCACAAGAGCCTAAGGAAGCATGACAACTAAATGTAATGTGGCATAGTGGATGATAGTCCAGAACAAAAACAAAAAAATGTATAATGGAAAAACTAAAGATAACTCAACAAACTATGGACTTTCGTTAGTCAGTAATAATGTATCAATATTGGCTCAAGTATGACAAATATACCACACTAATTAACTATTAGGGAAACTGCATATGGACATGGGTATGGGAACTCTGAATGCTATCTTCACAACTTTTCTATAATTCTAAGACTATTTTAAATAAAAAGTTTATTTAAATTTAAAAAAATTACTACACATCCTCAGAGAGAGAAATTAGCTGACTTCTGAGGCACTTGTCTGTTACCAGTTAGTTTTAAATGTTTTCAAATCTTACCTATTTTTTGCAATTAAGTTATCTCTCACATTTTCAATTAGTCTTTAATCATATTTTGAAGGCCCCTTAGGAGCACAATCAGTATCTAATTAATTTGATGTAGTGATAAGTCATCCATGGGTCATTTTTCCCTTAGCAGCTCTTCATTATTGGTGTTTATACATTATTACATATTGTACTTATAGGCAATATTTACTATAAGGAAAAGAAATCCACTGGCTCTGTAATAGACCCTAGGATTTAACTGTAACAAGTACCATAGTTCTATACATATGTTATAGAATTATTATTTAAAATAGAATTGTTTTAAGTGATTAATACCTCATCCTATAAATTCAAGTAAAAATGACTTGATATTTAATGTCTCATAAGCAAAATAGTATTCCAGCAGATAGGAAAATTAGATCTTGACTTATAAATTGAGAGTACTTTTTTTTTTTTTACTAAACTTTAAAATTATTGTTGCTTATTTTGAAAACACTCTTTTATGGGGCGCCTGGGTGGCTTAGTCGGGTAAGCGTCCAACTTTCGCTTAGGTCATGATCTCGCGGTTCGTGGGTTCGAGCCCGGCGTCGGGCTCTGTGCTGACTGCCAGCTCAGAGCCTGGAGCCTATTTCAGAGTCTGTGTCTCCCTCTCTCTCTGACCCTCCCCTGTTCATGCTGTCTATCTCTCTCTCTCCTAGAAATAAATAAAAATTAAAAAAGAAAAAAAAAGAAAACACTCTTTTATTAAATCTGGCTTAAAATTAGCAAATTTACAGAATGTCAGAACCAGCTAGTTGTCATTTAACAATTTTGTCAAATATGCACATTACTAAGGAGTTTATTATTTATTCCTTTGGCCTATAAGAAATGGATATTTCAACCTAACATAAAAATGTGAATATCAGTTATTAATGTTAATATTCCTGAGAAATTTTGATAATTTAAAAATAATTTAGTATTAACAATTTTGATAGGTTCATACATTATACAATTTTCTATCACTACCCATGTCAAATGAAAGTCAGGACATAAATGGACTAAATTATTAATAATTTTAAAACTAAAGTTTTAACCCTAATGTCTCATTAATCTTTTTGTCAATTTTGTGAAAATATATACTATAACATAACTTTTTTCTTTATGAGAACTCATCAATATGGAACTACATTCCCTTTTTATTTAATAAAGCTACATGTATGCATGAATAAAACTTCAAGAATAAAAGGGTGAATACTATACGTGGAAATAAAATTTTAATCTGACTCCCACTGAAAGAAATACATATCTGTACTTGGTCTGCCTGCTCTTAAGCAAGCCAACTATTTAATGATAAATATAATCATATCAACAAATAATTTGGCATACAAGAGGGACAGCAGAGGCAGAGTGGGGTAGAATTGTTTTTATTTTTCCAAATGGATATTTGTAATATTTTACAGGAAGAGATTGGTAAATTAATGTGTAGTTTATGTATCTATTCCAAATACTAGATATTAGAAGAGAATTTTGTAAAGGAAAGCATTTGGTAGGAGGAAGACACATTTGATCGGTATGGGTTTTCCAGATTACTCAGAATTGAATTTTTTCTTTATCTGCTATTATAGTATTATTTTATCTCAAATTCCATTATAGGAATAAAAGTAGGTATCCAACAAAATATAATGAAGCCTATAGACAGAAATTACATTGCAGTAATCTTTCTAGAGAGGCTAGTAGACACACGACTGACTTTTTAAAAATCTTATGAGACCCATAAAAGGTAGCCTTTGTTTAATAGCAACTTTTGACATTTTTTACTTTGCTTCTAGCCATTCTTTTCTTCTCAATTTATTAAATTATAAGTGTATCATCTGTTTTTTTAAATATTGTGTTATCACTAATATTCTAACTGGTTCCTATTTCCTCTGCTCTAAATGCACAGGGTTCTAATACAATGTCATTGAATAATGAAGAGAATGTTTTTGTCTGTGTGGCTAGTATTTCCCATAATGGCAGTAAACTTTTCTAGTCAGTGGGAGATAAGTTATAGCTTAAAATTTTTTTAATTTTTTTAATGGTTTATTTATTTCTGAGAGATAGAGAGAGACAGCGTGAGCAGGGGAGGGTCAGAGAGAAGGAGCTACAGAATCTGAAACAAGCTCCAGGCTCTGAGCTGGTAGTCAGCACAGAGCATGACACAGGGCTTGAACCCATGAACCAGGAGATCATGACCTGAGCCAAAGTCAGACGCTTAACCAACTGAGCCACTCAGATGCCCCTAAAATTTTTTAAAATTTAAGCATGTATGCTCATGACCCTTCAGTGCTTATGTGTTCTTGTATGAGTGTGAGTACATGCATGCATGTTATTTTGTGGTGGGAAAACACGTACATATAATCTCTATCAGACTTACTGTCTACTAATCAATCTGATTTTTTCTTTTTTTTTTTAAATGTTTTATTTATTTTTAGGAGAGAGAGAGAGACAGCGTGAGCAGGGGAGGGTCAGAGAGAGTGGGAGTCACAGGCTGAAACAGGCTCCAGGCTCTGAGCTGGCAGTCAGCACAGAGCCCGACGCGGGGCTTGAACCCACGAACCGCGAGATCATGACCTAAGC